>JAMZEH010000071.1:3545000-4000000 GCA_024699665.1 Ostrea denselamellosa | reverse complement strand
CAGTGTCATAACATTCACTGGACCATAACAACCACAACTGGCCGACCTTTCCCTAGTCAGTACTCAGTGTCATAACATTCACTGGACCAAAACAACCACAACTGGCCAACCTTTCCCTAGTCAATACTCAGTGTCATAACATTCACTGGACCAAAACAACCACAACTGGCCGACCTTCCCCAAGTCAGTACTCAGTGTCATAACATTCACTGGACCAAAACAACCACAACTGGCCGACCTTTCCCTAGTCAGTACTCAGTGTCATAACATTCACTGGACCATAACAACCACAACTGGCCGACCTTTCCCTAGTCAGTACTCAGTGTCATAACATTCACTGGACCAAAACAACCACAACTGGCCAACCTTTCCCTAGTCAGTACTCAGTGTCATAACATTCACTGGACCAAAACAACCACAACTGGCCGACCTTCCCCAAGTCAGTACTCAGTGTCATAACATTCACTGGACCATAACAACCACAACTGGCCGACCTTCCCCTAGTTAGTACTCAGTGTCGTTCTGGTTTACACTTTCTATATTTGTCGTTTGTATTTTCTGTAACAGTCAGTAGCAGTTAATCTTTCCACAATTTTCTAATTTATATTTTATTTTATTATCATTATTTATCTCCTTTTTCATAATGTTCATACATAGTCCCCATATCATTTATTTTCGCCGTTATCGCTTCAACATCAGTATTTATTTATTATTCCATTTTATCTTTTTATTTTATTTACTTCTGTTTATTTATATTTTATTTTATTATCATTATTTATCTCCTTTTTCATAATGTTCATACATAGTCCCCTAATTATTTATTTTCGCCGTTATCGTTTCAACATCAGTATTTATTTATTATTCCATTTTATCTTTTTATTTTATTTACTTCTGTTTATTTATATTTTATTTTATTATCATTATTTATCTCCTTTTTCATAATGTTCATACATAGTCCCCTAATTATTTATTTTCGCCGTTATCGCTTCAACATCAGTATTTATTTATTATTCTATTTTATCTTTTTATTTTATTTACTTCTGTTTATTTCACATCACGGTTCTACACTAACTAACAAGGCACCTTAGGTACGAACTACTTAGAATGACCCAGAACGAGTTATCAAATCGCTTAATTATACTAATCACTCGTTTGTTTATGACTTCATCTAGTGTAAGAGTTAATTACATGTAGTTCAGTTCAGTCCTATCTCTCGTTCAGAGTTTCAGTTTCTTTATATCTGTGAGACGTAACATCTCATAGGCATTACAATACATTTAAAAAGTATATATATATATATATATATAATGCAATGCATTACACACATGGTATAATAACGTGATATCCTGATTTTTTTTTTTGTTTTTTTGTTTTTTTGTTTTTTTTTTGTTTTTTGGTTTTTTTTTAAATATTGTAATTGCAATTTCTTTTTCTTGCAAAGAACGAATATTTTCCGTAACATGAAGACACTTCGGGAGTAGTAATTCTATTAAGTAAAACCTGCCACCCATCTTCAGTTTCATCTGATTCACATAAATCACATTTTCTACTACCCCTTCTTAACGTACCTACCGGTGACGGTGATGTCATTCCATTCTATTATATTTTGTTTTTAAAATTGCATTTTTCTAGTTCAGAGCAGACATTTTTGTATTGCTCCACATTATACTCGATAATTTTGTAGATAATCTGGTTTTTCCTAGCTTTTGTTGTTCAGTATTAGTGCTAGTTAGCATTTTTATTTCTTTTGTTTTCCTTTCTAAGTAAATATTCTCTGTCTTCCGGAAGAGGAGAGGAGTCGTCCCCGGAAAAGCTGACAAATTCATACTGTTCTCGTGTGTGTGTGTGTGTGTGTGTGTGTGTGTGTGTGTGTGTGTGTGTGTGTGACATGGTATATACTTGGTAAATCTGCAGGGCGATGGAAGATCTTTAGTTATTCAAAAGAATTAATGAAAACTGATGAAACTTGCTAACATGATGGAGTCGGTAAAGCAACAACAAGAACAGTGGAATAAACAGACATCATACGTCTGCCCAGTATAAATAAACAGAAACATCATACGCCTGCCCAGTATAAATAAACAGAAACATCATACGTCCGCCCAGTATAAATAAACAGACATCATACGTCTGTCCAGTATAAATAAACAGAAACATCATACGTCTGCCCAGTATAAATAAACAGAAACATCATACGTCTGCCCAGTATAAATAAACAGACATCATACGTCTGCCCAGTATAAATAAACAGAAACATCATACGTCTGCCCAGTATAAATAAACAGAAACATCATACGTCTGCCCAGTATAAATAAACAGACATCATACGTCTGCCCAGTATAAATAAACAGACATCATACGTCTGCCCAGTATAAATAAACAGACATCATACGTCTGCCCAGTATAAATAAACAGACATCATACGTCTGCCCAGTATAAATAAACAGACATCATAAGTCTGCCCAGTATAAATAAACAGACATCATAAGTCTGCCCAGTATAAATAAACAGAAACATCATACGTCTGCCCAGTATAAATAAACAGAAACATCATACGTCTGTCCAGTATAAATAAACAGACATCATACGTCTGCCCAGTATAAATAAACAGACATCATAAGTCTGCCCAGTATAAATAAACAGACATCATAAGTCTGCCCAGTATAAATAAACAGAAACATCATACGTCTGCCCAGTATAAATAAACAGACATCATACGTCTGCCCAGTATAAATAAACAGAAACATCATACGTCTGTCCAGTATAAATAAACAGACATCATACGTCTGCCCAGTATAAATAAACAGACATCATACGTCTGCCCAGTATAAATAAACAGAAAGTTGATACGTCTGTCCAGTATAAATAAACAGAAACATCATACGTCTGCCCAGTATAAATAAACAGAAACATCATACGTCTGCCCAGTATAAATAAACAGAAACATCATACGTCTGCCCAGTATAAATAAACAGAAACATCATACGTCTGCCCAGTATAAATAAACAGACATCATACGTCTGCCCAGTATAAATAAACAGAAACATCATACGTCTGTCCAGTATAAATAAACAGACATCATACGTCTGCCCAGTATAAATAAACAGACATCATACGTCTGCCCAGTATAAATAAACAGAAAGTTGATACGTCTGCCCAGTATAAATAAACAGATATCATGCGTCTGCCCAGTATAAATAAACAGACATCATACGTCTGCCCAGTATAAATAAACAGAAACATCATACGTCTGCCCAGTATAAATAAACAGAAACATCATACGTCTGCCCAGTATAAATAAACAGAAACATCATACGTCTGCCCAGTATAAATAAACAGACATCATACGTCTGTCCAGTATAAATAAACAGAAACATCATACGTCTGCCCAGTATAAATAAACAGAAACATCATACGCCTGCCCAGTATAAATAAACAGAAAGTTGATACGTCCGCCCAGTATAAATAAACAGACATCATACGTCTGCCCAGTATAAATAAACAGAAACATCATACGTCTGCCCAGTATAAATAAACAGAAACATCATACGTCTGCCCAGTATAAATAAACAGACATCATACGTCTGCCCAGTATAAATAAACAGAAACATCATACGTCTGCCCAGTATAAATAAACAGAAACATCATACGTCTGCCCAGTATAAATAAACAGATATCATGCGTCTGCCCAGTATAAATAAACAGACATCATACGTCTGCCCAGTATAAATAAACAGAAACATCATACGTCTGCCCAGTATAAATAAACAGAAACATCATACGTCTGCCCAGTATAAATAAACAGAAACATCATACGTCTGCCCAGTATAAATAAACAGACATCATACGTCTGTCCAGTATAAATAAACAGAAACATCATACGTCTGCCCAGTATAAATAAACAGAAACATACGCCTGCCCAGTATAAATAAACAGAAACATCATACGTCTGCCCAGTATAAATAAACAGACATCATACGTCTGCCCAGTATAAATAAACAGACATCATACGTCTGCCCAGTATAAATAAACAGAAACATCATACGTCTGCCCAGTATAAATAAACAGAAACATCATACGTCTGCCCAGTATAAATAAACAGACATCATACGTCTGCCCAGTATAAATAAACAGAAACATCATACGTCTGCCCAGTATAAATAAACAGAAACATCATACGTCTGCCCAGTATAAATAAACAGAAACATCATACGTCTGTCCAGTATAAATAAACAGACATCATACGTCTGCCCAGTATAAATAAACAGAAACATCATACGTCTGCCCAGTATAAATAAACAGAAACATCATACGTCTGTCCAGTATAAATAAACAGAAACATCATACGTCTGCCCAGTATAAATAAACAGAAACATCATACGTCTGCCCAGTATAAATAAACAGAAACATCATACGTCTGCCCAGTATAAATAAACAGAAAGTTGATACGTCCGCCCAGTATAAATAAACAGACATCATACGTCTGCCCAGTATAAATAAACAGAAACATCATACGTCTGCCCAGTATAAATAAACAGAAACATCATACGTCTGCCCAGTATAAATAAACAGACATCATACGTCTGCCCAGTATAAATAAACAGAAACATCATACGTCTGCCCAGTATAAATAAACAGAAACATCATACGTCTGCCCAGTATAAATAAACAGAAACATCATACGTCTGTCCAGTATAAATAAACAGACATCATACGTCTGCCCAGTATAAATAAACAGATATCATGCGTCTGCCCAGTATAAATAAACAAACATCATACGTCTGCCCAGTATAAATAAACAGAAACATCATACGTCTGCCCAGTATAAATAAACAGAAACATCATACGTCTGCCCAGTATAAATAAACAGACATCATACGTCTGCCCAGTATAAATAAACAGAAACATCATACGCCTGCCCAGTATAAATAAACAGAAACATCATACGTCTGCCCAGTATAAATAAACAGACATCATACGTCTGCCCAGTATAAATAAACAGAAACATCATACGTCTGCCCAGTATAAATAAACAGAAACATCATACGTCTGTCCAGTATAAATAAACAGACATCATACGTCTGCCCAGTATAAATAAACAGAAACATTATACGTCTACCCAGTATAAATAAACAGAAACATCATACGTCTGCCCAGTATAAATAAACAGAAACATCATACGTCTGTCCAGTATAAATAAACAGACATCATACGTCTGTCCAGTATAAATAAACAGAAACATCATACGTCTGCCCAGTATAAATAAACAGAAACATCATACGTCTGTCCAGTATAAATAAACAGACATCATACGTCTGTCCAGTATAAATAAACAGAAAGATCATACGTCTGCCCAGTATAAATAAACAGACATCATACGTCTGTCCAGTATAAATAAACAGACATCACACGTCTGTCCAGTATAAATAAACAGAAACATCATACGTCTGCCCAGTATAAATAAACAGACATCACACGTCTGCCCAGTATAAATAAACAGAAAGATCATGCGTCTGCCCAGTATAAATAAACAGAAACATCATACGTCTGCCCAGTATAAATAAACAGAAACATCATACGTCTGCCCAGTATAAATAAACAGACATCATACGCCTGCCCAGTATAAATAAACAGAAACATCATACGTCTGCCCAGTATAAATAAACAGACATCATACGTCTGCCCAGTATAAATAAACAGAAACATCATACGTCTGCCCAGTATAAATAAACAGAAACATCATACGTCTGCCCAGTATAAATAAACAGAAACATCATACGTCTGCCCAGTATAAATAAACAGACATCATACGTCTGTCCAGTATAAATAAACAGACATCATACGTCTGCCCAGTATAAATAAACAGAAACATCATACGTCTGCCCAGTATAAATAAACAGAAACATCATACGTCTGCCCAGCATAAATAAACAGACATCATACGCCTGCCCAGTATAAATAAACAGAAACATCATACGTCTGCCCAGTATAAATAAACAGACATCATACGTCTGCCCAGTATAAATAAACAGAAACATCATACGTCTGCCCAGTATAAATAAACAGAAACATCATACGTCTGCCCAGTATAAATAAACAGAAACATCATACGTCTGTCCAGTATAAATAAACAGACATCATACGTCTGCCCAGTATAAATAAACAGATATCATGCGTCTGCCCAGTATAAATAAACAAACATCATACGTCTGCCCAGTATAAATAAACAGAAACATCATACGTCTGCCCAGTATAAATAAACAGAAACATCATACGTCTGCCCAGTATAGATAAACAGACATCATACGTCTGCCCAGTATAAATAAACAGAAACATCATACGCCTGCCCAGTATAAATAAACAGAAACATCATACGTCTGCCCAGTATAAATAAACAGACATCATACGTCTGCCCAGTATAAATAAACAGAAACATCATACGTCTGCCCAGTATAAATAAACAGAAACATCATACGTCTGTCCAGTATAAATAAACAGACATCATACGTCTGCCCAGTATAAATAAACAGAAACATTATACGTCTACCCAGTATAAATAAACAGAAACATCATACGTCTGCCCAGTATAAATAAACAGAAACATCATACGTCTGTCCAGTATAAATAAACAGACATCATACGTCTGTCCAGTATAAATAAACAGAAACATCATACGTCTGCCCAGTATAAATAAACAGAAACATCATACGTCTGTCCAGTATAAATAAACAGACATCATACGTCTGTCCAGTATAAATAAACAGAAAGATCATACGTCTGCCCAGTATAAATAAACAGACATCATACGTCTGTCCAGTATAAATAAACAGACATCACACGTCTGTCCAGTATAAATAAACAGAAACATCATACGTCTGCCCAGTATAAATAAACAGACATCACACGTCTGCCCAGTATAAATAAACAGAAAGATCATGCGTCTGCCCAGTATAAATAAACAGAAACATCATACGTCTGCCCAGTATAAATAAACAGAAACATCATACGTCTGCCCAGTATAAATAAACAGACATCATACGCCTGCCCAGTATAAATAAACAGAAACATCATACGTCTGCCCAGTATAAATAAACAGACATCATACGTCTGCCCAGTATAAATAAACAGAAACATCATACGTCTGCCCAGTATAAATAAACAGAAACATCATACGTCTGCCCAGTATAAATAAACAGAAACATCATACGTCTGCCCAGTATAAATAAACAGACATCATACGTCTGTCCAGTATAAATAAACAGACATCATACGTCTGCCCAGTATAAATAAACAGAAACATCATACGTCTGCCCAGTATAAATAAACAGAAACATCATACGTCTGCCCAGTATAAATAAACAGACATCATACGTCTGCCCAGTATAAATAAACAGAAACATCATACGTCTGCCCAGTATAAATAAACAGAAACATCATACGTCTGCCCAGTATAAATAAACAGACATCATACGTCTGCCCAGTATAAATAAACAGAAACATCATACGTCTGCCCAGTATAAATAAACAGACATCATACGTCTGCCCAGTATAAATAAACAGAAACATCATACGTCTGCCCAGTATAAATAAACAGACATCATACGTCTGCCCAGTATAAATAAACAGACATCATACGTCTGCCCAGTATAAATAAACAGACATCATACGTCTGCCCAGTATAAATAAACAGACATCATACGTCTGCCCAGTATAAATAAACAGACATCATAAGTCTGCCCAGTATAAATAAACAGAAACATCATACGTCTGCCCAGTATAAATAAACAGAAACATCATACGTCTGCCCAGTATAAATAAACAGACATCATACGTCTGCCCAGTATAAATAAACAGACATCATAAGTCTGCCCAGTATAAATAAACAGAAACATCATACGTCTGCCCAGTATAAATAAACAGAAACATCATACGTCTGCCCAGTATAAATAAACAGACATCATACGTCTGCCCAGTATAAATAAACAGACATCATACGTCTGCCCAGTATAAATAAACAGACATCATAAGTCTGCCCAGTATAAATAAACAGACATCATACGTCTGCCCAGTATAAATAAACAGAAACATCATACGTCTGCCCAGTATAAATAAACAGAAACATCATACGTCTGCCCAGTATAAATAAACAGAAACATCATACGCCTGCCCAGTATAAATAAACAGACATCATACGTCTGCCCAGTATAAATAAACAGAAGCATCATACGTCTGCCCAGTATAAATAAACAGAAACATCATACGTCTGCCCAGTATAAATAAACAGAAACATCATACGTCTGCCCAGTATAAATAAACAGACATCATACGTCTGCCCAGTATAAATAAACAGAAACATCATACGTCTGCCCAGTATAAATAAACAGAAACATCATACGTCTGCCCAGTATAAATAAACAGAAACATCATACGTCTGCCCAGTATAAATAAACAGACATCATTCGTCTGCCCAGTATAAATAAACAGACATCATAAGTCTGCCCAGTATAAATAAACAGAAACATCATACGTCTGCCCAGTATAAATAAACAGACATCATACGTCTGCCCAGTATAAATAAACAGACATCATAAGTCTGCCCAGTATAAATAAACAGAAACATCATACGTCTGCCCAGTATAAATAAACAGACATCATAAGTCTGCCCAGTATAAATAAACAGACATCATACGTCTGCCCAGTATAAATAAACAGACATCATACGTCTGCCCAGTATAAATAAACAGAAACATCATAAGTCTGCCCAGTATAAATAAACAGACATCATAAGTCTGCCCAGTATAAATAAACAGACATCATACGTCTGCCCAGTATAAATAAACAGACATCATAAGTCTGCCCAGTATAAATAAACAGACATCATACGTCTGCCCAGTATAAATAAACAGAAACATCATACGTCTGCCCAGTATAAATAAACAGAAACATCATACGTCTGCCCAGTATAAATAAACAGAAACATCATACGTCTGCCCAGTATAAATAAACAGAAAGATCATGCGTCTGCCCAGTATAAATAAACAGAAAGTTGATACGTCTGCCCAGTATATTACGTATTTTACAGCAGTACAATGCGTTGCATTATTATCCAGCAAAACAATATGGATTATATCAAAACCGTACTGTACCGCTGATCTCTGTGGGAGGAGTGTAGAGTAATAAGATGAGTGTTACCCAATCCACTTATAACAGGCATTCATTCTTATTCTGACAACTGATTAACTCGGTTATGACCAGATGATAGTAAGTAGATAAAAAAATATGAAATACAACGATAAATATACTCTTAAAATGTACACACATTCCCATCGAGAGATGTAATGGCAAGAGACGTTCTTTCCGGTTAGAACAGGATGTCTATAATTATCTTTAAAAAGTATTTTAGATTGAAAGCTTATTAATGTCATTAAAGCACACGTCAGTACTTAACTTTCACAGTAATGTTGTCGTATTATTACATGCTTAAATGTGAAAAAGTAAAAATAAAGAACCATGATCAGTCTCATAACTCTTATAAAGAATACAAAATTAAAAGTAGAACAAACACGGATCCCTGGTCATACCGGAGGGGGGATCAGGTGTCGAGGAGGAGTAACCATTCCCTGTCATACCCGCCGTGAGCTCTACATCTTTTTATATTAACACAATGTTTGTGGTATCAAATCACCAATGTTTTCGTGGGTTTTTTTTTAAGTGGCAAAACTTGTAAATAATTCTATAACATCAGATCTGTAATTATCCCTAACGACATGAAAGCATCCATAAAAATTTCAAGAGTCGAATTAGTTAACGTAACCTTTTATATTTATTTTGGTGGTAAAAGATGTTTGAAAAATGAAAACATGATTTAAAGGTTACTTATATGTACAACCTGGAAGATGAAAAAGTGAAGATGACGAAGAATGATCATTCTTATAATTCCTTTAGAGATTACAAAATTAACAGTAGGGTAAACACGGACCCCTGGACACAGCAGAGGTGGGATTAGGCATTTAGAAAGAGTAAGCATCCCTTGTTGACCTGTCGTAGGCCCTACTTCTCGGAAATGTAATGGTAAGTGCAATTACGTTGACTAATGAGGACTGAACAGTTGTTAAATTCATCAGTTTGTACGTACGTAAAAGTGCAGCTTACTATAAGCGGATTTATAGATACGTGTACAATGTCTTCTTTATCCATTCAGTATAGTGTATTCGTCATGCATTGCCAAATTATGTAACATAATCTTAAGAGAAAACTAGCTTTTTAAGGCAAGAATATAAAATGCTTTCTTAAGGAAAAACGAGCAAAACAACATAATCTTGAGAAAACTTGCTTCCTAAGTCAAGATTATATAACAATATCATATAATATTAATATGACTAGCTTCCTAAGACAAAACAACACAATCATGAAAGAAACTAGCTTCCTAAAGCAAGGCAAAATACTTTTAAGAGAAAACTAGTTTTATAAGATATAAGACAAAATAATCTTAAGAGGAGTAGCGTCCTAAAGCAAGAAAACATGATGTAATCTTGAGAGAAAACTAGCTTCCTAAGGCAAGAAAACGTGACCCCGAGAGAGATCAATCTCATTAAACCTATAAGAAATACAAAATGAAAAACTGGGCAAACACGGAGCCTCTGGATATACCAAGTGCCTAGAAGGAGTACGCAACCCCTGTCAACCGATCACATCTGTATATAGATTAGGTAAACGGAATAATCCGTAGTCAAAATCAATGTGTAAAGAACGGCCAAACAATTGGTATGAATCACGACAGACAGAATTTGACCAAATGACAGGTTATACTGGCAACCTAGATCGTTATAATGACCATAGAATATATAAAATGCTGACTTTAAATGAGACTGTTGAAACCTCTGTCATATCACATTGTTTTTCAGTAGCTTGCCTTCATTCAAAACTGCGTATCGAATCAGCTGAGTGACAAACACCATATGCAGCTGATAATGGAATATTGCTACATAAGTATGGGAAGCAGACGATGGAGAAGCTGAAATCATTCCGTTTGTCATAAAGTTGAGTTGTTAGTTTGCGTTAACATCCATCTTCAATAAAATATCTATATACAAAGCAGACGTGGAGTACCCTGTGGTGTCTTTTATTTTGAGTTCGTTGGGATATATCGAATCGATGAATGAATGAAAATTATCATTGTTGATAGAAAAAATTAAAACTTCGTCGATATATCTAAATATCTGAAGGCCACAGCAAGAGTTGTTTTTTTTTTCTCATGTAGAAGCTTTTGAATAAATTCTGCCTCATAAGAATATAAAAACAGTCAGCTAACAAAGGAACACAATTCGTACCCATGGGAATTCCACCAGATTATTAAAAGACCTGATCACTAAAAGCTACGCGGATATTGTCAATTCGGAACTCTTTTTGATGTCAACTTCAGGGTACTTTTGCGTAAATTCAGAGTGGTGTTTAACAAAGTAACTTTATCCTTCGAAAATAATATTTCCTGTTTCCATTTTTGTTGAAGAAGCAATGGTCGTGTAAAGTGTTGAAAAGTAAGTTTCTTCTTCACAGCTGTTAATATGTTCGTGATGAGCAAAGATAGGGGATAGGTAGAACATTTACTAGATCCAGCAGTGTATCTTAATAAGGGGTTTTGTGACGTTTAGGAATCCAGTATAACTACATTAACTCATATTCATTCGTCCCATTGACTAGGGTATTAAATGTATTTAAATCTGAAGCATGGGTTTGAAAATTTTCATCTTTTGAAAGGGCAGTTGGAGTACAAAAACAACTGCCAAATGTAAAATTGATGCCAAGTTCGTTTAAAATACAGTTGTAATAATGAGCCTTACAAAGAAAGACAATGTTGTTACAAACTTTGTCAACTGGAACCGAAACGTATCCCTCATGCAACCTATCTAATTCTGTTATTATGTCTGGTTAACTAATCACAGAAAGATAGACGATACACACTTTTGTTTTGATGTGTCTAATATTTGATTTTAATATTCTTATACTTTTTATCCTTTCGGAAAAGATATCGTTCTTCTTTTTCATATTTACTCCTATCGTCTAGCATAATCTTCGACATAATTTATAATAGAAATGTAGTTCTATTCCCCAATTGAAAGAGAACTCGAGAAATTGAGTAACTTTTAAGATGATGTGATTTCATGTCCTCATTCAGGTATATCAACATTATCTGTTATGACATGTTCAGCTGGACTATAGTTAAAAGAAGACGAAGAACAAGAATACGTAGGTGAATTATGTATAAGATGGTCTATATTTAGGCACTGTGAAGTTTGTAATTAAAAAGTTTGGATACAATAGTGGAAGTATATTTGTAGTAAATACAGGGTGTAGGCTTGAACTTCAAGTGTGCTGGAATACAAGACTGAACTTTTATATGATGTAGAGTGTTGCTTATGTTGACGGCATCCATTTCTGTTTTCTTTTAGTAAATTTAAGGAACTGATGATATGATTCGGAAGAAATATCACCAATAACCCGCGGTGGTTTAAAGAGCCTGTGATGGGCAACATCCATAATCATAGAATTCTAATCCAAGGAAGGACTAGCTTTGGCTTCCTTAAATAACGTATTCAAAGCAGTGCGAATATGACGTGGACTTAATTAACTGTTGACGTAAGGTAAAAAAAATTATTCAAGTGCGACACCGTGTATATTTGGTTTCTTTATATGAACGATATCCATGATGTTTACGTCTTTGTGTATTTGGGAAAAGTTTCATCACATTCACACTATTTCCTAGTGCCTCCATTGTATACGTTGTCGTTGCATCCATATGGGAATGCAGTATCCATAATCTTGATCCAGCGATTTTCTCGTTGTCTACGAAAAGGGGGTACTTAGAGTTGGATTGTTGGTTTGAAGGTGATATTTTTCCTAGAATTCTGACCCTCATGGACGAGATAGAATGATCCGAGGACTTATAGGGAAGTTTATTACCACCATTATTGAGTTGAAATCCGTGTCCCGATATTCTTTTATTGACCCCTTAGTTTCCCCGACATAAATTAATCCACAAAGGTTACACTCAATTGCGTAGAGAACACTAGAAGATTTACAGTTCAAACTTTTGGTCCAGAAACTACGTCCGGCGAGATTACTAATAAATGAATTTCTATTGATCAATACGTCACTGGTTTTACAATTTGTACATTTCGAGATAGAGCACATGGCATCCGAAAAGGAATCATCAGAAATGTGCCTTAATATAACACGACAATCTTTAATTTTGGTAATGTCTTCATTTGATTTTCTTCTTTAAAAGATAGTGATATTGAAAAAAAAAAGAAGACGACTGAGAGGGCTCCGGGGAACAGTCAACGACCCGCCATGGTCGTCTACTGCTTATCTATGCCAGAATGTGTTGGAGTAGTTTGTCGTCGTTGTAAGGTTTCACGACTCCTATGTTAGGTACAAACCTCTTAATATGTGCATTCTTAGACCCCGGATTACCGCACTTAATGACTTGTCTATTGTCTTATGATGGGAGACTCCTAGTTTAGGGGACAGGAAGATGAGACGGTATGAGTACAATGACGTGTACTGTTGTATATCAACACACAAACATCACTGAGTATATCATAGTGTAAGTTTTAGCCACCACCACCACCACCCCAATTCCGTAACCAATATTGAAAAGATGAATGAAAGCTGGAATTGTTATATGCGTTTGACCTTGTCCTCCAAGTACACCAAATCATAGGTTCCTGAGAACATCAGACTCTCAACAACAACCCCATTAGTCCGAAATTCTCATCTCCGGATATATTCAGATTCTCTTTTTAAAAATCAATTATATTTAAGTCTCTTTTATAACAGTAAAATTTAGGAAAATCTTCTAAACACACACACACACACACACACTCTCTCTCTCTATCTATCTATCTACCTATCTATCTATCTATCTATCTATCTATCTATATATATATATATATATATATATATATATATATATATATATACATGTGTGTGTGTTTGTGTGTCTGTCTGTGTGTGTGTTTGTTTGTGTGTGTATGTGAGTGTGTGTGGTGTGTGTGTGTGTGATTGTTTGTGTGTGTGTGAGTGTGTGTCTGTGTGTGTATGTGTGTGTGAGTGTGTGTGATGTGTCTGTGTTTGTATGTGTGTGTGTGTATGTATATGTGTGTGTATGTATGTGTCTGTGTGTATGTGTGTGTCTATGTATGTGTCTGTTATGTGTGTGCATGTATGTGTCTGTGTGTGTGTTTTGTGTGTGTGTGTGTGGTGTGTGTATGTGTGTGTGCATATGTGTGTGTGTGTGTGTGTGTGTGTGTGTGTGTGTGTGTGTGTGTGTGTGTGTGTGTGTGCATGTGTGTGTGTGTGTGTGATGTCTTCAAACATGATGTCCAACTTACTCTGACCATCATTAAGGTAAAGTTGCGTTGTGAACTGACAGAACGTAGTTCCAGATCTTCGATGAAATGCTTACATTCACGTTCATATCTTATCAAGTAAATCAATTGCATGAGACGATTTCCTCTTATCCTAATTTTTCTCACGACTAACAATCCTTAATGCACTGGTAAAGCAGATCGATATATGAAAAGTATTTAACTTTGACGTATTTTACCACGGACTAACACTATCTTACAGCTGATTACATCAGAAATGCGTTACATGATCAACCGGCTTATTTTTAATCACCATGCAGGTGCCAGATGAGTCCATTTGGGCCCTATGAATGACGAAAACAGACGGAAGACCGTAAACAAACTTAATAATTATGCATAATTTAAACGATGCAGTGGTATCAAAATCAAGATCGTTTCATGACCCCGATATGCTACACTTTTCACACAGGTTGACTTTTAAATTTCATTCACATTTACCATTTGATTATAGGATGTTCGATGAATGAAAATCATTTTACTCATAAGATCGTAACAGTTTACACTGACAAGCGTTGATGTATCAGTCATACTGTTATTTGTTAACTTGTAAGTTTTCCACAATTCAATTATGTGTATACATTGTTCGTTTGTTTGTTTGTTATTACCCAATTGTTATTCAAGACGCTGTAGGTTTTATTATAGAATTTCCTGCTGTACATATCAAGAAGCAGTGAGTATTCTGATGGGTGAATGCCAGAGGGTCATCCCAACCCCTTGATTGTTCAAATATCTTTAAAATGGTGGTATTCCAACTCTTAAAGCAAATATTTTCCTGTTGCACATGACTCAATGCACTGAGCACCAGGTTTTTGTTCGTTTGTTCACCCCATTTGCCCCTCCAGGTGAAAAAGAAATTTCTGAAAACTTATTGCACATCTAAAGGACACCACCGATCATCTTTCAAACGATCGGCTACCACATAAATTGTAACAGGAATTCTGGGAACCGAGGTTGTTTTGAGAAAAAAAAACCCATTTTGCCCCAGGGTGAAAATGAAAATTTCTAAACCTTGATGCCTACAGGACATGATTGACTACTGAGTAAACTGTATAAGGGGTTCTGGTAACCAGATTTTATTTTTAAAAAAAACCCCTCATCCTTTTTTATGTCCATTTGTCCCACAGGGAAAAACTGAAAACTCTGAAGCCCTACTGCACATCTACAGGAAATTACCTATCATATTCTAGAAAATTTATTAGTTGCAAAAAAAGGACTAGTTTTAGGAAGAAGAAAGTGTGACTGACGAACGGGCCAGGGTAACAATAATATACCCGAATTTTCTTTAGAAAGATCGGGTATAACTACCAAGCAGAATGAGAGGGGGTGGGTGTAACCAGCTTTATTGTACCCGCACTTTCTAGAGAAAGGTATATTGCTGCTACTCTGGTCCGGTCGTCCGTCTATCACATTGTCTTCTTCTTCAAACTCGTCTTTTACTTTAAGCATTAACCAATTAATCTTTTGGGATTTGACAAATGGTGTCCTGTAGATGTGCAACAAGGTTTTGAAACTTTTAAGTTTATTCCTGGGGGGAAAAGTGGGGTCGAAAAACGACTGTTTTCTACATAAACCTGGTTCCCGGAACTCCTCTTACATTTTGCGCAGTAGCCAAATTATGTTTTGGAAGATCATTGGTGGCTTTCTATAGATGTGCAATAAGGTTTCAGAATTTTCATTTTCACTATGGGGTCCAAATGGGGTTTGGTAAACATTTTTTCTAAAGATAACCCTGGTTCCAAGAATTGTCCATACAATACATGCACTAGCTAAATCATTTTTGGAAGATAATTAATGGTGTGCTGTAGATGTGCAATAAGGTTTCAGAAATTTTATTTTCATCCTGGGGCCCAAATGAGGGTTAAAAAAGCGATGTTTTTCTACTAAAACCTGATTCCCAGAACTCCTCTTACATTTTACACAATAATTAAACCAAATCTTTTTCTGGAACTTAATTGGTTGTGTCCTATAAATATGCAGTAAGGTTCATTTTCACTCTGGGGGCTAATTAGGGTTGGAAAAATAACGAACGAAAATCTGGTGTTCGTTGTGTCATGTGCAACAAGAACGTATTTGCTATAAGGGTTGGGATTTCAACCATTTTAAAGATATTTGAAAAATTCAAACATGATGATATTTGTGATGACCCTGGGCCACTCAGTGGATCTTGCTATGTGCATATATATTGTGTAGGGGCTATCACCTCAATTGTTATAAATATATACATATTATGAAATAGGGTTTGGGATGACTCTAGGGCACCTTACCCAATAGAATACTCAATGCATCTTGACATATGCAGCAAGAATATATATGAGACATATGGGTGAAAATCTCAGTTGTTTTGAGATATTTAAGTAATCACAGAAAGAAGGCGTTGTTGGAGATGCCTTGAGGAACAGAATAACCAATGCATCGTGATGTGTGCGTTTCTGGTAATGTAGCGGTCATATATTCCCTCCAAAGACAAAAAAAGGCATATTCTCACTTAAGCATTTTATGCTAAATTTGATCATTAATTAAAATATAAAAAAACTATTGTGGTTTCTTTGCTAGTTACATAATTATGATGGAAAGTATGTCTAAAGCAAACATATGCGGATGTGGATATTACTGTCTTATAACGACATCTAGTTATATATTTGCACGTGGTCTTTATTACACACCCAGCATCATCACCCGTTCGGTCGCAGTAGCTCAGTAGTATAGCGTTCGCTTCTTAACGGGGAGGTTGTGAGATCGAGCCCCGCTTGTGCCAAAGCCGCGTCATACATAAGACTTAAACATAGGTAATGATTGCTCCTTCGCCAAAAGCTCGGCATTTATAAGTTAATATTGCGGGTCTTTCGACAAGACCTTAGAAACGACAGGCGTTGGCGCGTTAAAGGACCCTCACTGCTACGGCCCCGAGCGCAAAGCATAGGTCTAAATTTGTGATACTTTACCTACAACTCGTGACGTCTTAATATGAGTGAAAATTCTCGACGGGGCATAAAACAGTCAATCAATCGTTTATGTCGCCCATTATTATACCTTAATAGAACTCCTCTGTAATTTTCATTTAGAGTATTAGTAGCTCTCTTTTCGCAAGGAAGCAGACGACGTATCGTAAACAACAGGAAAACAACGTTTTTGGATGTTGTGAAAAACAAATTTTTTAAACAAAACAATATGTCCAATAATCAATACCAACTCTCCCCTACAGACTGATTTGATACGCAAGAGCTTGTTCTGCGAATGATCAGTTTTTAAATCGAGGCAGGCTACTGACAAATAAGTTGATGTAACAGGGGTTTCAACAGTCTCGTTCAAAGTCAGGAGTCCGCAAATTCTATGGTCGTATAATTTACCAATGCAACCCGTCATTGGGTCAAATGCTGTCAGACGCGTTTCATAACAATTGTTAGGCCGTTCTTTACACACTGAGTTTGCTTACTCCTGCTGGGTACCTGATTTCACCTCAGGTATGTTCAGGAACCCGTGTCTGCTCCACTCTTAATTTTGTATTCTTTATGGAGGTTATGAGATCAGTATACGTTATTTTCACCTTTTCATGATTATCATGTTGAATGGACGGTACACTTTGGGCGTGAAGGCATTTTTACGGTCACTGTGGGAGAAATGCATGTGATAAGCCAGACAAATGATGTTGGAAATATGCCACCATAGTTTCTAGATGAAATATTCGTGTTTGTCCAAAAAGCAGTAAAATATTAACAAGTGAGGATGCTACAGATAATCCATACACACACGAAATAAAATTTCCTTTCGAAAACAATTGTGAAGATAACAAAAGGCAATATATTTTCCCCAACATCTGAACAGATCCCCCTTTTCACCTTGAGCGTATGGATACATACATCGAACTCGGATGAAATCTGTCAGTAAACTACTTCATACACATACTGCTCTATGTTTGTAAACGCCAATAAAACTAAATAAAGCTTTCATGACATTCCTGTTTTTAAATGAATTTTGTTTAACCCTTGAACGAATTTGTTGCCCTCAGATTACAGCCTAGAGCAAAAAACAAAAATCATTCTCATGTCAAACATAACTGCTGTTGTCCCAGGACTCAGTTGATAACGTTTTTGTTACACAACTTTATTTTCTTCATGTTGAAATGTTTTTGTATATTGTGTACATCACATTCCGCCTCATGTACAGAAACGACACCCTGGGCCGTGGGCAACAGTTTGTACTCCGCTTCAACTTGTACTGTTGGCTTTTGTTCTCATATATATATATATATATATATATATATATATATATATATAATATTTACACACACACACACACACACACACACACACACACACACACACACACATATATATATATATATATAATATTTACACACACACACACACACACACACACACATATATATATATATATATATATATAATATTTACATAAATGATAGTTTTTGTTACTTCTCGTGTATAATAGTGATCGTTACTGTTCACCGTCATTCGTTTCTGTCATTGTTCTCAGCCAGTTTTTTCAGTCCCCTATCTCTGGGTTTTCAGGGGTCTGTGTGTACCATATTCTGAATTTGTCTTCTTTATACAAATTGTGAGATTGATCACGACTCCTTTATCGTCACCTTTTCATTGTTCTTTGGGGCCTCCGTGGCCGAGTGGTTAAAGCATTGCGCTCAAAATCACAAGGCCTCTCACTTCTAGTCGGCAACAAACAACAACAACAACAACATTTTATTCTCAAATAAATACAACATGTGTATCGTAGAGAAATCCCGCTCGCGCCGATATATGTGAGAAAGTTTGCCAGTTTACTTTCGGAAGGTCGGTGATCTCTTCCCGGATACATTATATCTGGGTTCTCTCCTCCACCTACAAAACCTGGACGCCACCAGATAACTGAAAAATTGTTGAGTGTGGCGGAAAACAAACAATCAATAAATCAATCATTCATTGTTCTCAGTCAGTATTTTTCGTTTTGTGTTGCTATTCGCAAATAAGCGTATCTGTCACTGTTCACAGACAAATAAGCGTATCTGTCACTGTTCACAGACAAATAAGCGTATCTGTCACTGTTCACAGACAAATAAGCGTATCTGTCACTGTTCACAGACAAATAAGCGTATCTGTCACTGTTCACAGACAAATTTTGTCTTTACTGTTCACACACAATCTTTGCTGTCATTGTCTCTAGACAATCGCTTCTACCATTGTTCAGATATTCTTTACTGTAAATATTCATAGACAATCTTTACCGTCACTATTCATAGACAATCTTAACTGTCACTATTCATAGACAATCTTAACTGTCACTATTCATAGACAATCTTAACTGTCACTATCCACAGACAATCTTAACTGTCACAATCCATAGACAATCTTAACTGTCACCATTCATAGACAATCTTTACCGTCACTATTCACAACAACTCTGTCATCGCTAGTCACACATAATATGTGCTATCATTGTTCAAAGACAATGTTAGTCTTCACTGTTCACAGACAATATTTGCTATCATTGTTTACAATCTTCGTCTTCGATGTTCACCGACAATATTTGCCGTCATTGTTCACAATCTTCGTCTTCGATGTTCACAGACAATATTTGCCGTCATTGTTCACAGACAATCTTCGTCTTCGATGTTCACAGACAATATTTGCCGTCATTGTTCACAGACAATCATTGTCTTCACTGTTCACAGACAATATTTGCTGTCAGTATTCTAGGGTAATATTTTCTTTTCCTGTTCACGTATAATCGTTGCTATCACTTTTCATAGATAAAAAAAAAATGCTTTGCCACTACTCAAATATAAACTTTTCTGTTACTATCCACAGACAATTTTATCTGTGACTGTTAACATGAATTTTTCCTATAGCTATACAAAGATAATCAGTTTTGTTTTTGTTAGAATCAGTAACAGATATGAATTGCTTACACTTGATATACAGAATGTCCTTTTCCTGGAAAAAATGTTTAGGAAAAGGACAATTAAAGATTACCGGAGAAGGAAAATAAAATACATCGTCCTATCTATTGTTGAAAAAGACAGGAAAGATATCCCGACTAATTACTCTACTTCACACCATTAAAATTCGAATCAAGCATCACTATACAAGAAGGATCAACCATTTCTCCAAACAATTTGAGATGTTTCAATGACATTGTGACTGGGTACACAAATTTTCATAAGTTTGTCTACATACACAGTGTGACGAGACACAAACCCGTGATTTCTTAAGACTTCCCTGTAACAGAATTACAAATGAGGAAGTTAGCTTTAAAACTCTTTTGTTTAATGTTTCTTTATTGAAACTGTAGTCTCTTGCGAAATATGAATACTTTGAAATGTTTCTCGCATACATGATAAAAGTTAGATATGTCTTATTGCATAAACCACCAACATCAACAGAGATACACAGTGTATGTAGACATTGGTGAACTGGATAAATACAAATTTAAGTTGATGTTGCGAAATCTTCTCAAATGACTATATTTGAAACATGTTAATGGTAGACAGTGAACTCAAAATTAATTAATGTTCATATCAACAACAACAATAACTCAATAACTACTACTACTACTGCTGCTAGTGTGGTCACAATACAGATGTAACTAAAATAAGATACTATACAGTTATAGCACACACACACACACAAAGGGGCCTCCGTGGCTGAGTGGTTAAAGCATTGCGCTGAAAATCACAAGGCCTCTCACCTCTAGTCGGCGCGGGTTCAAATCCCGCTCGCGCCGATATATGTGAGAAAGTTTGCCAGTTTACTTTCGGAAGGTCGGTGGTCTCTTCCCGGATATATTGTATCTGGGTTCTCTCCTCCACCTACAAAAAACTGGACGCCACCAGATAACTGAAAAATTGTTGAGTGTGGCGGAAAACAAAAAAACAAACAAACAAACACACACACACACACACACACACACACACACACACACACACACACACACAGATATATATATATATATGTGTGTGTGTGTGTGAAGATAACTAACAGTGAGTAATCTTATAATTTCTGTAAAGAATACAAGGGTAAATACGGAATTCTGGATATATCACAGAGGCTGGGTTAGGTGCCTTAGAGGAGTAAGTATCCCCTGCTGACAGGTCACACACGCCTTGAGTCCTCTGTCTTGATCAGTTAAACGGAGTAATACAAAACCATTACGTCAAAATGTGAAGATAGAGAACAATGATCAATTTCAGAACTCCTATGAAGAACGGCCTAACAATTGGTATGAAACATACAGCAATCGACCCTTTGTAGTGGCTTGTATTTGCAATTTGATTATTATCACGACCATAATTACTTTAAAGTTGAAGTTGATATTAAATAGACGCTGGAGTTCCCAACTATAATATCTTCGTAGTCTTTGGTGATCATGCCTTCCAACAGTCTGTTGGAATTTCTATGGGCATGAATTGTGCTCCTTTGTTAGCTGACCTGTTTCTATCTCTTTATAAGCCAAAATATATTCAAAGCTTCTACATGAGAAGAAACAATCTCTTACTGTGGTCTTCAACTCGAAATTTAGATATATCGACGATATTTAGATATATCGACGACGTTTTATCTGTCAATAATAATGATTTTCATTCATAAGTCAATTCGATATATCCTAATGAACTCGAAATAAACAATACCACAGTCTTCCACATAGATATTAACGGCAAACTAACAACTGAACTTTATCACAAGCGGAATGATTTCAGCTTCTCCATCGTCTACTTCCCATACTTATGTAGCAATATTCCATAATCAGCTGCATATGGAGTTTATGTCTCTCAATTGATTCGATACGCAAAAGCTAGTTCTGCATATGATCAATTTTTAAATCGAAGCAGGCTACTGACAAACAAGTTGATGTTACAGGGGTTAGAAAAGTTTCATCTAAAGTCGGCATTTTGCAAGTTCTGTGGTCGTTATAACGATGTAGTTTACCAGTACAACTTATCGTTGGGGCAAATGCCTTCCTTTTTGTATTCGCCGCCCGCGTGGCGCAGTGGTTAGAGCGTCGGGCTCAAAGATCTGATGATCCTTGAGTCGGGGGTTCGAATCCCACTGTGGGACGTGGGTGCCGGTCTTTCGGATGAGACCGTATAAACCGAGGTCCCGTGTCGCAGTAGGTGTGGCACGATAAAGATCCCTCCCTGCTTAAAGGCCCTGAGTGCCGAGCATAGGCCTAAATTTGCAGCCCTGTCACCGGTAATGGTGACAGCCGCCGGATAGCTGAAAAATTGCTCAGGCGGCTATAAACAAATAAACAAACAAAAAAACAATCCTTTTGTATTCCGTATAGGAGTCATGTGAGGCTGATCTTCCCGCTGTAGCGCCAACTTATTTTTCAGAAGTTTGTATCGATTTATGCAATTAAAACAAGATTCTATTCAATACTATAAATATTATATATATATATATATATATATATATATATATATATATATATATACGAATATCACGTGATTACTAGAGTGGTCACCATATACAGATGTACATGTACGTAATAAATATATTTACATTCCAGAGTGTATTACAGGACAACATGACAATGCTGAAATAGTAAAGCAGTTGGCATCAGAATGCCACACTAAACAATATTACGTTGACATCACAATGCTAATACAACCTATCGCGTTGAAGAAAACAGTCAGGGCTATTCCATATGGGTGTTCCAGTTTGATGACTGACAGGCAGAGATTTCTAGGAAGTGGAATATTACAAAGACACTTTTATAAAAAATATATAAGCGTCACGTGTCTATTGTGTGAACAATAGCAGCTGGTGTGGAAACAATGAATTTGTCTGCGCTCCAGCTGAATGGTGTTGTTTTCTTTAATGGTTTTGTTTGCTCCGGGGCATAATATTATGTCAAATGAATATATGAAAATTCTATTCACTGAGATCTTTTGTTAAAGGGGCGGGGTGGGGTTGATGAAGAGATTTTAAAAGGTTGGATATTTTACTTATAATATGTATAACATTCTTAGAAATATAGCTATTGAACAGAAGATGCAAGTATTGTAGTCTTACACACGTTTTACCCTGAGATCCATAGTTCACAGGTACATATAAAGGTGTAGACAGCAAATGAACTTTAAGGACTTTTGTTTGATACAAACAAATAGATGCATATATATATATATATATATATATATATATATATATATATATATCTTTGGCTAGTAAGAAGTATTATAAATACACAAATATATAAACTCCTAAAACATAACATTAAGGGACTTGTAAATTTTCTATGATTTCAAAAATTTTAAATATAGCGCACACACACACACACACACACACACACACACACACACACACTTCCCCCACTGTATTAGACTTCTATGAGAAATCATGGGAAAAAATAACATTCCATATGGTAAATTGTACTCATTTATCTTAGAAAAACATAAATTTAGTTTTTCTTTTCATATAATAAAAAACGTTTTAGTAAGTGTCGTTACATTTAAATAGCACCATAATTTAGATTAGCAAGGCACGATTTTGAATTTTAGGTATCAGAGCTTCATTGAGCTTATTCACAGCGACATTCAAGGCCTTCCACATCTCGCGCTACCATAGCCAGAATTTTGATTTATATACGTATAACTTTATAATAACAAAAATCAAAGATAATAGCAATGAATATTTCATGTCAAAAACTTCTTATATATGCACTGGTAATCCAGATTTCATGCCTCGTACAGTCTCCTATATACTGCACACAATGACATAGGTTTTTATTACTTCAATAATATAGCTTTCTATCTTCAAACAATATAATAACTGTCGCATTGGACTATGTTTACACATTAAAAACTCGCGAAAGCATTCGATTCTTACATTAAAAAATATATTATTCATTCTAAATCCAGACCAACACGAGACATTAGCTGACTACTCCCTGCATGCCCAGAGTCCTGATCATGAAAACTGGCTGGGCTTGTTATGGTATTGATATGAAGCACTTAGAGCAGTTTGTGGCTAGGCTCTTTATTTAGATAACAGAAATATTAAAAAAAAAACTTTTATGATAAACCGTTACAGTGGTGGATCTAGGGGTGGGGTAGTGATGTTACGGCCCCCCTCCTACTTTGCTTAAAAAGATTATCAAAAGGGCTATTTTTTTTTTTATTTATATGGCTTTTTTTAGGAGGCTGCAACCCGTCAGACTGGTACCATCGAAGGTCGTATCCTTTTAGATAGATAGATAGATAGATAGATGCATCGCTGGGTCACCTGATGCCTTTACATATGCATTGACATAAATTAATTCCATGGGCTTATCCTTTTTTTCAATTTTACTTCAACCTTCAACGATAAAGGCAATTTTCCCTTATGTTATAAACGTGGAATGAGCGGAAGAAGAGCAAATCTGCCAACCCGTTTTTAAAGTTTCATGACAGGAAGTAAATGATAAAAAAAAATCATTGCGTTTTATAATAAATCGTCGCATGGAGACCTCTCTGTGTGTGTGTGTGTGTGTGTGTGTGTGTGTACTACGTGTAATATAATGAATTAAGAACTGATTAATTGTAGTTGTTTTATGCCAAGTCGGCGATATATAAGCAGAATAAATACGAGAAACGTTTCTGTAAAAGTGTTTATATCTTCAATACGACATTATTCCGGGAAGTGGTTACGTAACTATCTGAGGTGAGCAAGAAGGAAATGTTACGGGGCTATACAATCAGTTGGAATGGGAAATGCCGGAAACAGAGAAAATAAATTGTGAATACCAAACTAAATCATATACAGGTGGCTGCCTTATCCACGGTCTGTAGAGAGGTGAAAATCCGTTTACTTTAGTCTACCTGCATAGAAATAGACGTACATTGCTGTTGGCAGTGGAGACGTATTGAAATGGACAGCAGTTTATCTATTATCTGGAGCTGTCGACCACCTACTTACATAAAGAATGGGAATGGACAGGATTTCCCATACATAAAAAAAGAAAGAAAAGAAATAAATAAATGAAAATAATAATAATAATAATAATGATAAATGAAATAAAATGAATAATAATAATAATAATAATAATAATAATAATAATAATGATAATAATAATAATGATAATGATAATAAACAAGTTACATTTGTCCCATCAGATGCAGAAAGCCCTTTTGTTTTAACCATATTATTGATCTAGAATGAAATTATCTAAAAAGACAATTCGAATTACATCTGCTTCTCTTTGAAACATGTGTTATTTATATTTTTCTCTACACTATTAAGTTATTTATCATAATAATCGATTTCGTCTATTTCTGTTCTGTTCGTGATCCCCGCCATCTTTCTGACGTAATGCTCACAGAGGCTCGGTTAGAAGTTAATGAGCTCTAAGGTGTTTTATCAATTTATCACATAAGAATGTTACTTATATGGAAAAGTGTTTAGTACAAAGTATACTAAATGTTACTTATATAAGGGTTGGTTGTATATTGTTTAACGTCCCTCTCGAGAATTTTTTACTCATGGAGCCGTCACCATTGCCGGTGAAATTTGGCGTTCACGGCCTTTGATCAAGGAGGGATCTTTATCGTGCACACCTGCTGCGATCCGGAGCCTCAGTTTTTGCGGTCTCACCCGAAGAATCACCCCATTTAGTCGCTTCTTACGACAACCTGGGGGTAATTAGGACCTATTGTAACCTGTATATATATATATATATATATATATATATATATATATATATATATATATACATATATATATATATATATATATATATATATATATATGTATGTATGTATGTGTGTGTGTGTGTCTGTGTGTGTGTGTGTGTGGCAGTGTGCGACTGACCAGCGCGCTAGTGACCGCTCAACCATCCAGGCAATTCTGTGAGACACAGAGAGAGAGAGAGAGAGAGAGAGAGAGAGAGAGAGAATGAAGGTATCTGTAGGGAAACTGTGTCTATCGAAATTATCATACTTCTTTTTGGTAAACGATTGAAGTCATTCTCGGAGAAAGTGTCTGTATCTTCAGGTGAAAAATGCGTACTTCGGAGATCAAATTGCAGTCTGAAAAAAAAAAACCCAAATCACGTCTACTGACTGTTGAAGGTGTTCAAATTATGATGTCATAATGTGTTAAACAAAGATGTCACACCATAAGCACTCCCCATCTTCAGATTATTTCTTGATACAAAAAAAACAAAACAAAAAAAAAAAAACAAAAAAAAAACAAAACAAAAAAAACAAACAAAACCCCCCCCCCACCCCCCCCCAAAAAAAACAAACAAAAAACCCCCAAAAAACCAAAGGTTAATAAGGATAAAATAAATAAAAATAATTTGGTGGCAATAAATACAAAAAATAAAAATTTCTAAAAATTAAGTCACTTGTAAATGATGTTCAAATGTTGATATACGCTAAAAACGCTCCTTATAAAACACTACCGACCCTTCAGTGTTTTGGACTTATCTGATAAATCATGGGAATAAATCACATTCCATACCGTGAGCTGTATTCATTTCAGTTAAAAATTTATATTCATTTTCATCATTTAAAAAAAAAAATGTGTGTAGCAAATGTCGTTAATATAAACGTATCATATCTACTATAGTGTTTCTGTGATAGCACAGGTGTGCTGGTGTATCCGACCCGTATAATCTGGCGTCAGTTTGAAGGATTATATATATATATATATATATATATATATATATATATATATATGTGTGTGTGTGTGTGTGTGTGTGTGTGTGTGTGTGTGTGTTAAATGGTGAGTTTTCGAAGTCTTAATCCTCTGTTTTAATATTGCTCATTTTTTGTATTACGTCAATGGGAGTACCAAATTCAGTGTAAGCAACAGAATCTAATAAAAATATACAAAAGGTAAACGCCGTATAATGGCTGAAATATTGCCAACACGGCGTAAAACCTCAATCAATCAATCAATCAAAAGGTAACCCTGCTGGGAATAAGATTTCTTAAGGTAAAGCGCTGATCAACAGTCAATTACTACGGGCCTTGATATTCTAATAAAATATAAACACTGTTGACATTTTTTAACAGAAGAACGTCCCTGTAGTCACCATACAATACTGTTTTATACATTTTTTATTTTTTGTCTTATTTTAACAGGGGAGCTAACTCATGTAAGAAAGTTGAAGATCACTGAGAAGGTTCCAAACAACCCACCAACATTTTATTTTAATTCATGATCTTGTAGTTTGGTCGAATGACACTGTCGGTTTTATTTAAAAAAAAAAAATATATGATTGAGTAAAAGAGAGATGACCGTGATTAATAGTGTTTCACCATGTTAAAATGTCAATGAAATCGGATAGTGATATGGAATATTGCGCAAAGTAGCTAGGCTATATAGTTGAAAATAACCTCACCTGATTTCTAAATGTTTACAATGTATTAAGATTATTTTGCAATTCATCCTTAGAAAATGTTGTTAAATCTTTTATATGTGCGTCGTTTTATTGTTGATGCATACACAGCTTAAAGATAGCAACAATATGTAGATATATATTTACATCGGTTAAACAGACGCTTTAATGTTTTCTATTTATAGGTGAACACCGAAATCTCTGCTCTTCACAGCTCGTCTTTGTTTTATCGACAGGCTGTGTGCATATCATTAAATAAACTGTGAATTTACGTACCAGTAAACAAGAAGAAACTGCAATGTAATTGATTGACATATCAACCAAAATACGTCATAAAAAATTCTCTCCCTAGCAACCGTGGATACGAAACTTTCGGGAGAAATAACTAGTCAATATCTTGCCTGAGGTTTGACGTCACACTAACGTCATAAACCGGGTCGCACTAAAACTCCGCCATGAAAACAAGAAAGAAAAGACCATTCGACTTTTGGAAAGGTGTTTTAAAGTTGTCGAATGACAAGAAGAATTTCAAGGATTTTAAATATTAACGATAAACAATGGTCATGGCGGATAGACCAACGAAGACCCCAGTTCGGGTGGGATTTTACGATATTGAGAGAACAATTGGAAAAGGAAACTTTGCAGTTGTAAAATTAGGAAGGCACAGGATTACAAAAACTGAGGTAAACTTTATTGACATCGTATTTCACATCTCTTGCTACAATTTCATTTGCTCGCCCGCCATACCATGCATTATTGTGCAGCATAGTTAATTGGGTCAGTGAGGTGACGGGCAATTCACGCACCTGTCTTGCTGACCAGTACATGCTTAGCCCGGGGCTCTGCTCTACATGTGCAAGCTTTGCCTTCATTGTTTTGAATCGTGTTACATTCCATGAGAACAGTGTACATGCCTTCGTCATCCGCATACTTCCTGTTCGCACATTCTTTTGATAAATACACACAACGTGGATTCACGTATCTCGTGTTTCGATAATAGGATATAGTTTAAAAAAAAAGAAAAGAATAAAAGCACCATTGAACTAGAATGTATTTGTATGCATGAATGTGTTGACCAAATGGAAATTTGAAATTATGAAATAAATACTTGTTACGGTATAATACATTTCTGAAAATACAAACAGTGTAGCCAGTATGGAGTTGCAATAGGCAATGATGCTCTATATGAAATAAAAAAGATAAGACTTGCACGTTGTGCACACCTGTGTATTAATTAGCATAACTGATTAATAAATGATCAGTGTACACATATATGCTTAAAGTAGTAGTCATATAATTTCCTTGCAATGTTTTTTGATGAGAAGTGCAACATTTGATCTGTCCTAATGATATGTCTCCTCGAGAGAAAAAAAGAGAAAAGAAACAACATCTGCATGCATATGGAAATTTTCAGATGTAAGCTTGTTGGATCATGCAACAAAATGACTGAAACAATTATAATTCTTTAATTATAAATGTCCCAACTTACCTTGTAAGAACATGAAGAATATGCATATTACATGTGATACATTAAGTTTATACCTGCATACACTTACAAAAGTCAAGGTACATTCTGGAAATAGAAATATTTGACATTATCTTGAAAGTCACTGGAAGTGTGTCAACCGCTTAACACTCTCAAGGTGGGTGAATTGTTTGCAGAAAAGTGGATGATGTTGAAATGTCAGGGAACTGTTTGGGTGATGATTGGTGTGTGTATGTGTTAGTGTATGTGTGTGTGTGTGTGTGTATGTTCCTGTGTGAATATGTGAAAGTAACCAGAAATTAAGCAACTTTTATAAATTGTTACTCTCAGTTGTGGTGGGGTGTGGGTGTTAGCAACCACCTACACCATGTATTTCTACAACAGCTGTCATGTTCTCATTTTGTGGAATTTTATGAAGCTTTTGATTTGTAATCAAAATAATATAAAGTCAGGTTTTTAACACCCCCTCCCCCCAATAAGATGCTTTAAGGCATATAAATTTATATTTACATTTTAAATTTTTTTGCTTTTCACATCTTTACAAATGTTGTATGAAGTCTTTTGAAATTAGCCACTTTAGACCAAATTCAGTAAAACTTTACATATACAGACTATCAGGACTGTGCTTTTTATCAATATAACTGACTTTCTGTTTAAATTATATGACCATATATCAAAGGAGTAATGAATGCAATCAGGTTTTATACAAAATTCTGTCACACTTGAACTAATTCTAAGTAAACCTATATATAGTACTCTTGAACTCTCTTCAAAATTCTTTTCCAAACTAAAACACAAGCAATATTTTGTGTATGATTTGGATCAGTGATTTTTCTTTGGTCCATATAGCAAACAGTTCAGATACAGAGGCCTGAATGGCCAGTGCTCAAAAAAGTTTTTCATTTAGACTGTTGTAATGATAGTCATTTGCTCATGAATGCACTGCAGTTGTGAACTATGCTTGTATTCAGAATCTTAATTATTTTAACAGCTGGGGATTCTAACAGAAATGAAAGTAAAATGTAAATGTAAGAAATAAGTTTCAATTTTAAAAATGCATGAAGGTATGAACTGCAACACTTCACATTGGCATACAATTATAAAGTACTAAATTTGCTTCATAAAATATGCTAGTGCAAATTGCTGCAGTTCATACCCTCTTGTATTTTCAAAAATAAATATATTTTTTGAATAAATTTTCAAAATTGTGTTTCATTTGATATTTAATTTTAAAAGTTACTTAAAAAAAAATTACGGTACATATGAATTTTAAGTCAAGTTCATTGCTACCTGGACATAAATAGATAATGATATAGAGAGTTAGAGGACCTCCAGAATGAATTTTCCTGTATTAAACATGATTAAAAGTATAATTTTAAGTTGAGTGATAAAAACAAGTATTTAAAACTGAAGAAATTTTAGCTCCCAATAAAATAGTTGCATTGTATTTGTAGTTATGAGATGTACTACTACTTATCCTTTTGATGATTAAAGTACATGTAGCGTTGGTGGTACATATTGGGATGAGTTATTGGGCAGAGTGGTGTACTTTGTGTACATCCCATCAGGATCAGTGGATAACTTCATTCATGTTACATGAAACAGTACATACTAGTTTATAATAATTGAACAAGCATGTCAACAAGCCCGGTATTGTGTATACATTAAGTCACAGTTTGAGGACGTTGAGAGATATGCACAGTAATGTAAACAGAAAACATAGGATAATGAATTGAACAACAGCTGCCTCGTCTTTTAACGTGTGACTAACCCTTGACACATCGGCCCTCAGTGGGGGCAGACTAGTGACTTAACTACAGAACACTTATAAACCTAGTGTATGAGGTCACTCAAGTGTGGGAACTAAGAAACGACCACAAAAATTAGGTTTCTGAGTTGTTTGTGAATGATGTAATAAAGTTTTCATTTTTTTTAATCAATACCTGTGCCTTGTAGAAACCAGTTGCAAGAATGATGAATTGAAGTTACGTTTTGCATGTTGAACATAATCTGGCATGATTCATAAAAGTGCACAGTGTGCAAAGAGATCTTAAGATTTGTTAATCAGATATTTAAACAAAGTAATCCATAAACTTTTCACAATATTCTGAACTTTAAAGTGTGTGTCAAGATAACTCTTTATCAGGATTTACTATTAAATGTTCAATATATTGACTAATTATCACTGACAGTATGAGGAATAATAATATCATTGGTAGAGCTTACAAACAATTTTACGTCAGTTTGTTTTAATTATAAGTCAATTGTTTGCAGATTGAATGATAATTTCATAGAAAATTCTGATTTACAAAATCTCCAATTCTTGGATATCAGCTTTGTAATGTACTGTGTTTGGAGACTCTATTAATTTACTGCATTAATGCTAGTCACTGCATCATGCAGATAGTGCAGTATGTGATTAGGTTATTAGTTGTGTACAGTATTACTTTACAATGAAACACTAACCTTATATAACGTTGCTGTATGAAGTTTTATATATCAACAGTCATAATCAGGAATTCAAAAGGTGGTGGTGGTGGAGAGAGAGAGGAAAAAACAGACTGAGAATATGTAAATGTTACTAACAATATATTTTTTAGATTAACTTGTTCATTTTTGCATTGGTTACCAGAATAGTTTTACTGTACGTCTCTATGATTTGTACCCGGACTTCCAAATAAATTCTGCCTTGTAGATCTGACAGTTTGAAACATCTCAGTGCTTATAATCAGTTTCAAAAGAAAATGTTTGAATGTGATTTATGATTTAGAAAGGGTTATGTGCACATAAAATGACCAAACAAACCCTTTATAGATTGCATATTTTTTTGTTTGTTTCTTTTTTATTTTTATTTTTTTTTTTAATCTGAACCTTTCTTTCCTTGTGCATGATTATGAAACAATACTGACGTACGTATTAATGAAGCTGGATGTGCATAGATGTATCAACCACACATTAATTTCCTGAATACAATACAGAAATACAATAGATGGCAAGTAACACTATCTGCAGATATCGGGGAAGTTCAGAAGAAAGTTCAACGATTTTGCACATAATTTACGTCACTGCAGCTTATTTTAGCTTATGTAAGGGATTTGGCTTCAGTGCTACGTATATAGGAATTTCTGGGGTGTAGACACTTTCATTAACATATTGCCATTTAATCTCCTATGGTATCATACATAGAGGCATGGTTAACTCTCTGAAGAGATTTCATCATCACTTGAAATCTGTTATTTAATTGCAATTGTATATCTAACCATTTGCCTAGAGGAAATAAAAAGAAATTTTCAAATTTTCTCATTAAATTTTTGACCTTTTCAGGTAGCAATAAAAATCATAGATAAAACACATCTGGATGAAAACAACTTGAAGAAGATTTACAGAGAAGTGAATATCATGAAGCTTTTAAACCACCCAAACATTGTTAAACTCTATCAGGTATGGATATTACTTGGCACATTCAAATATTTAATTAGGCTTATGCAGCTAAGGGGCATCGTGATGACACATGGATGTTCATTAAGATGTCAGCTGTTTCATGTGTTTGGCCCTGGTAATTTCTAAAAGTATTATTAAATTGATTTCAATGTTATTAAGAAAGTCAGATTCAAAAATAGTCTAATTTAATACATGCGTACATTTTCTTAATTGAGAAATCCAACAAAAAGTGGTGTTTTCAAACAATATTTGGAATATAAATTTATGTGCTGCATCATAACTAAATCTGCAGTCCTGCATTTTGTACATTGAGATGTAAACATCATAAAGAAAGTTGCATCTTCATTTCATTGGTTAACACACGCCTCCTTTACTTACTGGTCTTTTGCCATACAATAAGCATAATGTTTGGTCAGTTGAAATCTTTAGAAATGGACATGACATATGATATATAATAGTAAATTCTTCATCAAGGAAAAGTATAGCATATATATATATATATATATATATATTATATATAGATAGATAATTGTATATAAAACACCACTGATGGGCGATAATTGTTTCAGTTCTACTTTCAGCATTACATGATAGTTAATTGGGTTATTAAATATGTAATTGTTACATCATTTCAAAACAGGACATGAAACGATTATGACCAATGGGAAGTAAATAAACAAAACAGTGAAAATTGCTATTGGTCTGATGTCATACAAGGGCCTCAATAACAAGCTGTATGTCACTCCAACATTGTCCAATTGGAATAAAGACTCTGTTCACTGACTTCCTATGTTTCCTAGTTGTCGCAACTGTTATTTATAATACGAGTTATTTTTGAAATTGAAAATGTAATTACGCTGTACAATCAGATGAAGTCTTTATGGTTTATCACATCTGGCAATCACGAACATAAGTTAATATACGACAGTTTCAACATGTTGGAATTGATTTTTTTTACAGTTTTTTTGGACATTTTTTGCATAACATATAGACTGATTGTTCCCTTCCGAGTGTAGGCGGATCTTTCTTAATCATGGAAAATACCAGATTGCGAACATTGAGCTTATAGATTACACAGCGGGATTACAGTTTACCTATGACGTTTATTTGTTCTCACTTCAAAGGTGTGCAGAGACTGTACAAACAGATCTATCTATCTGGTACCAATAAAATTTATTACCAGTCAGTTTCAATACACTCATAAGACATGGACATAGATATATAGGTCTGTGGTCTTCATTTAGTAGTAGGGTCATTAACTTTTGTTTCAGACCAGATATTCGATAATTTTGATCATTTTAAACAAAGGAAATAAAGAAAAAAAGGTGCCCTATTACAATTGACGCAATTTGCATGCATTAATTTAAATGAAGTTATGATAATTAGCTTAATTATGTTCATGCTTGTGGTAGGTTCTTTCTAGAATATGATCACAAACAGTGTGGAGAAGGTGTGAATATAAGACACTTGTTATAATAAAATAAATGTGTATACAAACAACAGGTAAATGAATAATGTGAGCAAGTCAAAGGTTATCAGGAGGAAGGCTTTAAAAAAAATAGTGTGACTTAAAAAGTGAAAGTGATAAATCGTAGAGAAAATGATAATATAGATACAAAAATAAAGGATAAATGATACAATTTTCTTAGACATGTTGGCCTTGATATGAATGGTATAATTTATTTTTCTGTTATTTTTTGTTGTCTCTTTTTCATGAGCTAAGCACCTTTCTTCATAGGCAAGTTTACCAGTTAAATATTTGGGTTAAACAAACCTAAATATTTTGTTACAAGAGAGATAGAAGTATATATTAAAACAGGCCTGGACCCCCCCCCCCCCCCCCCCCCCCCCCCAATTAAAAAAAAATATGAAAACTTAAACTTTTCAAGAAATACAGTGCTTGAGGATATTGGGACTGGCTGTGTAGATAGATTTCTAGTAGACATATTGATGGATTGAAAATTTTCTGCCTTTTGTATAGATATATATTTTACACAGCACAATGAAAAGCACCTGACTAATTGACATGACAGATTTGGTTAGGTGAACCTTTTAACCTTTCTAGTTCACTGATCTGCCACACATGACTGACCTAAAATTCCAGTGTGTCTGATATAAATGGGATTCATAAATCCTGTTTTCATTGACTTGACATAGTACAAAAATCAGTGTCTTCCTTTGTGATCATTAGTATGATAATTAAATGCACCATCAGACTGGGGTCTGAAAAACTAGGCTGTGTCATTCAGTTACACATTCATAGCAATGTGTTCCCAAGAAATCCTGTTTTCAGTTGAAAAACCATTGTGTAAATGTTCATTTAAATTGAAGAGGTTAAACTTGTTTTATAAATAAACAAAAGGAAACTGTTCAAATTTTAATGTCATAGATTATAATATATAATATCTATAAATACATAGATATAAATGTCTGATTATACTCTAGCTTGTTAATAGTTAATTGACAAGAACTTTGTAATAAATAATAATAATTTTTTGTTTTTTGGTGTTTTTTTTTATTAAGATAGTGAATGTCTAATTGTTATGGTTTGTAAATACATGTAATTTTTTATTCCAATAAAATTAGGTATGAAATAGATCAGTAAAAGGGGAAATATATGATACCCAACCATACTCCACGTTTTCATTTTTTTTTAATATTAAAAAAACCCCCAAAAAAACACCAACCAACCCCAATTGTTTTGACAAATCCTATGATTTATTTTGTGTCTTATAGGTAATGGAGACGAAAAACATGTTGTACCTTGTGTCTGAGTATGCACCTAATGGGGAGATATTTGGTATGTAATTACATACTCTTTGTATATACCCTATATAGAGAATTTGGTTGATGAAAAAGTCGTGAATGCAAACATTGAAATTTTTGAATATGTGAAGGAAATATAGTTTACTATAAAGGTTGAAATTTGGCTGTTAGAGTTGTGGCAATGTTACATCTAAATTGTATAAATTAGCACCCAGCTATAAAAACTTGTAGTAGAATATGAATTGAATGATAACCTGTTCACTAGGTATGACTAGTTTTGAGGAAAGATGAACCTGCTATGATAAAAATAAAATCAAAACAATCAAATCTTGGTAACAATATCAAACTTTATGAACTACCAGCTTGATACCAAAACAGCTTGGTGTGGATTGGAGGCTAATATTTATACTGTTCTTGTTAGATTACATACGTACACATGGGCGTATGACAGAGGCAGAAGCCAGGAAGAAATTTTGGCAGATCTTGTTAGCGGTGGAATATTGTCACAATCACCATGTTGTTCACCGAGATTTGAAGGTAACAATCTTGATATATGGATCTCCCACTTCCCAACAACAAGATCCTTTGCTTTAATTAATTACTCCTGCAGAATTTTTATTTTGTGTGTAAGACTTTTTGTCTTCTGTGTGTGCATGATGAAAGCTTACTAAAAAAAACTATATATGTGTGTGGAACAATGAATTCTTGTCTTATTTTTTTCTGAAATGTGTTTAAGAAAACTTTTTCTGTTTCTGCTAATGGTGTATTTGTTGACCTATAAGCAACAGGTAGTTGAAAAGTGGATATTCTCTATTGTTCTACATGCAAATGAACTGCATGCATCTTTCAAAAGATGATATTATCCGGAAATCTAGCCCAAAATTGCATATGTAAAACATGACATTAATTATGCAGGGTTTTGGTGGTTTTGAAATCCAATGATTATAGTCTCCTTCACACGTAATAGTCATTCTAAAGACACCCAGTCCTGTTCTCTTGAAGCCAATAAAAAACCATTAGGTAAATCACTGTGCATAGACTTCGATTTGTTTCCTTTTTGCCAAAGTGCCTTCTAGAATTTAATCCCTGCATTGAACAAATACCAAATAATAAAAACAGGAGGAAAATTGATTACACTGTTTATAAAAGGTACACATTTGTTTAATTGCCACAAACCCGTTCTCTGACGTAAAAGCTAACCTTCTTAGCATCATAAACATACACTTGAAGGAGGCCAGACAAGGGTGAGAATAGAATTCACAGCAGAAGTAAGCTAGGTGTGATTGAATCATGATAAGGCAGCGGGTCATTGTTCTCCCACTAAGAAGAGTCGAGCTTGTTACCTGTCAAATTCACAACAAGAACAATGTAGGCAATGGATTTTTAAAGTTGAGTTTGGGACAGTGTACATAGAAGTGCTTCCTCCCATTGAACGATCATTGATTTGTCAGACCTTTAAATGTATACTTTAAACAGACTTCCCAGTGCAAGCAGGGTTTTCTCGTTATTCAGTGACTTCAATATATGTCTTTAAGATTGGGAATTATTTTTTGACTGATCAGTATAACTAGATGTAGGTCACATTCTTTACCTCCAGCAGACTAGCTTTTAATGCGTTTTAAGTATTTACAGTGTGACGTCATCCGAACTAGTCCCTAATTTTCATGCAGTATAAAGGACTTCCTCACATAATGCAATTTCAAAAACCACAAAACTCCACGTCAAGCTTATTTCATAATCAGGCAATATATGCAATGGCACGGAGATAATTGATTATCTCTCGTTTGATGTAGTCAATTGTAAATGCTTAATTGTCTTTGAACTGTGAAAGATGGCCAAAAAAAGCATTGAATTAAACTACTGGTGCATGCTATGAGTCCAGAAATATTCAGATAAGTGAAGGAGGGAAAAAAGAATGAAATAGATCACATCACAAGGTATTTTAGATGATGAAAACTATTGTGTCATTAAAGAGTAAAAGATGATATTGTGAAGAAGCCATGTTTACTGTTAGGAAGTGAGTGTTATGAGGTTCCCAATGGAAAAATGATTGATCACAATTTCTATGAATAAAATTTGACGTCAGATCTGATAATAGGGCACAATAATGAGTTGGTGCATGGCATCATGTTGAAGAAAAGATTTTTGTCTTTATTAGATAATAGTTAGTAAAGGTCAAAGAAGTTTAGAAAATGCATGGGATTTCCAAGAAATATTAGGGAGTAATTGAAAGTCATTTAAATGTGTTTTCATTATAGCAGGTTTTAAAGGCATTGATTATGAAATGCAGTAAAGATGTATCGCAAATGGTTACAAAATCTGTTAACATATAATGTAAGATAGCCAAGGTTTATATTTCTTAATGAGATTTGAAATTTTTTTTTAAGGATATGCAGGACAATGGTATGGAAAAAAAAAATTGTCGATGAGTTTTTCTTGGTAAAATTTTAGTATAGGGGACCCTCAATACAAATATATTCAAAATTATGGGGGGGGGGGGGGGTTCTCGGTCATTTCAGGGTTAAACACTTGGAATAGTTATCTCCATTTAAATTCAATGACAACTGATTAACATTACATTATGGTCCTGTTAAATGTTCACTAAAATTTATAAGAGAGTGGATACCCTTTCAATACTAATCATTAGTTTTTCAAATTTTATGGTTGAGACAATACATATATATAAATTTACTGCTTTCACTATTGTTAGACACAATTACGAGAAAAGTATGTTGGCGAAGTTTTTCAAAATTCATTAATTATACATTTCATCTCATGAACAGTGTCTTGCATATCCTTTAATCGTTTTTTTCCTGCAGATAAAAGTTAGGAACAAATCATTAAAATATTATTCATTGTATGGATTCAGGTGTCTCAGAGGGAAACTTAAAATTTTTTACATGATTGTAATAAAAGTATTGATTTATCAGTTACTTTGCCCAGGCTCTATTTAATTTTGGTTTTCATTTTAGGCAGAGAATCTTCTCATGGATGTGAACATGAATATCAAGATTGCTGACTTTGGCTTTGGGAACTTCTTCAAAACCAATGAGCATCTCGGAACTTTTTGTGGCAGTCCGCCATATGCAGCCCCCGAGGTGTTCGAGGGCAAGAAATACATCGGCCCACAAATCGATGTTTGGGTAATAAGCCATGTCCTGTACTGATCCACTAGTAATGTGTAAATGTTCTGTACTCCCACCATTACCAGCAAATGCTAATTGTGACAAAATCTATGTTTGGATTATATTTAGATTGATTTGATGCAAGGATGTATAAAAAACAAAGTCTAATGGTACTATTTACAGTGCACTGATGCATATCATCATGTATTGTATACAACATGAAAATGGGCTCTAAAGTATACTCCATCTGAACTGTCAATGTGTCTTTTCAGAGCCTTGGTGTTGTGCTGTATGTGCTAGTCTGTGGGGCCCTTCCATTTGATGGAACCAATTTACAGATGCTGAGAGACCGAGTTCTACAGGGCAGATTTAGAATACCTTTTTTCATGTCAGAAGGTATATAGTACATATTACAATTCCTAGCCAACTGCTGTTATAAAATCAATAAAACAGCAGAGACTGATATTACATCCCGTAATTTGTTTGCTGTAAAAAAAAAAATTCTTTAAAAAATTCTGAACTATTTGATGTATTTGCGTCAGCATTATATCAGAGGCAAAAAAGGTTTTGATTGCCTTCAAATGGCGGCAAGATGCAGGCAGGGTGGTTTTAATGACAAAGTGTTACATGATATTAGGTAAAGATGATTTGAACTAAAACGGTTCTTGAGACAGTTACCAATACTTTCTTTAACTGACATGGCATCAGGTTGCATAAGCACTTAAATCCATGTAATAACTAGTAAGTAATTTGCTGGAGTCTCAAGTTGTTCAGCTTTAAACAGCTTTATGTAACATCTGGCTGGGGGTATTGAAGTAAGGCTGTGATTCATGCATCAAATTTAGTATTAAGACTATGATGTTTTGAAATGTTGGGAAATGATTAAATTCAATAATTGTATGTTTTAAAGCATGTTAATTCAATATTAGACTTGAATGAGTAGGTTTGTTTTATCCCTGCATTTGTAAGCATGACATGAAATTAAAATCCTGGAAGATAGGTGCTTATTATAAAAAGATGTCATCTCAATCCAGTATAAGTGTATCTAGGAGCATTTGATAAACATATAAAAAAATTGTTTAAAACTTCCTGTCAGCAATATGAGCAAGTGCAGGATTTCACATTTTGATTTGAAGGAGGGGGGGGGGGGGGGGGGTATTCATGGCTAAATATTACAGTGTTTCATAAAATCAGATTACACTTAGATATTATGTCACTTGCAAGTCAAATTAAATTGAAATATTGGAAGTGAAGAAGTAAAGAAATTGCATGACATGAGCTTTCTTTTAACAGCTTGTGAGAAGTTGATCAGAAAGATGCTAGTTTTAGACCCCTCCAAAAGGTACACCATTAACATGATCAAAAAACACGGCTGGATGCAGGAGGATGGGGGAGCCCCCAAACAAGCCCCACCCAGTCCTGTGATTGGTCAGAATGCAAAGATGGGGGAATACAATGAACAGATACTGCGACTGATGCAAGGGATGAAGATTGATAGGAATAAAACAGTGGAGGTACTATAGAGAATCTGTTAATGTCAATTAAATTTGTTTTTAATGGAATTGGGTCAAAATGCTGTGTATTTTTTGTGCATAAAATTTTGTGGCATTACGGGATGTGTGAAGACTTGTCATGTGTGTACAGGAAATAGTTACATTTTATACTTTGTAGGCCTTGCAGAAGGATGCATATGACCACTATACAGCTATATATTACCTTCTAGTAGAACGATTACGGCAGCATCGCAGCAGTTTTCCACCCGAGAATCGAATTGATATACGTAAGAGACGTCCTAGTACTATTGCTGATCAAGCAATGATGCACTCTAGTCAAGCAACTCCGGCTCCGGGGAACCAACGCACAGCATTAGTCAATGTTAAACAAGGCAATTCAATGTTCAGTCATACAACGGATTGTGTAACAACAACCAGTGCTAACAGTAGCAATCTATATCAGCTATTTAACGACAGTGACGTTCAGACACCTTGTGGTGTTACAGGGTGTCTCCCTGACGTTATGCCCAGCCCCTGTGTTAAACCAATGGTGACCTCTAATAACCTTCACATGATCACCACGTCAATTGACGAGGGGGTGGAGGCAGACATGACTGACTCCGAGAGTGATTGTGGAAATAACAGTAAAAATAACGTTCAGTTTGTTAGGGATGGTTACGGTATAGGACTAATTCCCAGCTGTGCTTTTGGTGACTTTTCTCAGTTGAAAAAGAATACAAATAATAGTTCTTCATCAATAAACACTGCCTCCCCTTTCACCAGTTTTGACTCCAGTTTGGAACCTGACTTTTCCTCTACTGTCTTAACATCCTCCCAGCTTAACTTTTCTGGTGTTGACAGTCCATCTTGTTCGTCCATATCCAATACATTTACATCATCTGTAGGTGCTAATTATTCCGTGAGTCAACCAAACCCTGAATCTGAAAATGAAGAAGATCCTGCACAGGATCGCAGTCAAACGAGATCACCGGTGAATTTCAGGGAGGGACGCAGAGCATCTGATGGGCTGGTCACCCATGGGGTCATTGCTTTCCGCCAAAGATTAAAAGAGAACATGCGAGCCCCTGGAATGACCGAGTTACGCAAAGAGCATGACACATTACAACAAATGTTTTCACCAAACATGACTCCAGAACAAGTTCAACATATTCAACAACAGCATGCAGCATATATGGAATCAAGTAGTCGCCAGTGGCCCACAGATGAGCAAAATCAAAAAACTAGACCTAGACCATTTTTGAAACGTATGAGTTTACCATCAGAAAACTTTGACATCCAACCACATAAACTGTTAGCTCTGAAGCAAAGTATGCAGGTAGAACGTGCCATGGATCGGGTATCTAGTCATGAGGAAGTTGCAAATGATCCAAATTCATTTGAATACATAAATAAACCACTACAACAAGCATTACTTCAAAGAAATCTTCAACAAAAGAGACAGAGTTGGCAACAAAAGCATTGTCCCCTTAACCAACAATTTCAGAAACTTCAGATTGATCAAAACTCATTTCAACCCTATCCTAGTCCAAATATTCAAATTCTCTCGGAGCAGACAGGTCAAACTATGTTTGGAAATAATTTTCTCATGGGTGCCAACATTGGAAACCAACAACGAATCAATGGGCAAGGGGAAGATCTTGGTCCCATGGGGCGACCACCTGTGATACGGAAAGTCTCTTACAAGTTGGCACAACAACAGCCAGTGATGCCACCATATTTGGAGGAGGGAAACCAAAATGTACCCTATTCTATTGGCCAGCTGCCAAATAATCAACAGCTGATAAATTTCAATGGAACACCAGTGTCTTTTCCAGCAGTTTCCACTCAGACAGAAACACCTGTAGTCCAAACAACACCGGGAAGGAAAAACGCATTTATTCCACGGGGGATGGATTTGTTAATTTTACAGCAGCAGATTGCCTTTCAACATCAACAAAAAACGATGCCGATCATACCAGGAATGGATGAATCAGACCAGGAGAATGAACTCTCTGAGTTGACGCCCTCGATAGGATATCAGACGGGGTGTTTCCAGGACGGCGAACAGACTGAATGTGCTCCGCAGGTCGAGTTTCAGAACTGTGATTTTCAGGAGAACTTTGTAAACAACCAGACTGTTGTGTCACCTGAAGTATGTCAGACGGTGACTATGGCAACTAATGAGGAAATGGACTTCTCGTGACGGCAAAATTATTTTATCCGATCATTGATTCTCAGATGCTCTGTGTAGATCTGGTTTTCTTTTTTTTTTACTTTTGGAATGTTTTATTCCAAAGTTATTTATTAATTTTCACAGAATATCCAAAGTAAAAGTTATAGTCAATGGTAAAGACCAATTTAAACATATTTATTACGTAGTTTTGTGTTTGATTATTGATTATGAATGTCAGATTGAAAATTTTGAATATTAATTTTTTATCTTTATTTAATATGTATAGATTTATAAAGTTTTTGAAATTTGTGAAAATTGGATGAATTTGTTTTGAGAGTCAATTTTTATTTGCATTTTTTGACAGAAGTGTCCACTGCTTGTGGTAGCTTCTGACAGATGAATGAAATGACAAATGTTACATTGTGTACAAGTAAATGTTGTTTAAAGTTGTTATCATTGACAATTTAATCTTTTCGTTCTCACGCACACATTTCACAGTGCTTATTGATTGAGAAGTGATGTCTTTCAGGCAAAGAGAATTTTTGAGTTTGTACATATGTGTTTATAGTTAAGTCTTTCACTAAAGAGTGACCATTACGAGTTGTTGTACATTGAATGTTTTTTTTTTTCTCTCTCTCTATGCATCATAATAATCTTTGCCGTTAACCAACAGTGTTGGAGAAACCATTTTTGTTTTTAAACTAAGAAATTATGTGATTGATATGTTGAAAGCTCATAAGAGCTGCTGTTGTTACATTGGTCAGTTTGTTTGTGATTGTCCTTGCCACTTAGGGTCAAGGTTAAATGACACTGTTGACTCAAAGTCTGAAGATGTATAAATCTGTTTTATTTTTATCAAGACCTGTTTAAAATAATTTCCATGTAGTTTGTTTCCAAAATTTTTGATTTAGACAAAAAAGAATCTTTCAAAATGCTTTCAATCTATTTTTTTTTTTTATCTGAAATAGAAATTGATGAAGTTTGTTAATTCATCTTTGTATGTACTAGTGACTCTGCAGTTTGTAAATTGTTGGGTGAGCATTGTGTCATATTTTCTGTTATTTCTTGACAATTAACGTAAAGTATTTCAGATTAGGAATCTCCAGTTCAGGGATACTAGTATTTATTCCTTAGTCAATTTGGTCCTTGACAAATTTTTTGAAAATCATATTGTTTTGATCCAAATTATAAAGAAAATTTTTTTCTTAATCTTCTGGAAAATAATATAGCTTGCCAAAATTCTCTTGATGATCTGGTGTGTGTGTGTGTGTGTGTGTGTGTTAGATTTAGATTAACAAAATAGTAATAAGTTGTAGATTGAAAGATGGTGAACTGAAAGTTAATGAAAGAGAGGATTAATGTCCTGGCGTGAATCCGTGCTAATTGTTGTGGTGCTAAGTAGATTATACAGAGGTCATAGTCTTGATCATTTTCATTGTATGTCTGGGCAGTCCAGCTCAGGGCAAAGTTACTCCAATTCAAATACAACAAATTCTGTGTGGAAAGCATGATATGTTACTGTATGCAGCAAATGTCTGGCTATAACAGGTTTTATGTGCACTAAAGCAAATCAAGACTTAATCATATCAGTGCAGTATGGGCATCTACTGGGAAAATGAAGGGTTTTATTTAGTACACTGATTGAGGCATCTTGAATATAATGTGATTACACCCACAGGAAGGGATGCCAAAGGAATTTTACAGATGAAATTTGTCTTGTCAACAGTAGAATTAATAGCATACAAAATTGATCATCTATTTCAGATTTAGAATTACTTTCATATAAAACATTGCTTAGAGACAATTGATATGTGTGTGGTTTTTTTAAACACTCTTTGATTTATGTATATGGTTATTCAGAATTTCTAAGAATGTGTGTAAGAATTGAAAACGATGAGTAGATATAAAATATAACGTGACCTTCTCAGAAAGCATTGATTATTCGCTCAAGCAAACCTTTTTATGCCTACTATTTCAGCATTGATATATATGTTTAGACCATTGATATATATTTAGGGGAAAAAAAGAATATGGTTTTCTATAATTTTTTCTCAAAGACTTGTGTCCAGACAGAGAAGTAATCAACAAGTTTGTGTGTCTTTTTTTTTTTTTACTGCCGAATATAATTTACATGTTTTGAGAAATATAATATGATGCTTTAACGCATTTTGATTTGATACATTTGCCTCCCAAAGGCCACACTCTGTTAGTTATTTCACATCAACTTGTTATTGTATGAGTGTATAGAACTTTATCAGTCATTAAATTGTTATAAATAATTGAATGCTGCTTTCCGAGTTTTGATGTAACAGCGTGGAGAGTAAAACGCCACTTCAGGCTAGGATCATCAAACTTCCTACACTTGTTTTGAATGATTAGAGTAAGAAGCGTATTGGTTTTTTTTTGTTTTTTGTTTTTTTATTTTGTTTGTTTCTCTTTTCGTTTTTTGTTTGTTTTTTTTTTTGGGGGGGGGGGGGGTTTCCCCCCTGCAAACTTCGTAGGTATTTCAATATACACAAAACAATTTATTACAAGGAAAATGGAACTTGACGCATATATTAACCATAATAAACAGATTACACAATGAAAAGTTGCAGTGTTCTTCAACACAGTGTGTGAGGGGTTTTTGTTTTACGTCCCGTCGAGAATTTTTCACTCATTGAGACGTCACCAGCTGTAGGTAAATAGAATACTAATAAGGCAAGGATAATGATACCTCGTACATGTTCTCCATGCTGAGAGGAAGATGCGTTATTTCTCAGTGTCATACTTTCATGTGCGATCATGACGGAAACGCAGGCCTAACAAGGCTAGGGTCACCAAACTGCATCTTTCTCGTGTGGTTGATACCAACCATATCTTGAAAACTGGTCATTTCTACTTTGTTGTGAGGATCAGGGTTGGAATAGGTCCTCAATATCCCTTGCTTGTAAGAGGCGACTACATAGGGCGGGCCTTCGGATGAGACCGCAAAAACCGAGGCCCTGTGTCAAAGCAGGTGTGGCTCGATAAAGATCCCTCCCTGCTCCAAGGCCGTAAGCGCCGAACATAGGCCTAACTCTTGCAGCCCTTCACCGGCAATGGTGACGTCTCCATATGAGTCAAAACTTCTGAACGGGACATTAAATGATAACGAACCGCCTACTTTATTAGAATAAAATCTTTCTTCAGTTTGATATTTGACAAAGTCATCTTGGAATTAAAATTTCATTGTAATACTCGCCGATATCAGAAAAAGTGTCAAACGCTGTCTTTACATCAAAGAATGGTTTATTTGGATGTCAGTCCTCTCTTTTAATACTGCCGCATTGCTGAATATATTGGATTGGTGTTTTTTCCCCCTTTTTTTTCTTTCCTTTTTTTTTTTTTTTGCCACATGAGCTGTGCTTTTGTTCAAGGGCAAAATTTTCATGGGCATTTTTCCAGCCACACAATATAAGATAGAAACGATGATCAGTCTCCTATCAAATGAGGAAAGTACGGAAAACACGGACCAGAGGTGGGGTTAGGTTCCTAAATGGAGTAAGCATCCCCTGTCAACCGGTCACGTCCACAGTGAGTCCTATATCTTACAATCCGTACTCATCGAACTTCACACTCGATAAAAAAATGATGTAATTGGATTATTATTATTATTATATATATATATATATATATATATATATATATATATATATTCCAGAAATAAGTATAGAAAATCTACAGAAGTAGTAGTATAATAAAAATATCACAAAGCCGATTGAGTATATACGCGACTAGTTTCTTCAATTCTTCAGGAGTATTGCAATCCCTATGTAGATGTGTAACTAAGCAATTATTCAGTGTACTCCTGACTTTATTTATAAACAGTTAATATCGTGATATATCAAATCTAAGATACATAATATGATTTATTTATAAATACCTAATATCATGATACCCTAAATCTAACATCATAAGGTGTATTCCCAAGGGATAAAAAATAATATAACATACAAAGCCCAGAAGTAGACACCAAAGGGACATAAATCAACAACAAGAAGGGGGCCTGATGCTGTTATGGCAGCAATCCTAGAATTAGGAGGTTTGGTGGGGGTAATTCAGGGGCACTTGCCGAACAGACAAAAAAATCAATACATTTTGCTATATGCATTAAGAATAAATATTTCTTGCAATATAGCTGTATTGTATTCTTCCTGAGGCCCAGGGGTTACATTGTCACCAGAGAATTTTATTCTAAATTTGATGATGTAATGAAATAACTATTGTGGCTTTTTTTCTAGTTACACACTTACATGGAGAGTATAATTAAAGGCGAACACTTGCGTGCAGGTATGACTGCCTAATAAAGATGAAAATGAAAATTCTGAAACCTCATTGCAAATATACAGGGCAACACTAATCACCTCCCAAAAATGATTTGGCTGCTGCGTAAATTGCAAAAGGTGTTTCTGGGAACCAAAGTGTTTTTTTTTAAAAATATCTTTTTTTTACCCTAATTTGGCCCCCAGGGTGAAAATTCACACCATCTATCATATTCGTAACTATCAATTCCTTACCGCTTAAAATTGGAGAGAAGTTTGAGGAAGAAGAAAATGTGACAGACGGCCGGCCGGACCAGGGTAACAGTAATATACCCGAAAGTGCGGGAATATTTCGCATCACTTATCACGCTTTGCAATGGACACTATTAACATCAATTATCAATTAAACCTTGAAATGGACACCATTAAAATCACTGATTAAACCTTACAATGGGCACCAAAGGGAATTAAATGAACAGTACTTATCAGGAATAGCACTGGGTTTTACCTCGTGCAGTACACTGAAAACAGAGCTATTAAACAATTTTCAGCGGTTCATGTTCCACACACACAGGTACAATGGACTGACGTCAAGTAAACATTTTGAATTTTGATGCTGTTTGAAGTTTTAGGACTAGACGTACTTTGATGATTCAGCTACCCCACCGGCATGTTTTGATGTTACAACTATTGCAGTTTTCATGTCGATTCTTTTAAAGTTAGTATTTCCTTTGGCTGATGTTTATTGCTCCCTGTTTCAAGAGTTATATGTTTTAAGATTAACTAATAATTATACATATATTCAGTTCGATGTTCTAAAGATTGATGGGGTGGGGGTATATCTTGATGGCTAAAGACCCGTGGGGATCCGGGATATTAGAATAGATCTTGAGTACCCCTTGCTTGTCGTAAGAGGCGACTAAATGGGGCGGTCCTTCGGATGAGACCGCAAAACCGAGGTGTGGCACGAGAAAGATCCCTCCCTGCTCAAAGTCTATAAGCGTCGAGCAAAGGCCTAAATTTTGCAACCCTTCACCGTTAATGGTGATGTTTCCCTATGAGGGGGAGGGGAATTCTCGAGAGGGATGTTAAACAGTATACAATCAGCCAATTAAAAAAAACCCCCCAAGAACACGAAAAGGATTAGAAATTAGTTTTTTATACGATTCACAACCTGACATAACAAGTTGTAGATGTCTACTAAAATTAGTTTACAAAACTTGAATACAGTGAGTAATGTTAAGTTCATCTAATGTGGAGATCCTGTAAAGTGCTATTCGAATATTCTGAATGGCAGTAAAACATGATAATTCAAGAATTCCGAAACATTCTACTACTTTATGAAAAGATGCATTCCACGTCAGAACAGAGAAGACAGAGTTGTCTTTCTTCCTTTATGGATCATCAGTGTACACCCAGAAGTATGTAGTGGTATGTACGGCCAATCAGACGTGTTTAAATGGAGTTTAATTTTTTCATTATTATATTGTTTTATTATATATTTTTGCTCACTCATTTTAGGCACTTGATCCCACCTCTGGTATATGGTTACCAAACTCTCTAATTTGTATATAGCATTTATCAGATTGATCACTGTTCGTTATCTTCGCCTTTTTAGTATCCCCATGTAATTAGCTTACTTGTCCTGACGAAAGGACGGATTGTCCCCATTGGACAATTTTCATTTATCGTGCCGTTGGTTGGTTGCATATTGTTTAACGTCCCGCTTGAAAATATTTCACTTATATGGAGACGCTATGGTCTCCAGTACCCCCTGCTTGTCGTAAAAGGCGACTAAATGGAGCGGTTTCTCGGATGGCACCACAAACACCGAGGTCCCGTGTCACAGCAGGTGTGGCACGATAAAGATCCCTCCCTGCTCAAAGGCCAAAAGTGCCGAGCATAGACCTAAATTTTGCAGCCCTTCACCGGCAATGGTGACGTCTCCATATGAGTGAAAGATTCTCGAGCGGAACATTAAACATATACTATGAACTAACTACGTCAACGGACAATTAGATCTACATCTTATTCGCACAAAACTTTACTCTGTTACCTTGAGAATTTTGAATACTTTATTTGAAGGCGCCAAAACCTTGTCCGTATTTTTTCGACACCAGAATGTAGACTGACTTCTATGTTTATAACCCCCGATTATGGATGATATTTCTTCTGAATCATGTCGCCAGTTCCTTAAACTTAAATTTACTGACAAAGGAATCCATGCCGTTAACGTAAGCAACATTCTTCTTCATATAAAAGTTCAGTATTGTATTCCAGCACATTTGAAGTTAAAGTCTACACCCTGTATTTCATACAGATATATTTCTACTATCGCATTCAAACTTTTTAATTACAAACTTTACAGTGCCTAAATATAGATCATCTCAAACATAGTCACTTGCGCGTTTTTGTTCTTCGTCTTTTTTTTTTTGTCTTTTTTTTTCATTTTTATTATAGTCCAGCTGGACATATCATTACTAGTGATGTTGATATAGTTGAAAATGAGGATCTGAAATCACTGATTTTAAAAGGTCCGGAGTTTCGAGAACCCCTGTCTTTCAACTGGCCACAGAACTTCATTTCTATACGAATTCTGTCGAAGATTATGCTAGACGATGGGCTATGTATGAAAAAGAGCTTGAAACCTTGTCAGAATGGATAATTACGGAATCCCATTTAGAACCTATCAAAAATAGGTTTTGAATTTGTAATTACGAATTATAGAATTCGTTATTACAATTTGAATTACGAATTCTAGAATTCGTTATTACAATTTGATATTTCAAACTTTTAAATTCATTATAACGGATTAAATCTGTTATATCGAATTTCTTGAGTCTGTTATAGCAAATTTCAAAAATTCATTTTAAAGAAATTAGAATTTGAAAACACGAATTTTAGAAATGTTATAATATCAAATTATCAAATTCGATATAACGGTTATAAAATTGTTGATATGAAATTAGTATATAATTCGTAATAACTAAGGAATTGCCGAAAAAAAACTAATTAATTCAATCTGTTAAAACGAGTAGTTTTCATAAAAAGAATTTAGTACGGAAGCCGATTTAGGACCTCTAAAATATTTTTAAAATTTGAAATAACGAATTCCAGAATTTGTTAATTCGAATTTAATTCGTTATTTCAAACTTTAAAATTCGTTATAATGGATTACATTTGTTATAACGAACTTGTAAACTTTGTAATAACGGATTTCATATTTTGTTATAATGAATTAATTTAAAAGAACTAATTCTGAAATTCGTTATATCAAATTATCTGATTCGATATAATAAATTTTCATAATGTATACTAATCATACGACATCTTCGTCAAGTTACAAGTATCACGGACCGATCACGGTGGCTCAGTGGTAGAGCTCTCGCCTCGTGAACGGAAGGTCGTGAGTTCGAGCCCCGCTCGGGCCGGCCGCGTCAAACCTAAGACGTTAAAATAGTTAGTGATTGCTCCTTCGCCAAGAGCTCGGCATTACGAAGTGAGAGTCACGGGTCTTTCGGATGGGACCTTATAAACGGAGGTCCCGTGTCGCAGCAGGTGTGGCACGTAAAAGAACCCTCACTGCTAAAAGCCATTAGTGCTAAGCATAGGTCTAAATTTGCAGCCCCGTCACCGGTAATAGTGACAGTCGCCGGATAGCTGAAAGATTGCTCAGGCGACTATAAATAAAACAAACAAACAAGTATCACGAAATTCTTTTTTGAGAACTACTCTTTTTAACAGATTGTATTCATTCTGTTTATTCTACAATTATTTAATTATCACGAACTATATACTAATTTAATATCAGCGATTTTGATAATTTGATATTACCATTTCTAAAATTCGTATTTTCAAATCTAATTCGTTAAAATAAATTTTGAAATTTGTTATAACAGATTCAAGAAATTCATTATTACAGATTTAATTCGTTATAACGAATTTAAAAGTTTTAAATATCAAATGAAAAATTGTAATAACGAAGTTTGGGATTCGTAATTTCAAATTCAAAAAACATTTTTGATAGGTGCTAAATGGGCTTCCGTAATTTCGTGATACTTGTAGCTTGACGAAGATGCCGTACGATTAGTACAAATTAGGAAAATTTGTTATAACGAATCAGACAATTTGATATAACGAATTTCAGAATTCGTTACTTCAAATTTAAAATATATTTCTAGAGGTCCTAAATAGGCTTCCGTAGATAATAAAATAAGTATAAGGAGAATATTAAAATTACGTATCAGACACACCAAAACAAAGTACGTACCATTTATCCTTCTCATTTATTGATTGTTTGTTTTACGTCCCGTCGAGAATTTTTCACTCATATTGAGACGTCATCAGCTACAAGTGAAGTGCCACAAATTTAGACCTATGCTTAGCGCTCAGGGTCATAACAGAGAGGGTTCTTTAACGTATCAACGCCTGCCGCGAAACGGGCTTCCGTTTTGGGGGTCATATCAGAAAGGTACTTGATTCTCACTTCTGAATGCCGAGCATTTGACAAAGGAGCAATCATCACATGTCTTAGGTTTGACGCGGCCATGACACTAGCGGGGTTTGAATTCATCCTCCCGGTTACGAAGCGAAGGCTCTAACCACTGAGCTACCACGACCTGTTCTATCATTTTGTGTTTTGTAGACCTGAAGTGATCAAAGGATTAGATAGGTTACAGGAGGAATATATTTTGGTTCCAGCTGACAAAGCTAGCAACATTGTCTTTGTTTGTAAGGCTCGTTATTAAAACTGTATTTTAAACGAACATGGCATTAATTCTAATTTGATAGTCGTCGTTATACTCCAACTGCCTTTTCAAAAGATGAAATTCTTCAGATTTAAACACGTAATGGAATGAATAAATGTAAATGCTAAGATAACTAACAGTATTCAATCTCGTAATTTCTATAGAAAGTACAAATCAGAGAGATGGGCAAACACGGACCCCTGGTCATACCAAAGGTGGGATCAGGTGCCTAGGAGGAGTAAGCGTCCCCTGTCGACCGGTCACACCTGCCGTGAGCTCTATATTCCGATCAGGTAAACGGAGCAATCCGTAGTCAGAATCAGTGTGCCAAGAACGGCCTAACAATTGGTATGAAACTCGTCAGATAGCATTTGACTTAATGGCAAGTTGTACTGGCAAACTAGATCGTTATAACGACCATAAAATTTGCGAATTGCTGACTTTAGACGAGACTGTACAAACCCCTGTAACATCACCTTCTTTGTCAGTAGTCCGCCGCGATTTAAAAACTGATCATAAGCAGCACAAGCTCTTGCGCATCGAATCAGTTGGGAGATATAAACACCATATGCAAGTGGAATACTGCCAAATAAATAAGGGAAGTTGACGATGGAGAAGCTTAAATAATCCCGTTTGCCATAACGTCGAGTTGTTAGTTTGCCGCCAGCATCCATTTTCAGTAAATTATCCAAGTACGAAGCAGAAGTGGAAGACTCTGTTGTGTCTTTTATTTCAAGCTCACTGGGATATATCAAATCGACATACGAATGAAAATGATCATTGTTAATAGACAAAACGTCGACGATATATCTAAGTGTCGAATTGAAGGCCACAGCAAGAGATTGTTTCTTCTCGGGTAGAAGCTTTGAATGAATTCTGCTTCGTAACAATATAAAAATAGGTCAGCTAACAAAGGCTAACAAAGGAGCACAATTCGTGCCGATGGGAATTCCAACACACTGTTGGAAGATCTGATTACCAAAGACTACGAAAAGATTGTCAATGAGGAACTCTAGCATCTTTTAAATATCAACTTCAGAGTACTTGTGCGTGGAGTCAGAGTTGTGTTTAACAAAATAATTTTTGGAATGACCAGTCACTAAATATGAATATTTCCTTTTACCATTTGTGTTGAAGAAACAACTGTCTATGATATCAAAAAGTATAGTCTTTAATTTATCGTGAGGTATGGTCGTGTAAAGAGTTGTGAAATCATACGTTTTAATGTTGTGAATTCGAGAGAAAAGTTTTGTGATTTCAAATTCAATAAAAGTTCTTTACAATTTTTAAGAATCCACATTTGATTAACACCACTTCTGGGATATGTAGTGGCACAGTACTTTTGAAGTTTCTCTTTCACAGCAGTTAATATTTTCGTGAGGAACAAAGATAGGGGTTTGGTAGAACATTTACTGGATCCAGCAATGTAGCTTTGTAAGGGTTTTTGTGGCGTTTGAGGATCCAGTATAGGTACGGTAACTCATATTCATCCGCTTCATTGACTGGGATATTAAATGTATTTAAAACTGAAGCATGCTTTTGAAGAATTTCATCTTTTGAAAGGGCAGTTGGAGTATATGTGCGATTGATAAATGTGGAATTAATGCCAAGTTCGTTTAGAATGCAGTTGTAATAATGAGCCTTACAAACAAATACAAAGTTGTTGCCAGCTTTGTCAGCTGGAACCAAAACATATTCCTCATGTAACCTATCTAACTCTTTTATCACTTCTGATTTACTAAACACAGAAGTATAGATGGTACGCATTTTTGTTTTGACATGTCTGATACGGGATTTTAATATTCCTCTTATACTTTTTAATCCATTCTGACAAGGTACCAAGTTCTTCTTTTTTCAGATTTAGCCCATCGTCTAGCATAATCTTCTACAGAAATCATAATAGAGATGAAGTTCTGTTGCCAATGAAAAGACCGAGGTTCTCTGAATTTAGGACCATTTAGAATAAGTGACTTTAGATCTTCATTTTTAACTATATCAACATTACCAATAATGACATATCCAGCTGGACTATAGTTAAAAGAAGACGAAGAACAAGAACACGTAGGTGAATTGAGTATAAGGTGGTCTATATCTAGGCACTGTAAAGTTTGTAGTTAAAACGTTTGGATGCAATAGTGGAAGTATATATGTAGGAAATGCAAGGTGTAGACTAGAACTTGAAATACTCTGTTGTGACACGAGGCCTCGGTTTATGCGGTTTCATCCGAAGGACCTCCCCATTTAGTCGCCTCTTACCACATGCGAGGGATGCTGAGGACCTATTCTAACCCGGATCCCTGTGAGCTTTAAGTCCTTGAAATAAGTCTTTTGAGATCTCAAAGAGCATACAAAACAGCCAATTATTTATGATACCGTTGTGTAAGACATCTAAATGTTCTGCAGTCTGACATTTTCTTGGACAAATCAACCATTGCTCCAGTTGCCATGCACCAGATAATAGAATATGTAAGAATTAAAATATGACAACTTAAATTAGGAGTCTGTGAGTTTAATAATAAGAATTCCTGAAGTTTATTTTAGCTCCATAAGAAATAATCAATGTTTCAAATTTTCATTCTGAAACAGCAATCAAAGCTCATGTTTCTGTGACTGCAAATACAAGGAGATTTATACAATTTTATTTTTATTAAGAATTGGTTGTAAAGCGTATTTGATAAAACCTAGTAATAATATAAAACAAACAAACAGTCCACCAGCAGAGGCATCGACCCGGTGGTTACAATATCAAACATAAACGGTGCCAATTTTGATGCACCAGATACGCATTTCGACAAATAATGTCTCTTCAGTGATGCTCAGATCAAAAATGTTTGAAATCCTAAATAAGAACAAACTTGGAAGAGTGAAAAAACCAAAAAATACCATATACTGGAGCCAAATCCGGATAAAGATCAGAGCAGTGCATGATGGAGACAATCCTTAATTTTGAAAAGAATTTCTTAATTTAATCACAGCAATTTTTTATCCGCATTTCATGCTAGTATCGAAGTACTTAGCAACTGGGCTTGTGAAAACCCTCGGGGACCAACAGTCCACCAGCAGAGGCATCGATCCACTGGTTACAATATAGATCATAAACGGTACCAATTTTGATGCACCAGATGCGCATTTCGAGATAACAAAGTCATTGACTCCCTTTGGTCTATGCTTGCATGTGAAAAAGTGAAAATAACGAACAAATTTCATAAATCCTATAAAGAATACAAAATTAAGAGGTGGACAGACACCGACCTCTGGATCTACCAGTGAAAGGAGCAGGTGTCTAGGAGGAGTAAGCACCACCTTTTGACACACTCCGTGAGCTGTGAGCCCTATATCTTGATCATATAAATAAATCAATCTGTAGTCAAAATCAGTATGTAAAGTACGACCTAGCAATTGATATGAAAAAGGTCAGACAGCATTCGACCCAGTGATATCTTGTATTTGCAAATTACATGTAGATCGGTATAACGACCATAGAATTTGTAAGATGCTGACTTTATACGAGACTGTTAAAATCCTTGTAACATTATCTTATTTGTCAGTAACCTGTTTCGATTTAAGAATTAATTATACGCAGAACATGCTCCCACGTATCGAATCAATTGTGAAACATAAACATCATAGGCAGGTGATAATAACTGGTTGATGGTTTAATGTCCCGTCGATAATTTTGTCCTCATATGCAGAAGTCACCATTGCCAGTGAAGGACTGCAAAATGTAGGCCTAAGCTCGGCGCTTATGGCCTTTGAGCAGGGAGGGATCCTTATCGTGCCCCACCTGCTGTGACACGGGCCGTCGGTTTTTGCGGTTTCACCTGAAAGACCGTCCCATTTAGTCGCCTCTTACAACAAGCAAAGGATACTGAGGACCTATTCTAACCCATATCCTCACAATAAAGTAGAAATTACCATTTGATCAGGTGATGTTGGAATATCGATACATAAACATAAAAAGTTGATAATGGAGAAGCTGAAGTCATCTCATTTGTCGTGAAGTTGTGTTACTTAGCCATTGACATCTATCTTCAATAAAATATAATACAAGTGAGAAGCAGCAGAAAAGACTCTGTGGTGTTTTTATTTCGAGCTTAATTGAATAGTTAATGTTAAAAGACAACGTCGTTGATATATATGTCAAGTTGAAGACCATGGCAAGAGATTTCTTCTCTCATAAAAGCTTTTAAATAAATTCTATCTCACAAGAACACAAAAGCAGGTCAACTAATAATGGAGCACAATTTATGCCCATTGGATTCCAACACACTGTTAGAAGACCTAATCACTCAGAACTACGTAATTATTTTCAATGAGGAACTCCAGCATCTTTTAAATATCATCTATTGAGTACTTGTAGGTAGAATAAGTGTGTTGTTGAACAAAGTTATTGTTTTGGACAAACGATCACTGGTACGTCTTTGATGCTATATCTACTGTCTGGTACGTCTTCACTGCTATATCTACTGTCTGGTACGTCTTCACTGCTATATCTACTGTCTGGTACGTCTTTGCTGCTATATCTACTGTCTGGTACGTCTTTAATGCTAAATCTACAGTCTGTTACGTCTTTAATGCTATATCTACTGTCTGGTACGTCTTCACTGCTATATCTGCTGTCTGGTACGTCTTCACGGCTATATCTACTGTCTGGTACGTCTTTACTGCTATATCAACTGTCTGGTACGTCTTTAATGCTATATCTACAGTCTGGTACGTCTTCTCGGCTATATCTACTGTCTGGTACGTCTTTGCTGCTATATCTACTGTCTGGTACGTCTTCACTGCTATATCTACTGTCTGGTACGTCTTCACTGCTATATCTACTGTCTGGTACGTCTTTAATGCTATATCTACAGTCTGGTACGTCTTCACGGCTATATCTACTGTCTGGTACGTCTTCACTGCTATATCTACAGTCTGGTACGTCTTCACGGCTATATCTACTGTCTGGTACGTCTTCACGGCTATATCTACTGTCTGGTACGTCTTTACTGCTATATCTACAGTCTGGTACGTCTTCACTGCTATATCTACTGTCTGGTACGTCTTTGCTGCTATATCTACTGTCTGGTACGTCTTCACTGCTATATCTACTGTCTGGTACGTCTTTAATGCTATATCAACTGTCTGGTACGTCTTTAATGCTATATCTACAGTCTGGTACGTCTTCTCGGCTATATCTACTGTCTGGTACGTCTTTGCTGCTATATCTACTGTCTGGTACGTCTTCACTGCTATATCTACTGTCTGGTACGTCTTCACTGCTATATCTACTGTCTGGTACGTCTTTAATGCTATATCTACAGTCTGGTACGTCTTCACGGCTATATCTACTGTCTGGTACGTCTTCACTGCTATATCTACAGTCTGGTACGTCTTCACGGCTATATCTACTGTCTGGTACGTCTTCACGGCTATATCTACTGTCTGGTACGTCTTTACTGCTATATCTACAGTCTGGTACGTCTTCACTGCTATATCTACTGTCTGGTACGTCTTTGCTGCTATATCTACTGTCTGGTACGTCTTCACTGCTATATCTACTGTCTGGTACGTCTTTAATGCTATATCTACAGTCTGGTACGTCTTCACTGCTATATCTACTGTCTGGTACGTCCTCACTGCTATATCTACTGTCTGGTACGTCTTTGCTGCTATATCTACTGTCTGGTACGTCTTTGATGCTATATCTACTGTCTGGTACGTCTTTAATGCTATATCTACAGTCTGGTACGTCTTCACGGCTATATCTACTGTCTGGTACGTCTTCACTGCTATATCTACAGTCTGGTACGTCTTCACTGCTATATCTACTGTCTGGTACGTCTTCACGGCTATATCTACTGTCTGGTACGTCTTTACTGCTATATCTACTGTCTGGTACGTCTTCACTGCTATATCTACTGTCTGGTACGTCTTTGCTGCTATATCTACTGTCTGGTACGTCTTCACTGCTATATCTACTGTCTGGTACGTCTTCACGGCTATATCTACTGTCTGGTACGTCTTCACTGCTATATCTACTGTCTGGTACGTCTTTGCTGCTATATCTACTGTCTGGTACGTCTTCACTGCTATATCTACTGTCTGGTACGTCTTTGATGCTATATCTACTGTCTGGTACGTCTTTAATGCTATATCTACTGTCTGGTACGTCCTTAATGCTATATCTACTGTCTGGTACGTCTTTACTGCTATATCTACAGTCGATAACCTCTATATCCAACTTACCGACGCCATTGTTTTCTCAATGACTACTTGTGAAGGTGGCGCAGATATAATACATATAAGGCCATCTGATGTCCGAAAGTTAAATTAGTCGAAAATGAAATTAAAATCTCGATCTATTCCTTTCATTTGAGATATTTAAACTAGCATTAACTGTTGCAGTCGCGTGAACGTTGTGATACTGCACCATTCATATCAGTTCAGTTGTTTACGTGAAGAAAAATGAATGAATGGATTTATTTAGCAACATAAAACAATCGATGCTATACGATAAAGGAGTTATTGAACTTACATTGGTGAATATTGGCACTCAATGGGAATGTAAAGTTACTCACAATTTTGCGAATGTTTCAAACTCAACTTAGCCAATATTAACCCTATATAATCATCGGCTTCAGACAAATAGATAAATTATTAGATAAAAGCTAATCACATGACGACCTGATATTTTCATTATTGATTAAAATAAGAAATTTTGCATATTTTGCAATGTAGAAGCCGGGGGTCAATATTATGTCACAATACATTGGATTCAATCGGACCACACTCGTCATTTTCCGTCAATTTCCGTAACCATTATTTGTCGTTATAGTCACGATTGCATTGAATCGTGACAAATGCATTCTAAAAAACGTCATTAACTTTCTTCTTTGAAAGACATGCATTGTGACATCACAATATTTACACCCGGCTTCCACTCGGAAATCCTCATCTATCTCGTACCTCGCACACTGTTCTTGTGAACCTTAGCGGAAACATCCGAGGATTGCCGATTGCCCAGCTTCAGCAGGGTGTACGGGAATTTATAACCTGCTTGTTAGCCAATCAAAACTAGTCACACAAATTCCCTAAGAAATAAATTGTATCCACCCCATAATACAAAACAACCTAGGCATTTATTCTTTAAATTGAATTAGTAGTCCCGTTGGGAATCTGTGTTAGGATAGTTCTCAGTTCCCTTTGCTTGTCGTAACAGGCAACTAAATGGAGCAGTCCTTCGTATTAGACCGGAAAAACAGAGGCCCCGTGTCAAATCAGGTGTGTCATGATAAAGATCCCTCCATGCTCAAAGGCTGTAAGTGCCAAGCATAGACCTCATTTTTGCAGGCCCTCATGAGCAATTATGACGTCTCCATATGAGTAAAAGACTCTCAAGAAAGAGATTAGACAATATACAACCAACGAACAATCGAATCGAATAGGGTATAGTTTCACAGTAATCATAGATAGTGACTAATCAAAATATTTTTTGATTTTGCGATGATTGACGTCACACCTAGTGCGGTGAGTGAAAGCATGCGGAAGTGAATTTAGTACAAAATTTGAACGTCGTAAACACTTAACACTTTCGACCTTTTCCCCATGGTATGCAAAAACTTCTTTTGTTGTGTAAACCAGTTTTAAAAACTTTCTGAAATAATTGATTCATTGAAAACGTGCGTAAGTAGTGTTCATAAAGCGCGGTAGCTCAGTGGTTAGAGCGTTCGCTTTGTAACCGGGAGGTCATGAGTTCTAGACCCGCTCTTGCCATGGCCGCGTCAAACCTAAGACGAAAAATATGTATTGATTGCTCCTTCGCCAAACGCTCGGCATATAGAAATGAGAATCACGGGTCTTTCGGATATAACCTTAAAAACGGAGGTCCCGTGTCACGGTAGGCGTTGGCACGTTAAAGAACCCTGAGCGCTAAGCATAGGTCTAAATTTGTGGTACTTCACCTACAGCTGGTGACGTCTCAATATGAGTGAAAAATTCTCGACGGGGCGTAAAAGAAACAATCAATCAACCCTTTCTCCTCACTCTCAATCCGGCGAACTGAAATGATGTGACGTCATTGACCAGTATGGCATTACTGATAATTTCAATGAAATCATACTTTTTACAAAAAAGTCATGATTTGTGCAGATATTTTGTAGTTCAGGTTTTCATGAAAATATACATAATCATGAATAAAGTTCACATAAAATAATTTGTTTTACATTTTTTTTTCTATGTTGCCTCATATTGTCTGCTTAATATAACTAGGCTACAATCCGGCGAACTGAAACGATGTGACGTTATTGACCAGAATGACAACAAATTAACCCCGCAACTGTCATTTATTTAAATCTGAGTTCGCTGATTTATGCATTTCCATCTAAATATCACAAACTTTCAAAAATATGGAAGCATCTAATTATTAAAACCCCTATAATGAAAAATTCTTTTAAAAATCCCAAAAATTATTCAAAACCACACTTTATTATGATAACCGATGAGTGTCATTTGAGAGAAATAAAGCTCATTTCTTATACAGGAACTTGTAAACGGTCTTAAGAAACAGGGTATTGCCACGTACCATAGTCATCGGCATTATTTACAACCGCAACGCACTCATGAGAAAATGGCTGTCGGTAGAATTTGTAGAGATATCGAAGGCAAAAAGAATGAAAATGTAAATATATTGATTTGACAAAACAGAGTATTAGGGATTCTGTGAAGAAAATGTTCAAAGATTTCCTCATGCACAGTAAAATATAGTTACAACCAACACGCTCATAATGAATTCATGTTTCTATTAAAACATGGAGCCTACAGCAAAGAGTTTTATAATGAATTCATGCTCACAGCGAAATGGTTTTCATCCCAATAAATGGTTTGTAGTAGACCCGTCTGGACCTGGGGGTGGGGGGGTGGGGGTTATGAGTTTAGCAGTTCTTGAAAAGTATGTCTTCATTATATTTTTAATGTTAAAAACAGTTATGACATTTTTTTTATTAGGAGCTTTAGCTGTCAATTAGGCGGTAAAAACTTTTTAAATTCTGAACCTAAATCAAAATGTTTGAATATGTTTAAAAAAAATGAAGAAATATAAATCTGAGCGGCCTTCAATCGAACTTCATGAAAATTATTTAAAATGTTTTTTGCAGTGAATCATTCACGTCCATACTACAATGGTTTAGCCATTGTTTCTATATAATTAAAAGAAACTCTGATGTCAAAATCAAACGATTGCAAAATATGTGAATATTAATATTTTTATATATATTGTAAAGCAGTTTTAGTCATTTTGGTAACAATCGACATATATGACTTTGACAGCTAATGGTACTTAAGGATGACTTGTGTTAAGGTCGACTGAAATTCCTTGGTGCTTCTTGAGAAGTCGAAAATTAAATGAAGAGATAATTAACAAGAATGACGGACGTAGTTTAATCACTAAAACTCACGTGAGTCTTTGGGTCAGGCAAGCTAATAGATACACGGCATTTTGATTTCTTCGTATTGATGTGACAATGTTCCATAAATTTATAGTCTGTCAATACCTAGCTACCTACCTAAGTCCCCTATTGTCAATACGCTTCTGCACCTTTATTTATCAATTACGAAGAATGAACACGCACCTTTCAATTTTTTTTTACACAAATCGCGCTGGTATCAGGAAAAGGTGAGGAATTTTAAAATCCCCCAAGGAAAGGGAATATTCGTGTAAAACCTGATCTTAATATTCTAGATCCCCGGAACTTTCGACCATCAATCTTATCGGCCAGTGTAAATACACTTGTTCAATTTACGCGGTCCAATACCATTTAGTGGAGAAGTCCTCGCGATTTATCACAGCAGTTTGGCCACCATGTAATATTGCCTGACAAATCACATGGTCTGTATCCGACGTTTTACGTTGAAGGAAGAATATAGATATTGAAGCAGCCGTTTAACAATGGATTTGTGATGGATAAATGGATTTTATATGTGAGTAAAACACTAATCCTCTTTGATCTAGTATTGAGTTTTTTAAGAAAAAAAAAATGAATAAACCCAATAATGAATTTTATGATAGATTTGAAACAAATAACAGATGAAAATTTTGAGCCACTCTGGTTTCAAGGTAGTTATAGTTTAATTTGGCAATTTAGAACAAAATATTTAGTACGAGTAAATTTCCCTTTCGTCTGAATTTCCTCTCAGAGGCCTACATATTAAACATATATACATTAGTGTTATGGTTATTAGTACAGGACCGAACAGTTTATTTTCATCGTTATAACACAGTCATAGGTGTTTTATTTTTATTACACAACAAATATTGAATTTTCTTTAAAATAAAATCTACATTTGCAATAAAACTTACAAAGAAATGAAAAAACTTAACTGAAAACATTTGCTGTAATAAGATACCGAAATCTTTGAAACTGGATAAATTGGATCAAATCTGATTTTAATTCCGTATTGATTTCATTTCCAGTAAAAAGTCTGGAAACAGGGTAAATTTGTTCTGATTTGATTTTAATTCCAGTATTGATTTTAAATCAGATCTTGAAGTTCACTTATTAAAAGAATTGTTCAACAAATATTCACCACAGAGTTTGTAGCTGGTTCTATTTAGTGTGATAGAGTCGTTCAATGGCCGCTTCGAGTCTCCGGGGAAATTAGCATACTTTGCGATTTGTACACCTCATGGATTATATTCTTGAATGAAAAAACACGTGCTAATTTGAACTAAGAGGTAAATATATCTACACACAAATTAATTCTGTAGTTTCTGACCAAAGGACTGTTTATGATCAGGGCTCTATTTGCCCTCCAAAATTGGTATTTTCGCTAAACTTTTAAAGTCAAGTGTATTTTCTAAAAATCTCAGTACAAAGCCGTTGTTAAAAAAGATACACATCCTTAAGATATATCAAAATATGACCCCCTGTGATATTTGGACATCAATAGCTATTTCTCGTGTAGCTTTTCTTCTAAGAAACCTAACCAGTCGGTCTGAACAAACTTGATTTATATCATCAATTCATCTGAACAGTACACATTTGTGATTACAGAAAATGTCTGTCCAAATCTGCCCTCGGTTTTCTGAACGAGAAACGTCAACGAAAATCAGTATGTTATCTAAATTTCAATAGAACTGAGAAAATGCGTCCGTGACTTTTGATGCTCTGTACTCCAAATTATGTAAAATTGCACTGGACATGATCTTTTGTAAAATAAAAGAAGATTTAGTCTTTCTTTAAAACTCAAGATTTTGAACAGTGGCACTGAAAGGCAGTGATTTAACATGGTCCTTTATCATAACATTTTTTTTTTAAATTTATTATTTCCGTGTGGATATTGAAGGTTTTGATTTGGATTCCTTCCTAAGAATTAAATATTTTAGAATTCAAAATCTTACTAATTTAAAAGTATATGTAGTTCTAAACTGTTCGTGGTTAGGGAATTTGAAACATGACCGTCAAAATTTTTATAAATTTTCTTTTTCGCTGCAGTTTTATATATACCCCGTTACGTAAAATAAAAGATTCATGACGATGATAGAAAGACAGAATTTTGATTGAGAGATAAAATACAACGAAAAACTGCGATAGGAAAATTGTATACACTATACCGCGAAAAGTGTGTGTTTTCTAGGAAAAACCATTTCATTGGCATTATTCTTTTATTTACTTTTAAGAAACAACTTGCAACACTTTCTACATGATAATAAAATGTTTACGACATTTACGAGGATTGGGGTGTCTTATGATGAAATTACTCTTAGAGTGACTTATTTATTTATTTACAAAATACATGTAAATTAGAAATTGACTACAGATAAATTCATTAGCTAGAGAGTTACAGAATTTTCCTATATCCTATTCAAGAGTAAAACCTGTTACCTAGTGTACACATTACACGTAATGATGTTCATTTTCAACGTAATATGTAATAGATATTAATCTGGTTTGTATAAGACATGGTGACCGTGTAACAAGAACTTTTAGGAGAATAACCCACGACATCGGAATTAAACCCCCCCCCCCCCAAAAAAAAAAAAAAAAAAAAACAACCCCCCCCCAAAAAAACCCCAAAAAACAAAACAAAAAAACCCCCAAAAAACAAAAAAAAAAAAAACCAAACAAACAAAAAACAAACAAAAAAAAACCAACCAAACAAACAAAACAAAAGAACAAAACAAAAACAAAACCAAAAAACAAAAACAAACAACCCAAAAAGTGAGATATTTCTTTTCGAACACTATCCTGAGGATATTCCGACATCAACTTAATCATTATTATTATGATGTGGTGATTTTTGTAAAATGTACAAAGTTTTATTTTTATTTCGACACCTATAACCATTATATGTGACGTCATGGATAGAATCTCTAATAAGACCCATGACGCAATAATCTGGTTTTTAACGTCATGGGGTCTATTGAAGGTTATCATTTGCGAACCTTGATAGAATATAACATTATCACAATAATTTTATCATTTTCCAGTCTCTCGAAATGAAACAGTATTATAATACTAGTCCTGTTATATAGACCGTGGTTTAGAGACTTGCTCTAGTCTATGAGCAAGTCTAGGTGATTTACTCACTACATATATGTTGGATCTTTGATATATTGCCGGAATATTGCTATAAAGAAGGTGTCGTTCTAGTTCCCATCCCTACTGGCCGCCGGTGAGACTCCTCCAACCATTCCTGACGGCCAATCCTCTATTTTCTTGCTAACTTGAAATTTTGGAACAAGCCTCTGGATCTCCGTGTCACGTGTTCTATTGCCGTCTGCTTGATGTGCCCTGATTGTGTTCCCGTGTGGGTGTCTTGCTTAATGGTATCATAAAAAATTGTCTCTTTTGCATGCACTTTGAAATCATAAAAAAATTTGTTTGAAAGACTTAAAGCTCATGGGGATCCGGGTTAGAATAGGTCCTCAGTAACCCATGCTTGTAGTAAGAGGCGACTAAATGGGGGCGTTCCTTCAGAAAACCGCAAAAACGGAGACCCCGTGTCACAGCAAGTGTGGCACGATAAAGATCCCTCTTTGTTCAAAGGCCGTAAGCGCCGAACATAGGCCTAAATTCCGCAGCCCTTTACCGGCAATGGTAACGTCTCCATATGAGTGAAAAATTCTCAAGAGAGACGTTAAACAATATTACAACGTGATTAGAGGGGGCAGCCAGGTCAAGACAAGCTTGTTGATGGAGTGTATTAATCCATGATCAACGCAACGCATGTGTCCTACTAATTTTGTTTCTACCGGTTTCTTAGGGAGGGGGGGTAGCCATACATCTTCATTGGTGAAGTCGATGACCAACTGGAACAATATCCTACTTTTGATAACGGTTTCCTTCCATGTCTGTTGAATCATACAACAATACTGATGATTTGATATTGCTGTTAAAGATTCTGAGCTTTGTTCGTAATCAGTTTTTTTTGGAAAGTCAGTGTTTTCAGGGGGTAGCGTATGCGCACAATTATGTACAGGTATACCAAAATTCAGAGCTTGTGTGGGGATGGTGTCTGGACAAGCTGGCTTGTAATTTCACCATAGTCTGCATCACATCAGACAGGGAACCAGTCGTGGTACTTTAGTGGTAGAGTGTTTGCTTCGCTACCGGTGATCGTGAGTTCGAGACCCGTTCGCACCATGGCCACGTCAAATCTAAGACGTAAACATTGGTAGAGATTGCTACTTCGCCAAACGCTCGGCATTTAGAAATAAGAATCACGGGTTCTTCGGATAATACCTTAAAATGGGGGAGGGGGAAGTTTCCTGTGTCAAGGCATGCGTTGGCACGTTAAAGAAGCCTCACAGCAACGACCCTGAGCGGCAAGCATAGGTCTAAATTGGTGGTACTTCACCTACAGCTGGTGACGTCTTAATATGAGTTAAAAATACCCGATGGGACGTAAATCAATCAATCAATCAATCAATAAATCAGATAGAGGACCCACATTCTATATTTAGATTTTCCTTTGCTAGCTGAACATTTGACGGATTTGGGGAACTAGTCATCTGTTCATTTGCTGCTTCCCTACATTCCTTGTCTCTCACTGTATTGTATATCACAGATTGTGTTGTATTACCTTGTCCGGTATTTTGTCCTGACATTTTTTAGGATGACGTCATGTAGATTTCTCATTGGTTTCTTCGCTTTGATCTTCTACAGGGTGATATCTCGAGATCTTCCTCTTATTGTTTTTGTTGTTAGTTGTTTTTGTTGTTAGTTGTTTGTGTTGTTAGTTGTTTGTGTTGTTAGTTGTTTGTGTTGTTAGTTGTTTGTGTTGTTAGTTGTTTGTGTTGTTGTGTTGTTAGTTGTTTGTGTTGTTGTGTTGTTAGTTGTTTGTGTTGTTAGTTGTTTGTGTTGTTGTGTTGTTAGTTGTTTGTGTTGTTGTGTTGTTAGTTGTTTGTGTTGTTGTGTTGTTAGTTGTTTGTGTTGTTAGTTGTTTGTGTTGTTAGTTGTTTGTGTTGTTAGTTGTTTGTGTTGTTAGTTGTTTGTGTTGTTAGTTTTGATGTATTGACTCTGTACTTCTGTGATGCTGTTCTTTCTATTTTTTTTGGCCTTTATTTCACTGAGAACGGTCGTGTACCTGATGAACAAAAAGTGGGCCATGTGTTTTTGTTCTCTTAAATTCTCGAGACAATTTTCGTAAAAAAAATCACCATTTTCAATCTCAGATTATTTGATTTATTGATACAGTGTTATTTAAAATCCTAGCAGTAAGAATATAGGAATTTTATATAATTGTGTAATTGTTCCTGGCATGCATTCATCTCTCATAATCCTACCCCAGTTTAATTTGATCTGAATGTGTTGTTTAAAGATGTGTGGGGTTTATGTCCGTCAATCACCTACATGTTTCCTCATTTTGTTTTCTGTCTCTAACTTTCGTACAAACGAACTACTGTACACAGGCATTGTAAAGATTAAACAGTGAAATCTATTACAATAAAGCTGTAGAGATGGATAATGATGATGAATGAAGGTGTACCCTTCATTTAGAAATCTGTAAAAATTCAAAGTGGTCACCCGTTTATCATAATTTTTCATTTGTCACCCACCCCTTTCTGACAATGTTGCAAAAATACAATTTTGAATTTAAAGATTTCACCCACCCCTTTCTGACAATGTAGCAAAAATACAATTTTGAATTTAAAGATTATGCTTTATTTTCTTAGATAAAATAAATTTGCTATGAAATTTACTTCAAATGAATTTCAGAATTGTTAAACTTTGTTATCAATAATTCGGAATACCGAACCATTGAAGATAAATTTACATGTTGAAACGTTTATCGGGAAACCTCTGTTGTATATAGAACATTAACAGTGATTGTATGCGATTGGTCACCACTTCACTAGGTAAATTGTTTTGTTTACATTAATTGACAAATTCCACGACATGTTGACTTTTAATTCACCAGCTCACAATAATGTACTTTAATTCTATTGGTTTATAAAACTTAGTCCGCATTTTCCCGTTGCTACATTGTATCTGAATTCGAGTTCATCAGGGGTTATCTAAAAACTGTTTCTTTTCATAACACAACATGAACACTGCTAAACTTTCAGCCGCTGTCTTGATAATAATACAGGTGGTTTATTATTAAAAAAAAAAAAGCATTTTTAATAACTGTAATGACTTCAATAGGCATCATATGGAATTAGTTGTATATCTTCATAAAAAAAACCCTCTAGATACTTACGTTTTATATCTATAATCTAATTAATGTAAAGGTGAGTGGTGAATATCGAAAAAAAATGAACATAAAATAGTACTGACATATTTTTAAAATATCTTCATTTTCAAACTTATTCAAATGTTAACACCTAAAAATATCACCGAGTTGTGTAAATAAGGAAAAATATGTTTCTCAATATTCTAAAATAGAAAGTTAGATACGATTTTCAAGGATTTCTTCACAGAATTATCATGTCCGTTCAAGGCCGAGATTTTAAGCCCCGCCCTAAAATTTACCTAGTTGAGGTTGAATGAATTGCCGCTCGTCAGTCAAGGCAAGAAACGAGGTAAGAATTGATTGACATGACTGTAAATTGGTTGCCAAGTAGCATAACATCTTCGTTAAGGAAATCAGCCCCTCAGCTTTTGAGCTTAAAGGGCGGGTTTCTATTAACCGCGTAGATACAGGTTCAACACTCTCTTTATTAGTCCAAACATATTGTACATATATTACTTAGACCTATCCAGTTGAATATTTGTATGTTGATTCAAAGTTTCAAAGAGTTCGGAATTGACTTCGTTTTGTGACGGAAGGATTCTTTCATCAAAAATTTCTGAATATGTATACGATTTTATAGTTTCTGTTTTACCCAACATATTGTCAATATTTATACCTCTAGATGTATATTACAATGTTGGAATTCATGATACAAGTTGTAAAAACTTGGAACTGATTCAATTGCTAATAATGCATTGATTAAAAACCTATAAAATAAATTACCGGAAATTTGATACGAAATTTTTGTGTTTTGGTCAATAATTAAAAAAAAGCATCTATAACCCCTTGCAAATTTTAACGCAGAATTTATAACTTATATATATATATATATATATATATATATATATATAATATATATATATATATATATATATATATATATATGGCAATACTTCTAATATGTTCTTTTTAAACTCTCAAATTACATATGCTGATTTTTTTTTCGTTATAGAGCGCTAGAAGGCCATTATTTTTATTCAGTCTACTAGCATTGTCATGTAGTTGCATTATTAAAAGTCATGAGTATGTGTCTACGGATGTAACGAATGATCGGTTTTAACTTGTGTCCACACCAACAGACAAATCGAGTTTATGCGGAAAATTGTTAGTAAAGTTTAAGTGCAAAATGGTGAAGTTAAACACTCTATATTCAATAACAAGCACTATGACCCTAGTATTCCTTTTTCTTTCCTTTTTTACTTTTTTTTTCTTTTTTTTTTAATTCATTTTATTTTTTTTATTTTTGTGGTTTTTTTAATCTCATAATTCCCTTTCAATGTAGAAATCAAAAACAAAAGTATGATTCCCAAAAATTGACAATACCACAAAACTACGAACTTCTGTTAGTGCCGATTATGAAAACTGGTCAGCTAACTAAAGTACTAGATTAATTATAAGTAGATATTCTAAAGCGCGCTATTGAATTCTACTTTCATTTATCACCTGATCATTCATTCTTTCATTATTTCCTCCCAATGGAGATTCATGAAAAGAATAAATGAATGAATGCTACTTTCATTTATCACTTGATCGAACATGACGATTAGGGTAACATTATATTTATGAGAGGAAATATTAACGGCGCTTTTTTTGGTTACAGTAACTAAGACTGGAATAAAGAGGAATAAGAGAATGTCGCTGAACATCGTTTATAGGCCTCTACTTCGGAAGCCCCTCTTATCAATCCTGATTGTAGACATTGTGTGATTACTCCGTGTGTAATGAACGTTCTGGTGGTCGGTCTGGTATTTTCTGTGCCCTGTCCAAGAAGAAAAAAAATATATAAAGAAAAAAAATTATAAGAAATTCTGTGAATTATCTGAAAGATCGTAAAGTTTTAAGAAATCCTTTTAAAGCGTTAAACATAGCAAATTATTAACGGATAATACAAAATTCCGAATTTTATTTCAACACGTATCTCTCTCCATGTCAAATTAGACTTGGTTTATCATCCCGTTGTTTTATTGAGACCACCCCATCCAGAGGGTTTTTCCCCCTTCTCCCATCGCTTATATCAACGCTGGTAGACAAAGGTAAGAAACGTTGTAGTGTGATATAAGTATTATTTAAAAAGTGTTTTAATAAGGTTTGTGTGTGATCAAAAACATGAAAATGTACGTTAATAAAATGATAATAAGGAATAAACAGTTGATTATTACCGGAAATAATGTTATCGCAGCCTCGATTGATGTCATCATGGAATTAAGTTTTAAGATTAGAGAGTTATCGTGAGCATGTGTGACGTAATGACGTTCTTGTTTGCCACTTCATTACGTCATTTAGCCAAAATTATGATAACCCGGTACACTGGTTTTACTTAAGGATTTGATGTCTCCTAGTGATTTTGGGGCCACGAACTCTAACTACTCAGTACATAGAAAGATATGAAAAAGGATATGAAAAATCAATTCTGATTGGTTTGTGCACAAACATTATGTATAACTGCGCAAGGTAGATTACGATGAATTAAAAATTCTGTCGTAAATGTCACTCTATGGTCTTTGATGGTTTCGTTTGTTTTGATGCAATGATAGCATTTGATGGAGTTCGTCAATTTATACCCAGAGTTGTCGTTCCTTACTCTCACATACATCTCTGTCTTTGTCTCGAGGGTTTTTCAAGATTTTTGTAAAACGGTAAAAACTCCAACCGGTCGCGGTAGCGTTCGCTTCGTAACCGGGAGGTCGTGAGTTCTAGCCCCGCTCGTGCCATGGCCGCGTCAAACCTAAGACGAAAAATAGGTAGCGATTGCTCCTTCGCCAAACGCTTGGCATTTAGAGGTGAGAATCACGGATCTTTCGGATATGACCTTAAAAACGGAGGCCCCCTGTCACGGTAGACGTTGGAACGTTAAAGAACCCTCACTGCTACGGCCCTGAGCGCTAAGCATAGGTCTAAATTTGTGGTACTTCACCTACAGCTGGTGACGTCTCAATATGAGTGAAAAATTCTCGACGGGACGTAAAACAAACAAACAATCAATCAATCCCAAACAAAATATGGTTTCGACATAACTGCGAAACTATACGTAAATAAGTCAACATTAAGCATTTGTCAAGTCTTTCTGTGACACAAGAAGCGTTGAATTGTGTTGAAACGCGGATACAGGTCGATTACACTATATGGGTATATGTGTAAAACAATAGGAAATAAACACTACAATGAATTGCTTGACTTACATTTATATAAATGTAATCAGGTGTGATGTCTGTGAAGCAAACGGTTCTCAAAATACTGAGCAGACAATGTCTTACTATGTCCAGTTTGACCCTTGGTCTTGGGACATCAAAATCAACACGGTTTATCCTCTCTTTAATGGGAACCAGAATAGCAAGATTGATGGTTTCTCGTTATTGATATTGAGGAGACAATATTTTACTATCACAAGTTTGATTCTTGACCTTTGACCTGATGACTTCAAAACTAATCGCGGTCATCTACTTCTTAGGAAGAACCAGTTTACAACATTTTATGTTTGTCAAGCAAAGGTCTCTCAAGATATTGAGCAGGCCACTATTATAAGTTATATTGGTAGTATAAGTTTGACCTTTGACCTTATGTTTTTTAAGCTCAATAAAGGACATCTACTTCGTAGGCAGAACCAGTATACCAAGTTTGGTGTCTGCCTTGCCAAGGGTTCTCTAGGTACTGAGTGAACAAATTCTACCTTTGACATTATGACCAAAAAATCAAAAGCGGTCATCTGCTCTTTAGAGAAAATCAGTTTACAAATTTGATGTCTGTCAAACAAAGGGTTCTCAAAATATCAAGCGGATAAAATTTGGTGACCGACCCACCCACCGACAGGTGCATACCATCATGTCTTCTTCTCTAAGGGAGGGGTGGGGGCATAAAAATGAGTAAAAAAAATTGTGAAAGACAAAATTATCAGGTTAACGTTTCAAGTTCAAGACAACACAATGAAAAGTTTACGAATGTAAGGCATAGTAAATAATGAAGATAAATTGTTCATTCATAAATCTCACTGTATGTCTAGAAATTGGAACATATATAACTCTTTAACGCGATTATGAAGTTGCTCGATTTTTTACACAGAACTTGCGTAATCATTCCTCTCTCGAACGGTATCACAGTATGAAGCACGAGGTCCACGTGCGCGCTGCGCTGGGTATTTTCAACACGTGGTTTTACACACATAGTAAAATATAGCATTCAATATGGATGGAAAATCTCTGAACAGAGGGTATATTGTAAGAATCAAGCACACCTCGGGTTTCCGTCAACAGAAATTCACGCTGATATGCAAAAGGTTTATGGGAATGGTGCTTTAAAATATGCTACAGTTTGCAAGTGGGTACGTCGTTTTAATGATGTTCGGGAGTCAATTGAAAATGACCCTCGAGTGGGTATGCCGGTTTCCGTTTTGACGGAAAAGAACGTTGCTACTGTGAAAACGTTAATTGAGGAAGAAGCACGTTACACCGTGCAAGAGATAGAAGAATTAAGTGGCATTCATTCGTCAAGTGTATTGAAGATCTTACGTGAACGACTTGGGCTACGTAAGATCTCCGCGCGCTGGGTGCCCCATTTGCTCACAGACGAGCAGAAACAAAGTCGGGTTAGACTTGTATCGCAAGTTATAAAAAATATGATAAATGTGACCCACGTCGTTTGGAAGAGATAGTTACAGGTGATGAAACTGGATCTATCATTTTCAACCCGATTCTAAAGCTACAAATAAGGTTTGGGTTTCATCTGAGGGCGACAGACCTGTCATTGCGCGCCGTTGCAAAAAAAATAAAATGCTGTATGCGATATTCTTTGATTTGAAAGGTTCTGTTACTGGAAAGCTTTACAGAGAAAGTGTTCTTACTCAACTTGTTGATTTCTATCAGAAACGCAGACCGCGCACCGGTGTCCGCGACATCAAATTACTCCATGATAACGCAGCGGCCCATAAATCCGCAACATCGAAAAACCACATTTGAATAAACTGATCTTTCAGTACCTGATTTACTGTTACAGATAACCATTTAACAGTTACACCATAACCTTACTCATACCAAATATTTGGAAGTCCACATATGTTTAAAATTCATTGAATGCAGTCAATCCATGGTTTTTTTTTTAAATCCATCTTTAACATATTGGGTACAAAAATATCTATAGATAGTACAAACATTTTTTTCTAGAGATAACAATTTTGTCCAGTGTATAGTCATTTTATCTCGTATAAACTCGTATGTACATCGGAAAACGTCCAGTTTCTTCATAGATCATATAATTCGGAGTTGCGCTTTTCAAATTAATATTAAGTCTTCAGAAATTTCAAATGAACATGAATTATGTCAATGTTTTCGTAGCCCCATACTTCACATCCATAAAGTAAAACAGGTACAACGATTTTGTCAAATAGGTCAAGTTGACATTCTATAGATAAATTAAATTGTCTTATTTTTCATATCATACCATACATAGTTTTTTGCGCTTGTTCGCATAAATGCATTTTAGCTTTACAAAATGTCCCTTTTCTGGTTTCTAGTTTTCTAGTTACCTAAATATTTGAATTCTTTTACATTTTCTATAATGTTCTTGTTGTAATAAAACGCCCTCTTTATCAATGGGCCTTTTGAACAAATCATAATTTTTGTTTTGTCTACATTTACATTAAGTTTCCGCTGTTTTCAGTACACAAAGAATTCATTCCAAGCATGATGTACATCCTCAGCAGACTCGACCATTAATACAGTGTCGTCAGCATAAATAAACCAACAGTTTCACGTACACCATTAATTCATCTTCAATGACATTCTCCATACTTTGTAGTCCAGTTATGTCTTTTGCTAATAAAAAACCCCTCCAATTTTCTAGGTCATCAATATATAATGAGAATAAAAATACCCACTATGCTTGCTTGTTTCCTTGTCATTCGCTTTCAGACACAATGCGCTCTCTCTCTCTCTCTCTCTCTCTCTCTCTCTCTCTATATATATATATATATATATATCTATCTATCTTTCTATATATATATATATATATATATATATATATATATGCTGCAATTATTGCACGAATTAAAATGTCCGCTTTGTTGTTTTTATATTTTTCTTTTTAACAAAGTGAAAGTGGGAAATGAACATTTATGCCACGGCAACAACTTTTTAAGCCGAAACTAAGCTGTTGATATTTTATCTGTATGTGTTCTTAAACAAATTACGTTTAGTTTGTAAAATTTCAAGAAGTGGTGTGTCCTTTTCTGATCTTAAAAAAGTAAGATGACTGATTTCATCTCGAAAGTTTTCTAAACAGGCTGGCGACCAGAGGTAGTATAACAATCCATAGCTTTTTCTACTGTTTGTTAATGAAATTAAATTTCCTTGTAATAGACATGAAGTGGTGTTTGAGTATATGTTTTGCCCTGTAGGCCTACGAAACAATCCCCCGCATGACTTGAGTAGCTTGCAACATCATATATTTCAACTGCCATATATGTAGAAGTAAATGCATTGTATGTACACAAGGATTAAGTGGAATTTTCATTTAATGGGCACGCACCAGCCACAGAATAGCCTCGCAGACGCTTATCGAGAACTTCGAGTATAATTGTTTCTAGCGACTCCGAGACTCAAGCACCTCGTACCAGCACTGGAATTCTTTATCTACCTTGTAAATGGTGTATTTTGAACGCATATATAATGTTAGAGGGATTTTGACTGTCATCTAAATCGTTTTTTCTGTCATGTATTACGTCCCTTCCTTATTGAAATGGACGTTTTGATAGTGAAAGTTAACAAATCCCCTTATAATTCTGCTTGAGCTTCCAATTTGTAAGCATTTGGCACTTTTGTGGAATATGTTTCCTATACAAGAAATGTTATGACAGAATTTTTTTTCACACGGTAGATATATGTACGATTCTCGGTCAAGACATTTTGTGTTTGATTCTTATCTGCTTCTGCTCAGTAAATGAAATCTAGTTCTCGTTAACCATTTTACTATGATGCTGCATTCGATTACATAGGTTGGGTACTGAGCACTTGCCATGTTCCAACAAATGGTTTAACCCTGTTCTCGTCCTTGTGAAAAAGTTTTTACGAATGTCTTTTATACTTACATCAATGGAAATTAAAATTCCTACACTTCTTTTTTTCTGATTCTTTTCGAATCCATTATAGACATTCTGTATGTAGTTTACACAGTGATCTCTGGTGAAAGTGATCTCTAGTACAGAGGTAACTATCAGAAAGTTATGACAAAGGTTAATGAACACAAAAAGAGACCGATAAACCTAAAGATGCGCATTCAGTTGTATTGTTCTAATACTTTTATTCTGCTTCCCTTTGAGAAATTTTCACTCATACTGAAACGTCACCAGCTGTAGGTGAAGAACCAGACCCAGATGTTTAGCTCTCAGAGCCGTAGAAGTGAGGGTTCTTTAACGTGCCATCGCCTGCCGAATCACGAGACCTCCATTTTTTAAAGGTCATACAAAAATCGCAAATTGCAGAAGAAATTAGTCACCTTGTCTGCATTAGTGTCATCGCAGTCCATTTATGAAATCTACAATGTACAGTATAATAACATTGATTAAAGTACAGTATTTTTCATAATTTTGTGCTGTTTCAGAATTAATGTAGTTTGCCATTTCTTCGAGTGTCATGGCGGAAAAATCCAAACTTCGATATACCGAAATAGACGGTGTAGAGACGACTGACATTGAAAATTTTCCTTACTCCGCCATCAAAACCCTGGGGGCAGTGCAGATCGGCTTGGGAGTCACGTGTTTAGTGCTGGGATTACTGGACATTTTTTTGTATCTGTTCCTTGACGAAGAAGTTGTTATGGCGGGAGACACCACGTTGATGACCTTAACTATTGCCTCCTCCCCCATCTGGTGTGGCCTGTGGGTAAGGCTTCTACTATTAGTATTTTCTTCGAGTATAAAACTGAATTTTGATTTTTGTTATCTTTATGGTTCTTTGATAGGTCTTCTATTTACAGAATTTTCAGTGTGCTGGTAAAACATTGCATTGCATATCCTAGTAAACCCACCTCTAGTCCAGTGGTCCGTGTTTGCCCTAATCTTACTTTCTTTTCTTCATAGCGTTTATAAGATGCATCGCTGTTCGTTTTGTTCACTTTTTTGTACTCTAGTAAATATAACAAGTTGAAATATTTACTACACCTTGAGAAGGTGGATCTGCACGTTTAACACTTCAGAGTTTAACCTTTTGTTGCAGTTCAGTGTCACTGGTTGTATGGCAGCCTGCATGAATAAAAGAAATAAGTCCAATTTAAACTATTTTGTAAGTATGCATATGTTTTGTAGTAAAATATATTATTTCGTTCAAAATTACGTTAATTCTTCGGGGCCATATATGTGGCATTATACATGTCAAATAAAGATATAAACCGAGCTAGTTCTCAAGATACGAGGCATTTTAACAAACGTCTTTGTCAGGAACAGCAAAATCTGATAAGAGCAAAGAAATCAGAATTTAATTGTCACCTGACAGCACGCACGTTATCGAAATTACTTTCGAAATTTTACAAGAGGATAATCTATTATCTGTATCACTTCAGTGAGAATTTCCGCGAGGTCTGTGAATTCTAATCCTATCTGTTGCTGGCTAGAATTTATTATCATCGTTGCAGAAATTACTAATCATTTCAGCTTATCAGGTGTGACAAATTAAAATTTCATGCAACCAAGAATTTTATAATGAATCCTACTGTCTACCAGATGACATGACTCTCTATTATATGATACGCTCTGTGCCTTGTTAAAACAATTACAAAGACGTTGTAGGATTATTGAAGGAGCCTGCGCACTTGAAGTTATTTTTTTAACAATAGTAAAGAGTATTTTCTTGTTACATTCTTGAATATCCAGTTATGTTTGCAATGGCACATCAATTAGTATATTCATCTTGTATATACCAAGCCAAGTAAGAAATGACACGCCCATTAGTGCAATCATTATATATATACACAGCCGTGTATAAGTAAGCAATGACACGCCCATTAATGCATTCATTATATATACACACAACCGTGTATAAGTAAGCAATGACACGCCCATTAGTGCATTCATTATATATACACACAACCGTGTATAAGTAAGCAATGACACGGCCATTAATGCATTCATTATATATACACACCACCGTGTATAAGTAAGCAATGACACGCCCATTAATACATTCATTATATATACACACCACCGTGTATAAGTAAGCAATGACACGCCCATTAATACATTCATTATATATACACACAACCGTGTATAAGTAAGCAATGACACGCCCATTAGTGCATTCATTACGTATATACACAGCCATGTAATCGATTGATTAAATTTTGTTTAACGTCCCGCTCGAGAATTTTTCACTTATATGGAAACGTCACCATTGCCAGTGAAGGGCAAATTTTAGACGTATGCTCGGCACTCTGGACCTTTGAGCAGGGAGGGATCTTTATCGTGCCACACCTGCTGTGACACAGGGCCTCGGTTTTTGCGGTCTCATCCGAAGAACCGCCCCATTTAGTCGCCTATTACGACAAGCAAGGGGAACTGAGGATCTATTCTAACCCGGTTCCTCACAGCCATATAAGCAATAACACTCCCATTAGTGCATTCATGAATATACACATCCGTATAAGCAAGGACACGTCCAGCTGTGCATTTGATTTATGCATAAATTTCCGTGTAAGTAACGACACGCTCATTACTGCATTCATTATGTATATACACAGCTGTGTAAGCATGTAAGTAATGTATATATGCAATGTAAGCAATAACACATCCACTGAAGTACACACGTCCGTGACAGGTGCCTTTAAATTGATCTTCAGTCAGATTCCTGCTATCAAAGATTTCATGTAATCCTGATAAATCCCCCTGCTGACGTTTGTAGAAGATCAAGTAATTTACAGTCTCCCATGTGGGGTCAGTCAGTGCCCCCAAACAGAGGTCAACAAGCCCCCAAGGTATCATTGGCCAATCCTGTAGTTACCATCCACTAATGTATTGTCACAGAACGGATTTCACCAAGCTTATAAGTTTCAAGCAGCGTTTTTACTGCTTAGAATAGATGTCGGCAAGAATTCAGTTTTCTGTTGTTCAAGGACTCGGCTTACTACTGTTCTGTTCTATTTTTATCATGCATTTCACACGTGAATAGTATTATGGTACAATATAAATTAAAGTTACATTGAAGTTGTTTATATTGAACTATATGTTATATAAAAGTAAAAATAAATCCCCAGTACCATTATACGTATTTGTATACATGTAGTTCAACATCGGTTATATTGAACTTGGATATAACGAACAATTCAGGTCAATCCCCTGAATTTCAATATACCGAAGTAAACTGTATATTAGACAGATCTTATAAACGAATTTAGGCATATGAAATTATTTAAACCAATTACATGTATCAGCATTCCAAATATTCCCAACAATTACAAATGTGCAGTAACTAATAAAAATGGGGGTGGAGGGGGGGGGGGGGGGGGTGGACAATATATTGTTGTTCAGGTATTCAATTCTTGTGTCAATAGAAAACAGTAAAAGGTAGAATATTTACTGTTAACGCATTAAATTTTATATAGTTAAGAAATTTATAGTGTATCATAATAAAAAAAAAATCGTTACTCTTAGTTACTATTTTAACCTCAGTTTGATAATTTCAAGTCTTTTTTATGTATTTATTGTTCTTTGTTTTAATTTGTTTTACACGCAAAGCGCTTTGGGGGTAATTATGTTAATTGATAAAACGCTATATAAATGTAGTCTAATAATAAAAATTACAATAGCGATTATTTTCTTTTACAGAAAATGACATTTCTAGTGCTTAGTATCATTTGTTCCGCGTTGTTCGCCCCTGTGTGCTGCATTATGAACATCGCCATGGCCGTACTGGTAAGAATCTCATCCCAACTGATGAGATATGCGAGAGCATGTTCTGCGTATGATACATTTCTGAACCAATGCAGGCTGCTGACAAATAAGTTAATATTACTGGCCAGAGGGTTTTCAAAGTCCCGCTTAGTCAACATTTTACAAATTCGTTTAATAATCGTGTTTGCAAATAATGTTGCCTAAGTGTTTAATACAAATTGTTAGGCTTTTCTTTTCCTATTGATTTGAATAAGGCTTACGGCGGTTATGATTGGTCAACAGAGAATGCTTACTCCTTTTAGGCACCTGATTTGACCTCTGATATGTTATGGGGCCGTGTTTGCCCTTTTCCATTTGGTTTTGTTTATGTTATTTATGAGATTAACCACTGTTCGTTACATTCCCTTTTCTAATCAAATCGGGCACATAAAAGTTTGTAACTACCATTACATTATTTGTACTGAAGTGTCTTTAAAAAGGAAATGATTGTGATAATTCGGGTTATTTTTGTTAAAACATTACCCTGTACATCTGTATAGTTATCAATTTTCTAGCGCCATGACTTAGAGCCTTCCTCTTATCGCTGGATGGTACCCATTTTGATTGCCTTCTTCGCCTTCAATGAGCTGGTATTTGCCATTGCTTCTGCTTCTATCTGTTGTTGCTGTGCTCCAATCAGGACCACGCAGGCAAGTATATGTCGATAATAGTCATCCAATCAGGTCTACACACACAAGTATATCGAGAACCGTAATCCAATTAAGATTACACAGACAAGTATAATATTCGATCATCCAATCAAGGACCACATAAGGCAAGTATAATCATCACAGTCATCCCGTGAGGACTAGACAGGCAAGTATATATCGCCAACAGCCATCCAGTCAGAACAACACTAGCTGCAATAATGTAGCACTCTCCGATTTTTATTATATGTCTCTTAGTTAATATATAAATTTACAACCTGCAACTTACGATTTGTGAGGCTCTGTTCTGTCGTCTTTAACAATTTCGATATAAAACGCATTTCAATATCTCGATCCATTATGTGCGCCATGCTTGATGCACTGAAGCTGAACTTCCGGTTGTCAACTTATTTGGATATGCCCATATAAGGTATTGTTTACACCAATGTAAGAGTACGGAGGATAAAGCGATTTCGTCGATAGAAAATTTCAATTGATATCAAATTAAAAACGAAAAGCAAAGTGTAATTTTTTTCTTCTTGCATATGATTTACTTTCTTTGTCGGAATGGCCAGAGTCTGTGTTGAACACTACACTTTCGGGCTGATTGTCAAGGTGTAGGTTTTTTTTAGTAGATCCACCCACGAGATCTCGCGATAACACGCATGGTGGAACAGACAAATATTTTGCATGTTGTACACGATATTTAATGAAAAATTTTTTTTTTAGACAAGCCCAAGGGCAAGGTTGCTACTCTTTTACAATAGACAAATATACGGAGGTTATCATAGGTTATTCATAGAAATATTTTGCACCTTTACGAAGATCCTATGGAATTGTAACCCTCTTCCAAAAACGTCAGGAAAATAATCGGAGAGGGCTACATTATTGTAGTTCTACTACACAGACAATTTTACGTTTCGATAACAGACATCCAATCAGGACCAAATTTTTACTCATATGGAGACGGCACAAATGCCGGTGAAGGGATGCAAAATTTAGGCCTATGCTCGGCACTCAAGGCCTTTGAGCAGGGAGGGATCTTTATCGTACCACACCTGCTGTGACATGGGGACTCGCTTTTTTACGGTCTCATCCGAAGGACCGCCCCTTTTAATCGCTTCTTACTACAGGCACGTACACCCCGTATTTACAAGTTACAAACGTCCTTATATGATGGTATGATATCAAATGGATATTTAGAGATATTAAATATCTAAGATTTATATAATATTCATATTCAGATAAAGATTTATATAATATTCATATTCAAATAAAGATTTTTTGTATTTAAAAATGGAACACAGAAATATTCATATTTTGTGCTCAGTCATCCAAAAGTGTCTTTGTTCAACATTACTCTGATTTTATTTTGGTCTTTGGAGATCAAGTCTTCCAACAGTCTTTTGGAATATCCATGGGCACGAATCGTGTTCCTTTATTACTTTACTTGTGTTGGTATTCCTATGAGGGATAATTTATTCAAAAGTTTCTACGTGAAAAACATTGTTGTTGTGGCCTTCAACACGACATTTAGATATACCGGTATAACTATTAACGAAGCTTTTCTTCTTTCAAATGTTGATTCAATATGAACTCGAATTGAGAGGCACCACAAAGGCTTCCATATCTGCTTCGTATTTGGATATTTTATTGAACATAGATGTTAACGGCAAACTTAAAAGTCAACTTCACGAGAAAGGGGGTGAACTACGACGCTTCATACCCTTATGTATTTTCAAAAGTGAAATTCATTTTTCAAATATATTATGTTTCTTATCTTCATGCTACTGAGGATATGTATTCGCTACAGATTCGAGTTGTGATGGCCAGACAGGTGACTGATTCTGATAAAATGAATTCTGTTGGGGCTACAGGAAAGGAAAAAAGCAACGACTCCTTAGAAATATTTACAACCACAGATCGACACGGCAATCCCTTAAGGGTGCCTCCGACGATTGGCACTAAAGAGGACATTAAGAATGGGGATTCACCTAAGGTCGTCATTCCCCCAAAGGTCTCGAGCAAAAAGCCACACGAAGAGAATGACTATCGACCCATCACTAAGGAGTCCAGTTACGACAAGATGAAGCGGCTAGTACTGCCCAGCTCGTCCTTTCCCCGGACGGAGGAGATCGAACCACGGGAACAATTTTGACATTCATTTCTAAATGCCATGTCTATTTAAAATTATATTATTTATTTTTATCTATGATACAGTTGTTTATGTCCCAAATATGTATGTACATTGCGCAGAGTGTTAGCTACATATCCGTCCTAATGAAGCAGCTTTGAGTGTTTTATAAACATGGAACTGAGCACATGTGTAGGGATTTCATGTATACAGTTGAACCTCAGTATCTCAACACTCACATCTCGAATACCATGGAAGTAGTGGGAAGTCTCAACTAGATTTTCTTTATGTATTATAACCTCAACATCTCAAATCCTCCGATGTCTCGAAGTTTTTTTTTTGCCATCGAGTTCGAGATAACGAAGTTTGACTGTATTTAGATATTCTGCGATCAGGTTTGTTTATACCAGCCAATTTATAACAAGATTAGTGTGAGAAGGTCTTGAAACTGATAATACTTAATACCAATTTTGAATAATGTGTCTTTTCGCTTAGATAAATTTTCTAATCGCTGAGTTTTTTACGTACTATTCCATGACTGCTTCTTTTGAAGCATAGCATTACATTTTGTATTGAAATGTGTAAATACATTTAAAGCTTCTTGTATTAAAACCGTAAACATTTTATTTTGTGATAATTACACGTGCATGTTATCGTTTTGCTGATTATTTGATATTCTTCTCACCTTGTGATGGAACACAAAATATCTATAATTGATAGTTTATGATTTAATAAATGATTGATCCGTTCTTCTTTAGTGATTTTTTTTCCAGAAAAATTGACTACAAAGAAGAGTCGCTATATATAATATTTAAAGGTTTGAAGCCTTTGGTGATGATTTAAATAACCATTGTAACCAATTGCAATTGAGACCGCAAAAACCGAGCCTCCGTATCGCAGCAGGAGTGGCACGATAAAGATCCCTCCCTATTCGGAGGCCCTAAGCGCCGAGCATAGGCCTAAAGTTTGCAGTCCTTCCTTTCACCGGCAATGGTGACGTCTCCATATGAGTGAACATTTCTCAAGCGGAACGTAAAACAATATACAATCAATCAACATTGATTATGGAGAGATCTTGCTATACCAGTTGTGACACGGAGCTTCGTTTCTGAGGTCTAATCCGAACGACCGCTCCATTTCGTCGCATCTTGTTACAACCAAGTGGTACTATTATAACCCGGATTCACACGGGAACAACACCACTACACAGGACCTACATATCAGAAAGACCCGCGACCTTTACTGTTAACACTTGGCGCTTTGCGAAGGGACAGCCTCTGCCAGTGCATTATATAGCACATACTCGTATATTACGGTTTGTTCCTTCGAAAATGTTTTCACTCATATTGAAACGTCGCCATCTGAGAGTTGTTTGTTCGTTTGTTTTACATCCCGTCTAGAAGTTTTCACTGATACTAAGACGTCACCAGCTGTAGGTGAAGTACCACAAATTTAGACCAATCAGGGCTCAGGGCCGTAGTAATGAGGGTTCTGTAACGTGCCAACGCTTGTCGAGCGTTTGGCGAAGGAGCCATTACCGCGTCAAATCTAAGATGTGTACATAGGTAGTGAACATTCACACGACCTCCCGATTACGAAGCTAATGTTGTACCACTGACCACAGATCTACTGTGACTACTGATTATTACGTTTACCTGAACAAGATCTAGGGCTCACAGCGGGTTTGAAATTTCTTGTCCGCATGCGTGAAAAATGGTAGTGGTCAAATTTGAGCCTGCGACATTTTTGAGGGTTTTGTTTTTAATTGATACATTTATCATGAATAACATAATAAGGATTAGGAAGCAGGTTATGTCTATATAAGCCTCTCCTTAAGGTACAAGGTACATGCAGAGCTGTATGAAAAATTACAGTATAATAATTGATAATATTTCAATATATATCAAGTGAATAGCTAAACTACCATTCAAGGTATTATAATTATACATGTATAAGGAGTGTGATTACTTCATATGCATAAAAATCTAACAGAGAAAATTGCAAGATTAAAAAAAACAAAAACAAGTCAAAATAAACATGAAGGATGGAAAAAGTACAGAGGAAATAGAAAATGAAAAGACAAAAATAGAAATGGGGTACCGATTCAACAGGATACGGTCAGGTATATATTATATTGTATTACATACATAATATTTGCACATGCATATATATGAATATAACCATACACAGAAATAACTGTAGCTATCAGACACTCAACAGGTACATGTATTATAACTGGAAAGTTATTTAAATCTTTTGCTTTCCAGAATATCCTTTTGAACGTATTCAAAAATCTTTACATTATCTTTGAATTTTAGATTCTCATCTCCAGAAAGCAATAACTTTAACGATACAGGAATTTGTAATTGCATTGCATTTATAGATTCAAGTAGCGTAGCTCTTTGACTAGCAAATTGAAAACATTCGAAGAAAAAATGAAAAGCATTTTCAGTAATGTTACCACACATATCACAAACAGTATTATCTCGAAGAAAATGACCATGTAAATCAAATCTAAGACTGCTAGCATTATTTCTTAACTGACAGTGTAAAATGTTTGCTTGACGTGTACCATGATTAAACAATTTATTAGATTTCATGTAGTACATATTTTTAACAGCAGTTTGAAATGAACTAAGAGTAGGAAGGTTTCTGATAGGGGTAGGTAAGTCATTCCATAGTTTTATTGTTGAAGGTAGGAAGCTATTTGCAAATGATGAAGTCCTAACTTGAGGGGAAATGAATTTAGAATTGTCATAATTTCTTAATTGACATGAATTTTGGGTAGAAATATCAGGTATCAAAAGTTCTGAGATATTGAGGAGCAGTTCCGTATGTTATTTTGTAAATTAGAATAAGTTTATGAACTTTTTCTCTGATTGCTAAAGTATCCCAGCCTAATTCATCATATAGTGCAGATCTGGAAGAATTTACTCTCAGTCCAGTAATTATCCTACCTGCAGAAACCTGAACATTTTCAAGTAAATTAGCTTCTCTCTCTGTACAATTATCCCACACAATGTTTCCATATTCAAGAACAGGACGGATAAAAGAAAATTAAAGTTTTATTAGAGATTGTCTATCAAGTGTATATTTCAGAATACGCAAAATAGTTAGTCTGCTAGAGGCCTCTTTGTGATTATATATTATATATGTGATTTCCACCTACCATCAGACAAAATATGTAATCCTAAATGTATATGACTTTCTGCATTCATAATTTCAGGGCCATTACAGCCCAATTTTACTTTAGGACGAGAGATGTGTTTTCTAGTAACATCTAAATTGATTGGGTTTTTTAGGATTAGAATCTACAGCCCACTTTTTAGATCATTGTTTTATTTTCTTAAGATCATTAGTTAGTGAATTGGCTGCTTGTACAACGTTATCATCAACAATTACATACAAAGAAGTGTCATCTGCAAAAAGTCTTACACTATTTGAAAGATTATCAGATATATAATTGTTTGTTTGTTTGTTTGTTTGTTTATAGCCGCCTGAGCAATTTTTCAGCTATCCGGCGGCTGTCACCATTACCGGTGACAGGGCTGCAAATTTAGGCCTATGCTCGGCACTCAGGGCCTTTGAGCAGGGAGGGATCTTTATCGTGCCACACCTACTGCGACACGGGACCTCGGTTTATACGGTCTCATCCGAAAGACCGGCACCCACGTCCCACAGTGGGATTCGAACTCCCGACTCAAGGATCATCAGATCTTTGAGCCCGACGCTCTAACCACTGCGCCACGCGGGCGGCTCAGATATATAATTGATATATATCAAAAATAAAAATGGTCCTAAAACCGACCCTTGAGGAACTCCCGAGTTTAAAGTTCTGGAGGAAGAGGTAAATCCATGAATGACTACTTTCTGAGATCTATCAGATAAATAATTATCAACCCAGTTAACAATTTGTTCAGATATTCTATAGTGGTTTAACTTGTGTCACAAGCTGTCGAGGATTATATATATATATATATATATACACACACACAAGTTTATGGACATTGTTATAACTTTTCCCACTGTGATTGAGTATCATCATGCTTCATGATGGGACAATCAAAAAAGCGGAAAAACAAAAATTTTAATGTCTGCGAATTTTTTGTTTTGATTTGTATAATCTAAACGATGAGCCACAGCTACCGGTGAATAAAGATGGGAACTGTACGTGAAGGTACAAGGCCCTTGGTTCCTATTGATCGTCAGACTTGGATACCTTATCTAAGGCCTTTGGTTCAGGGTACATGAAATATTCCGTTACGTCCATGTGGAAGATTCATAAAGGGCGCTTACTTTCTCCTAGATCACAATGTTCATTATCTCCACCTTTTCATTATGTACTCCAAATGTTAAAATAGGTCAGATTAACCAAAATCCCTTTTGCATCACGAACCATGATTACTACAATAGCTATTGCATAGAGCAAAAACAAAGATAAAATTGTTGGAGATAACATCCCAGACAATTCGTCGGAGAACAGAGGGAGGGGGGTAAATTACGGAAGATAGCAACAATGACTATGTGAAGAAAATTGAAGAAACCGGTGTGGACATACGCACGAGGAAAAACATACTGGAGACGCTCTTGAAAGATTTGCAAGGGAAATCAAAAGAAGTCGAAATGATAATCTGTTTCTTGTGGAACATTATGGAAAGATAACAGATAGAACGCGCGAATTCCTCATGCAAACAAACTTGCAGAAAGTTTCGGGTACCTCAGCAAAGGGAATCAAAACGTTCTGCCGAGGAAAGGTGGGACGAAGAATAAAGTGAAGAACAACAAATAAAAAAGATGGAGAAAACTTAAATTATTCCTCCTTAACATAACAATGGTTTCATTTCTTAACAGTGGCGCTTGTTTCCATAGACTTCGTAAGCTATGCTTTTTAATAACAACAGCACCGCTTACGGAGTCTATCACAGTGAAACAAACTCCTGTATGGAATTGTAACCGTCTGCGTAATATAAGCAAAATGAAAATGGCATTTTAATTTATCGTTTGATATTATGTGTTTACAAGAGACACACTGACTGGACAGAGAATTTCACTGAAAACTTATGAGACGGAAATTTTCATCTTCTCAAGTCAAGGGTTTCTGGTGTGGAGTGGATCGGATCAGAAACCCTTAACTATGGAAGATGGGAGATATTTTTATGATAATTTTGAAACTGTATCGAAAGGAATTGAATTAGGCCTATGAATAAAGATATAACTGATACAATATTGAAGATTGCATTGTGAAAATAGGAGGCTTTTGATAGAGTTAGCCTTGAGCATCTCTTAATTCAACGTGTTAGATATATTTGCATTTTGTACCTTATTTTAGAAAATGGATCCTACCCCCACCCACCCCTATCTCAGATATTTAGATAGTGTGAAATGCTTTTAAGATATTTTTGGGTCGAAAATTCTGTAAAGCAAGGATGCTCACTATCTCCTCTGTTGTATGTTTTATCATCTGAACCATTAAGTTGTTTAATTAGAGTAGATCATCTTGTAAATATAGCAATATCATTGTCCCATACAAGTGATTTATGTGTTTTTAAAAATATTTTGGAAATATAGTTTGGAAAATATAAAGAGGAATGTGCGAAAACCAATCTAATTAAATTTAGATCCTTTGATCCGCTCACTTAATATCACTATTCGTAACGAGCGGATCAAAGGGTCTAATTTTAATTAGATTGGTGAGAAGATTGGTACTCACAATTTACCCGGAAACAAAGTGAAAGTAGAATATCCTAGATACTAGATGTCTTTGATTTCTTACATCGTAATAGACGGACCAATTTTGGGTACCAACAAATCAAATCAATATCACCATAAGAATCCCTGTATTTACATGAAGTATGGCAGCTCAAAGTACTGTTGCATCTAATCAGCAAGAAAAAGACCGAGGGACAGAGTGGCTTGAGGAGCTTCTGGGCAAATTCAACATACTTAAAACTGTCGCCATCATAGGAACCCCAGGAAGTGGCAAGTCGTCGTTCATTAATTCAGTTATAGCGAGTTTTTCTAAAAAGTGCTGGCGAGAATGGGCCAGGGTGGGAAACACTGAGGGAAATTTTACTCGTCATCTTGTAAAGTAAGTAATGATTTTTTCCAAGCTGTTTTATACACAGGCATTCGTTATGACGTCTGTATACTAATAATAACACATTTGAAAGGGGGGGGGGGTTAAAGAACTGCAAATGTGTGCAATTCAAATATAAGGAGTAATTTGATGTTGTTTGTGATTTGGTGTGTACAAACGATTTACAATTTTACATTGCATTACTTTCATTTTATTTTTAGAATACCAAAAGATAAGTACCTGGACACGAATGAGCAAAAACATTAACCTTATCCAACTCAGATTGACATGATAGGATTTGAGGATCAATCCACAGATATTATTAAAGAATTGCTCAGATACGTTTTGTTTGGCTTGGTTCCGCATGAAGACAGTTAATCAATGCTATGAAGATTTTTGAGTGAGTAGTGGAAATAGTATCATTCATATAATCATCAGAAAATTGGATTAGACGTCAGTAGTTACAGGGATGCAAATAAGCATTCGGCCACTCACCAATGTAATTCTAAAAAGTCCCTGTGGGCCCCAAAAATCTAATTCTAATCGCCCACTTGGCAATTACAAAATTGCATTGCGATTTTTCCATTTTAATTGCGGGTTTTTACTTTGTCATTGATCAAATAAATCAGATATTGCTGTTAACTACATCTATGGGGGTCTGGGTAGCGTGGTAGTTAATACACTTGATTCTCACTGCTGTGACCCGAGTGCGGTCCTCAGGATCAGCAGAGAAGGAATTGTGGTCACACACTTGGACACGTGGGATTTCCTCCAGGTACTTCGGTTTCCCTCCACATCAATGACCTTGACACCAAATTCCGAGCCGATGAGAAGCATTATTTGGTTCGTGACATTTGTCACCACTAACATGACAGATAAAGTTCTAGCAAATGTATAACAGACTTGTAAGATGGGTATTCTACAACATTTCTGAACTGTAATGTTTCTTTTAAAATGTGTTTTCAAATACAGAGAATGTAAATGACTGTATAAGAGCGTCCAGAATTTCATTATAAAGATAATTTTTGGATACTGGAGTAAATTGGTAGTATCCAGGGTTAAGTTAATTTATGTATTTTTTCATCGATTTGGATGTAGGCCAATTCTTGTCAGTGTTGACACCTAAAATTTTAGATTTATGGGCCCAATTGGCCACTAAAAATTTCAGGGAATTTTCATTCCAGATAGAAGTGATATCAGTTAAACAATACTACACATCATGTACTGTAATGGATATCAGTAAGTCAATGTACATTAATCATGTTAATGTTATATCAGTAGTAGTTGTGATATCAGGAAAACTGTATACATCAAACATATGAGTAGTCTAATTGATATCAGTAACTGTGATATCAGTATTTAATCATGTGAGCAGTCAGACAGATATCTGTAGTGCATTGTAGTGTTGTCAATAAAACAATATAATTCATTCACATAAGCAGTGGAATTGTTATCAGTAGTAATTATTATACTAGTAGCAGTGTAATTGATATATCAGTAAAACAATATCCATTAATCTCTTATTGCAAGCAGAGGAATTCATACCAGTAGATATCAGTAAAACAGCATACATTGATCATGTGGAATTGATCTCAGTTGTACTGACAGCAGAAATCAGCAAACCATGTCTGCATTGGTCAAGGCTTCATCATTCTCCAAGAAATTTTATGCAAAATATTAGAAATTTTATACAAAATATTAGAAAGTTTACTTCTTGTATATCATATCGTCTTTATGATTTTAGAGCAGCATATTGCAGATGTTTATATCAGGGTCATATACTGATCAATCGGTTGCCTCACTACATTAAGATAAACTTTCTGCGACTGCATGACTAGATAAAATAAACATTTGATGTGAAAAACAATCATCATTTCAGGTTAAATTACTGTTGATGCATTCAATTCCACGGAATCATAATTTCATGGATTACCAATTTTGATTTGTTCTTTGGGTGTGAAATTCTGCCAAGTTACAAGTGGTGTACATACAGTTTAAGTCTGATGAAGGAATTTTATGTGACCACATACTTACGAGAAAGAAGGAAAAATAAGTACCACACACAAAAATATGTTGTGTCCATTGAAATGGTATTTCTTACCTGTCATTTGCATCATTTAAACAATTTTGTGCTCTGCAAGTATTTCTGGTAAAAGTTATTCACATTTGTGAGATAACCAGAAATACGTTTTACACTTCATTTCTTTAAAGTTTTCGATTCGTGGAAAGGGGACATAACATACATTAAAACCCATATTTTCACAAATCGTTCACAGAAGTGGTATTATGTCAGGCATCTTAGTATACTGGTCTTAGCTGTAAGACCTTCTGTAAACCGAGCTTTAGGTTTATTGATTCTGCTTGAAACCTGTAGTATACTTTTTCTGTATTTGGTTCTTTTTCTGTATTTGGTTCATAAAGTTCGAGGTATATAGGGGATGAGGGAAGTCTATTTGTCAAACCAGGAAATAATGAAGGCAGATTGTCTGATCTCTGTGGCCTTAGCAACTTTAGTCCTGCCGCTAAATCTGATGGATGCTGTCAAGCAGGTGGCACTGCAAGAGGAAAGAGGTAAGAACTAAAACCAATTCCGTGTTTTTCTGATTTAGTCACAAGTAATGGCTGTGTACCATAATCAAACGGCACAGTACCTAACTAGGACAATGTGGGACAAAGGAGATTTTCATTTAAAATTTGACATACATCGGAGTATTTGTGTATAACTGTATGTTATATAAGTACTTATTTTAACGTATTTAAGATTTGGTGCATTTGATTGATTGATTGATTGATTATTTATTGCTTTTCGCCACACTCAACAATTTTTCAGTTATCTGGTGGCGTCCAGTTTTTGTTGGTGGAGGAGAGAACCCAGATACAATGTACCTGGGAAGAGACCACCGACCTTCCGCAAGTAAACTGGCAAACTTGCTCACATAACGCCGCGGCCGAGATTCGAACACGCGCCGACAGAGGTGAGAGGCTTTGTGATTTTGAGCCCGATGCTCTAACCACTCGGCCACGGAGGCCCCTGGTGCATTTGAAGCTGATGCACTGTTTGTAATCATGATTTAGCACTTCTTCTTTGTATGGTAATGAATAAAATGTCATATTTAGCACAACTATGAATTAACGTTCTTGCTTTACTGCCACAGCTGCTAGAATTTGAATCCCACTAATTAAGTACATGTACAGTATTATAGCTAGTTCTCATTACCAATTATTGTTTTGGTTCACTCCTGATTAATCTCTACATGAAATTATTTAGATAGCCTTCCCAATCAACAGAAGTTTGTTACACATCTACCCTGGGTATAAAAAAGGCAGCATTTGCAGTAAAACATGCCTATACTAAAGTGCTAGGGGCAAATAATTTTTATTCACTATAAACATAATTCATTATATACAATAAGTTCATGATATGTTTTGAAACTTCAGGGAATGGAAATCACTTCATTGTAAGTGTGAATTCATTATAAGTGTGTTCACTGTAACTGTGTTTTACTGTAAGTGTGAATTCATTATAAGTGTGTTCACTGTAACTGTGTTTTACTGTAAGTGTTAATTTATTATAAGTGTGTTCACTGTAACTGTGTTTTACTGTAAGTGTGAATTCATTATAAGTGTGTTCACTGTAACTGTGTTTTACTGTAAGTGTGAATTCATTATAAGTATGTTCACTGTAACTGTGTTTTACTGTAAGTGTGAATTCATTATAAGTGTGTTCACTGTAACTGTGTTTTACTGTAAGTGTTAATTTATTATAAGTGTGTTCACTGTAACTGTGTTTTACTGTAAGTGTGAATTCATTATAAGTGTGTTCACTGTAACTGTGTTTTACTGTAAGTGTGAATTCATTATAAGTGTGTTCACTGTAACTGTGTTTTACTGTAAGTGTGAATTTATTATAAGTGTGTTCACTGTAACTGTGTTTTACTCTAAGTGTTAATTCATTATAAGTGTGTTCACTGTAACTGTGTTTTACTGTAAGTGTTAATTTATTATAAGTGTGTTCACTGTAACTGTGTTTTACTGTAAGTGTGAATTCATTATAAGTGTGTTCATTGTAACTGTGTTTTACTGTAAGTGTGAATTCATTATAAGTGTGTTCACTGTAACTGTGTTTTACTGTAAGTGTGAATTCATTATAAGTGTGTTCACTGTAACTGTGTTTTACTGTAAGTGTGAATTCATTATAAGTGTGTTCACTGTAACTGTGTTTTACTGTAAGTGTGAATTCATTATAAGTATGTTCACTGTAACTGTGTTTTACTGTAAGTGTGAATTCATTATAAGTGTGTTCACTGTAACTGTGTTTTACTGTAAGTGTGAATTCATTATAAGTGTGTTCACTGTAACTGTGTTTTATTGTAAGTGTGAATTCATTATAAGTTTGTTCACTGTAACTGTATTTTACTGTAAGTGTGAATTCATTATAAGTGTGTTCACTATAACCATGTTTTACTGTACAAAGAATGTTTTGATTTCTCAGATGTCAATTTCCTTTTTGCAGTTGTTCCATTATTTGGTGTTCTAACACAGAAAGATAAAATCATAAATTCAGCGGAGTATGAGACGAAGGAAAAGGGATTCTGTTCTAGACTGGGGCTTCCCAACAACCGTTTCCTTTAGTGTACCAATTACTGTGATGATTATGATGAACATATAGGGCTGTCTCGCTTAAACCGAGTGCACCCGGAACTCTATATACCTATCCTCTCCTTTATGAGACAGGTTGGATTAAGTAATCATGCCAGACATGATCAGTAATATACACGTGTATTTGTTTAGAATTATGGGGAGCGCTTTCCATTACAGTGAAATCAATAGATTTCGTAGGGGCTTAATTTACGTGGATTTCGTGGGTACCTGTATCCCATGAATTTTGAACCACAATGAAATGCACAATTTATACAATTTTTCAAAGTACGGTCACATATCCATGAAATAACAATCCAGTGAAACAGTAGAATTTCCCTGGAAATTGGCCCTCACAAAATTCAATGATTCCTCAGTATGCCAACGAACATGGCAATACTTACGTACATTGCAAAAACTCTCAGTCAGCAAGGCACATTCCGTTTTTATATGCCCACATAAAATGAAATATTACAAAGGAATGAGAGATCACAATGTGCATATTACAAGGGGAACACTTCCATTTATTTTTAAAAGTATGGCCCTTGGACTTATTTTTTTTTTATGCATAATACTTTGTCTTTGCAACTCCTCCTAAACCCTTGGGGAGATTTTAATGAAACTTGGTACAAACAAAGATCACAATGTTTAGATGTGCATATTACAAGGGGAATGCTGTCCCAATATTTTTGAAGGAGTTATGGCCCATGGACTTAGATTTTTGGGGTCAGTAATGTATGCGGGCATATCATGTACCTGTTTAGCGGTGCTCAGTTTTCGGTGATGAAGACAACTGACAACACCAGTATTACTGGGTTAATGAAAAGCACCCAAGGTGTATATACTAAAATTCCAATAACAATGTGCCACTTTGCTTGATCAAGCGTGCAAAGTTTTGGGTAAGGCTTATTTTAGATTTCAAGAAATGGGGTCTACATTTGTTCTCAGTGACAAATCACATTGACAGAATGGCATAGCATGATCATACAAAGACACATTTATTGAAAGCATATGGCCAAGCAGTGAGTGAGTGAAATTGGCGTGCTCAATAAAGTGAAATGACCAGCTGTTATTGGAAGGACAGTATATAACAGGTTATTGAGTGACATACTTGTGATTTAAATGTAATAAATATTTCAATACATTTCAAGGTTTGTGATGCTTCAATTGGAGTTCTACAGCACCATGCTACTCTTCAGGAATCAGATGTTGACCCCCTCATCAACAACACCCCCAGACAGCTGATCCTGCCCCTCAGAAGGCCCCTCCTCCACCCACAGATGTCTCAGTCACCAGCGTCCTGGGATTCGCCATGAAGGGTTTGTTCATTGCCATTCTGCTCTATTGGGTTCTCACTCCACCATTAGATGGGCAGCAAATGGTTGATGCATGTGCCAAATTTCAACATAAATCTCGGACCCTAAACTTCTCGATCCCGGATATCGAGGTTCTGGAGGTTCAGGATATGTGATGTGACTCAGAGACAGATGATCGTCCCTCTAATATGTTTTGTGATTATAATGGTGGGAGTGGACTTAGTAATGCCTAAAATCATTCAAATTCTGCACAGTCTCTTTGATAAGTTACAATTTACGTAAGGTATGAATCTTGTATTATGAAGCTTATACAAAATAGTTTGGGTCAGTTTACACTGCAGTAACCTGTGAAGTTCATAAATACTTTTATGTTCATGATGTACTGATGTGATGTTAAAATGATACGTAGCTAGGAGTGGCAGTATTATGCTCCAAACATGGATTCTGGGGATAATTTACCATAATTCTGTGAAAGCTTTACATGGATATTGAACAGTCTGCAGAGTTATTTAGCTTTTCTAAACTGTTCAGTGTAACTGGATGAGAATTTTAAACAATGGTTATATATTAAAAAGTTAGTTGGTTGTATAGTGTTTAACATCCCTCTTGAGAATTTTTAACTCATATGGAGACGTCACCATTGCCAGTGAAGGGCTGCAATATGTAGGCTAAAAATGTATCTCATCATATTATATACAGTAGAACTGGGATATCTCAAATGTTGATAAGGCAGTTGATTTGAATTGAACATATTTTATTGTCCAGATGTTATAACAAAAGTCAGTTGGAAGTCCCCATTACTTTTTATTATACATTTTTACTTCAATATCTTGAACCCTTAGATAGAAGTTTCGGCTTAGCACCATCGAGTTTGAGATAATGAGGTTTGACTGTAGATAGGTTGTAGCTGGAAATGTTTATTTATCATGATGATTGATGAACATACTGTTTCTGGCCTATTGATTTGTTTTATAGAGCATAAAATGACTGAGCATCTCTGTGATTTCTTGAAGTAAAGATTCTCCTGTAATGATAAGATTTTTGATGATGTAAATTTTATAGCTTGATGTTTTCTTGTCTTGTTTAATATGTCTCTTTAGGATTCACATACATTCCATTATTAGTTTTTTACCCCTATGTTCGTGAACTTTTTCAGCATGATTGTGTGAACGTGAAAGCTGTATGTCATGTTTGTTTTGTTTGAAAATGTAGAAAAAAATGTTTGCTTTATTATTCATGTTATTTGTAAATGTTGTGATTTGTTATAAAGGTTGCCATATGAATTCAAAACCATTGTTAGGATGTATAATAATTCATCTGATCTGTCCAAATTCTGTGATATGCCATGTGCAATTTATTTTATGAAGTTATTTTCTGAATATTTAATCAGAATTTATACATATGCAGTGTTCAACAATATTGAAAGTGATATTACAGATATTGAACATGATTATTCATTTATTTTTTGAAAATATTTGTACAAAACTAATTAAGTGGCGTCGGTGGCCTAGTGGTTAGGCTGTCTGACTCTCAACCGAAATTAATTGATATTTTATTGATAATAAAATTGGTTGGTCTAATGGATACTTTTTGAGTTATACTGATTATACAAAGCATGCACCCATAAGCGTGACCATGGACCAATGACCGTGCACTCTGACCGCATGTGACCATGTGTTTTATTGAAAATGAAAGAACAAGAATGGGCCAGTGTGATGCAATTAACGCTAGTTCATATTTCATTATTTGTAACAAATTTTCAGATTACAAGAGAGATAATGGTTAAAAGTATAAAATGACATTCACATAATGTTTGAAATATGTAGTAAAGACAACGTAAAGACTTGGAAACTTCTAAATGGAGATCGAACATTATGTCAGTCAATTTGCAAAACTTATCAGAGAAGTTACAATAATTTGTCCCTAAAGTAACTTTCATTTTAAAATGTAATGCATTCTCTCTGAATATATATATATATATATATATATATATATATATATATATATATATATATTTAGAAAAAAGCTAACACCTTCGATAAGAGCATTTATAAGTAATATATTTATATTTTCTACCTGTCTTAGACTCAAAATAACGGAGCTCCCAGACAACGTAGTGGTCTCTATTCTAAAATTTCTGGACTTACAATTTTTACTACAAGTTGTGAACAGGACATTCAAAAGACTGAACACCGTTATTGAAGAAAACTATGTTTGGTGGTGATTCTTCGATATTGACTTGGAACTTTCCGTGAAATCCTGTTCTATTAAAAGAATATTACAGCATTCGAGCTGTTTCAGAAGGTTTTTATCACCACACCTTCATTCTGAAGTCCCTTATACTTTCATTGAGAGTTCATAGGAGAGGTGTAGGTACGTATATTGGCTGGATCTATCTGACAGTCCAATTTCATCACCACGGTTTCTTCGAAAGGCTCCTGCGTTAGAAGTGTTAAACCTTACAGGTTGCAAATTTCTCCAGGACAGTGAATTTAGTGAAATTCATAACCGTGTCATTTTAGACCATGTCTACTTAACAGTTACAAATATAACACCAGAAACATTTGTGGAAATGGCTTCAAAACAAAATCTCATAACATTAGACGGATGTGGCATAAAATTAGATATGTCACAAAATGAGAAAATTCTAGAGGGAAATTGCAGAAACCGTCAGTATATTTCGTTATCATTAGCTTCATTGGTCGATTCCCTTTTGTTCGAACGTGAAATCATATCAGTTTTAGGTGATTGTCAGTTTAACATCTTCCGAGAATGAATTTACCCGTGGGGTTCCGGGTTGTTAGAATAGATCCTCAGTACCCCTTGCTTGTCGTAAGAGGCGACTAAATGGGGCGGTCCTTCGGATGAGACCGCAAAAACCGAGGTCCCGTGTCACAGCAGGTGTGGCACGTAAAAGATCCCTCCCTGCTCAAAGGCCATAAGCACCGAGCATAGGCCTAAATTTGCAGCCCTTCACCGGGAATGGTGACGTCTCCATATGAGTGAAAGATTCTCGAGCGGGACGTTAAACAATATTTATTTAATCAATTTAATCTTCCGAGAATGAAGGTGGAAGAAGCTGTGATGTTGCTTGACCGCTTATGCGAAATGACTCCTCAAACAATAAGTCATATGAAGTTGACCCTGCCATTTCATTGAATTCTGATGAAGCATTTCCTCTTAGCACTCTCCATATGAGTGAAAGAGTCTCGAGAGGGACGTTAAACAACATACAATCAATCAATCAATCTTAACAGTCAGAACGAACTTTCACTCCATCCTGTCCAAGAATTGAATTCCGATTGTCCTATTTCTAATACACTCGACAGCAATAACAATTCTTTGATCATTGAAGAACCTGGAGAATTATTTGAAGGGCTTGAAGAAGAACCTCACAATACAATCTGTATGTTGAAAAGTGTATGATGCCTGTGAAATCTCATTTTTATCGAAATGTCTTTAATACAGAGTTGAACATAGGAGTCCATGTTTCTACGAAGGATAGGTATGACCAGTGCATGGACTATGGGGCTCAGACAGGTGCAAACAGAGTCACAAAAGCACTTCAAGAAAAATTGGATGGCCGCCAGAAAGACAAGGCTGAAACACGAGAAGAAAGAGAAAAGGGCAAGAAATCAAACAGGAAAACCGAGGCAATTATTTGTTTCGATTTACAGAATGTCACAACATGTCCTCGGGCAAATGTAACTAGTTTTTTCTACAAAATAAAATTAAACATATACAACTTTACTGCACACTGTTCCCTTGACAAAAAAAGCATATAATGTTCTATGGGCAGAGTGTATTGCAGGCAGAGGGGCAAATGAAACAGCAAGTGCCCTTCAAGTCATCCTTAGTACTATTTTGATGGACCACCCAACGGTGGACTCGATCATTACTCAGATTCCTGCGTTTATCAGGATCTTAATTCTGTCTCGCCTCTAGCCTTGAAAACTTTCATGACAGAGAATCCTTCTGTAAAACTGATGACTCAGAAATATTGCATCCCCCCCCCCCCCCGGGCACTCATCATTACAGGAGCTGGACAACATCCACAGTCCTATAGAGAAGGGCCTTCGGATATCTGAAATATTACTTTCATTTGTATTCTAGTGTCTGTATAATTGTGTAATTTGAATTGAAGCGTTTTAATCCTTACCATGTTTACTGTATCACAGGCTTTTTGTTAATGTGGTCATGTGATATAATTTTTATCATGTTCAGCGCCTTAGGGTAAATTTATTTTTATATAGGGCGCTATATAAATGCATATATTATTATATTATTAAACTTACAGGCCTGTCAGTTTGATACACGTTTTGAGAAACATTAGACCTAAGCAGTTAAAAGTGATACAATTACACTAGACACATTTCTACAATTTTCAGAATATTTAAAAAAAAACACCATGAAATTTTGTGGAGTGCTATATTCTGGGGTTAAACATAAGCGTATGTGTCGGCGAAACCATTTCATGTACAATTCAAGACCTCCTTTGCAGACACAGAGTTTACTGAGGTATCAATCAAAGGGCAAGCTACCAGATATAAGGACCTATTCCCGAATGTACTGCTTCCCATGCCAAAGAATATAGCGAAGTCTCTAGCACTTTCTAAAGAGAAGAAAACAGGTTTCCAATCAATGTTAAAATTTATGCCCCTTCAGGATTGCGAATTCTTTGAGATATTTTGTCAACTGAAAAAGAAATAAAAACTAAGAATTGCGCAAAGTAAAATGAAAAGAAAATTGTTCAAAAAGAAAAAAAAACAAAAATAAAAAAAAAACAAAAACAAAAAAACAAAACAAAACAACAACAACAACAAAAAAAAAAAAAAAAAAAAAAAAAAAAAAAAAATAAACAATTAGGTCCAATTGTTTCATGTTACTTTCAATTTCAATATTTTGCCGTATTTATAGCTGTTGAGAAGTTCATATTAAGGAATTCAAAGAGAGTAAAACAACTCGGTGTTTCAATATTTTTGTATTTCTAGAAAGTTCATTTTTAATGATTTGTTATTTCTTTTAATTTTTCTTCGTGAAAATCCCTGTGAATCACTATAACAATTTATATACGTTACGTGTTTAACGTTGCCATGGTTTTATATAATTAAAAAAAAATCAGAACATTGTCCCCAAAATTTGTAATCAATGTTGATTTGAAATAAATCTGTACGATTAAAAAAAAAAGTAACTTCACGGTAAGTTTACAATAAAGGTTTTATCTCTAGTGACATCGTATTTTGATAATTTACACATCTCCAGTGACATCGTATTTTGATAATTTACATATCTTCAGTGACATCGTATTTTGATAATTTACATATCTCCAGTGACATCGTATTTTGATAATTTACATATCTTCAGTGACATCGTATTTGGATAATTTACACATCTTCAGTGACATCGTATTTTGAGAATTTACATAGAATCACTGTGTGCTATTTCCAAACTCAAAATAGTTCTTATCAAAAATATAAAAAGTGAATGCAGTAATGTTCTATTTCCCATTGAAAGGCTCTGAATTTTGTATTTCTGGAGTTTGTGAAATCAGTCAGGGTTATAATTTGCAACATATACATATATCAATGTAACAAATATACCGGTGTATCAAATATCCATCATGAAAGGTTTACTTCTCCAGGCCGTAAGGATAAAAAAAGATATTGTGTCCCAAACTTAGTGGTTAATTTTCTCAAAATCATATTTTTGGCAATAGAACAGAATGGTTCTCAGATATATATATATATATATATATATATATATATATATATATATATATATATATAGAGAGAGAGAGAGAGAGAGAGAGAGAGAGAGAGAGAGAGAGAGAGAGAGAGAGCATCTGACTACAGATTCAGGGGACGCGGATTCGAATCCCAGTCTGTTCCGTTGCATTTTCTCCCTGTTACCTTTGGTGCTGGTGACTACCCTGAACTTGCAGGTGTGTTTTTTGAGGACGAAGACAATTTAAGGAGGGAAGAATGTGGAGCGGTCAGCCGGGTTTAATCGCCGGTGACCAGTTTATGAGTTAGCTCAATCGGTAGAGCACCTAAATAGAGATTCAGATATATATATATATATATATATATATATATATATATATATATATATATATGTATGTATGTATGTATGTATGTGTGTGTGTGTGTGTGTGTGTGTGTGTGTGTGTGTGTGTGTGTGTGTGTGTGACATTAAAACCCAAACAAATCGCGCGACAGTCTCGAGCAGGTGTAAAGGTGAGTTGTTTTTAGACAGAACTACTAATAATTACATTAACGTGGACGTATATATAATTATAGTACCTTAAAACGTGCACATACCTATGCAATTATCTCTTGGGTAATCGTTTTGTTCTTATTTCCTTTTCAATAAATTATATACCGCCCATCCCCACTCCTTTGCTTCCCGGGCCTGTTTATGATGGCCTTCAAGCCCATCGAAAATTGGAAAAGTTCTCACTGATATCGTACAACTTCTATTTTTCTCGTAATTTTACCAGAGAATATCAAATCAAGGGTAGAAAATCTAATGCATAATGAAGCCTTGTCCTTTTCAGTGCAGAAAGATATTCCGGAGAAAAATTATCTGTTCGTTAGTTACTTTATGCGTTAGATACATCCGAGTCTGTCTGTGTGTCGCACGATTGTGCGAATGTCGGACGTGATAACGGTGGATTTTTGTTTCTTTTGAGTATTCTCTGAGTGTTTCCCAAGGTTTGATGTGCCTATAGCAATTGATATACAAGTATTTGTCATGCCCAGGTAAGAATAATAAATATTTTAATAATTTTTACCTGATTTTTATGAAGATTTCGTTGTTCAAAACAAGGGATAAATAAATGAACGTGGTTTGATAAATTAATACTTTTAAAAAAAAAAATAAATCCATGCATAACAGTAAAGTATTTAATATTTGGAATTTTTTAAAGCCGAAGTTTTAATTTCCTCTTATTTTTATGAACAAGTACAGTAACTAATGGACAATGTTTATTTACCATATGGATCTTTCCCAGACACTGTCGGCCATTATATTACATTATTACATCTTTTGTAGTTAAACTGTATTTAAATTCCACAGGAATTTCATGAATCTCTTAAATGCAATGTTGTAGAAGTGAAGATTCCGATAAGAGGAAGAGGAGAAAATCTTCGGAGAGCAGTTCCAGTAGTTCTTCATCGAGTACGTCAGACTCTGATAATGACTCGAGTTCCTCTTCCAGCAGTTCCTCAGAGGACAGAGGAGAGGACAAACATCGTCGCATACAATCCAGTCCTGAAAAGGATAGAAGTAGGCGTTCTCCTGTCTCCAAAGACACTCGTGGACACGGAAGCAGGCAAGAAGATAGTTCGAACTCAGATGAGGACTCGGGGAAAAAGAGGATGAGAAGTCCAAAGGATGAGAGATCCAGATCACATTCCAATTTATCTAGACGATCCAGATCACCAAGTGGAAGGCAGAGACTCTCTCCTGCAGAATCAAGATCAAATTCCAAAGGTGGTCAAAATGGATCATCAAGACATTCTTCTACTGGTCGATCCACATCTCGGTCATCGTCCAGACACGGACAACAGGATCGGTCATCATCGTCAAAAGGAAATCATCCAGAGGTCCGTAGAGAAGATGTAATGCGATCATCTTCTAGAAGTTCACAGAAAGATGAAAAGAAATCTGAAAAACAGGCCCGGACCCCATCATCAAGCCCTCCTCCTCAAAGGATTGAAAGGAAAGAAAAAGTTGCACGGACTCCATCATCAAGCCCACCTAGAAGAAATGAGGATGAAAAAAGACTGGAGAGATCGCGTCACTCCAGTGCTCCTCCAGGAAGTGAAAAGATTAGACCTACAGATGCATTACCAGATGTGAGACATTCTTCAGACAGAAAATCTCGCAGAAGGCAGCAATCAAACTCAGATTCACCAAGCCACACCCCCCCAAGAAGTGATAGATATGACATCTCTAAGTACCAGGCAGAGAGTGGTGCCTCAGAATCGGAAGATGAAGCCAAGAGCCGTAAAAAGAAACATGACATGCGGAATTTCGAGAGTGAACCTGAGAGTGGGGAGTGTACTGATTCAGAAGATGACAAGAGAATAAAAAGCGCTGTCAGGGTTCGTATATAATTCTGTAGTGTTACCCTCAGAGTTTCATTCGGGTTCTTAATAATCATAACACCTTTTAGCATGTTAAGACTAAGTATGAAATTTTTCTAAACTTCAAACAGGAATGCCATTTTCATCCTTCAGGTTTTGAAAGTACAGTTAGTTGTGCATGGATTTTTTTATTTTTTTTTTTACTACACATCCTTGATAGAAATTTTGTAATTGAAAAATATCTAATCAAAGCAGAAGACAAGTTTAGGATTCTTGTTTTTATCAATGGAATATCTCACTGAAGATTCTTTTAAAAATAGCAACTGCATGGCTTATTTAAGGCAAATTAATGGAATGGTGGTGAACTAAACTCCGATCTGAGTTTTGTGATTGATATCACTGGTGAATGTGACGTGATAAATCAGCACTGATTATCAGTAACATAGATTTTATATACCTCTTGCAGACGGACAAATTTCCAACTCACTGCACACTCGGCAGAATACTGCTACAGTTGTGTTATGTAGGCAAATATAAAACACATTTTCAAGGCATATAAAGACCTTTTCATGTTTGTATTTGGTATTGTGCATGAGCAGATGCAGGATCGCAGTATGAGAGGAAGCCCAACAATAATGCAGAAACAAATACCATCAATTTGCATGGCCTAAGATTGTCAATGGGTTGTAGTTCCATATTTTGGGAAAATCACCCCTTTAAAAATATAAAAAGTAAAAACAATGTTAAGAAATGGCCCACAAGGAATGGCTCCAGTAGCAAAATACTCTAACCTGATCTTGAAAATGTATACAAATGCATAATGTATATTTTAAGATATATGTGCTGCATTGATATTTATATGTTATTATTAATATGCATGGTTTCTCTCATAACCAAATCCCATTTGCCCATGGCTTAAGGTGTCCTTCCATGGTTTAAAGGCATGCTCAAACAAACATGGAGAGGGTCTTAGTTTAGGCTTTTTTTTGCATGTGTTCGTTACGAATGGAACAGGTGGGAAACAATTTAATAAATGGCATAGCATTGTCTCAATTGTAAATTGAAGTTTTATTTATTTCATCCAATTTTTAGTCAAAATCTTTTGTAACAAAATTTATATTTCGGTGTAATTTCCTAAATGGTGCTTATGGAGACTGCTCGGCTAACAGTGTTTGATATGATGCAGAAATTTTATGAAAGATCAATTGTAATGCATGTTAATTTTGATGCAGATTTGGGTATTTTTAAATTGTTTAAAACTTGCTGTGACCCTATTTAAAAAAAAAGTAAGAATTTTCAGTTCAAATTAAATACTTTTTATTTGCAAACGTTTATATATCATATTAAGTTTTGTTTTATATAACAGTAAAACCATTAACTTAGTATTTGATAAAAATTACAAACAATGCCCTGCTCCCTCCTTTAAAAAAATAACGGAGAGAATGCATTGCACCTGTGTGTGAAATGTAGAGAATTTCTTTTAGAGGAAAATGGAGGAAGAGGATAGATATCGTCGAAGACGTCAAAGTGAATACTCCTCGGATGACAGACGGAGCAACAGAGACATCAGACGCAGTAGATACAGTCCCGACAGAAATAGAAGGAACGGTAGGTTAATGTTAAAACAGTGTCAGTAATCTCTGTAATCTGATGTGAAATCGAGAATGAAAACAAGTGTCGGAATGCCCAGTGAAACAGATTACACAGGTGTCAGATTGGACAGTATTTACAGTAGCAAGAAAATGATAGAATTTACTGATAGTTAGAGGAGATACTCATAAGAGTATGAAGTTTGGAAAGTGGAGTTCTAGTTTAATTCATAAATGACAGCATTTGGAAGAAAATATTCAGAGATATAGAACTATACCTTGATAAGTGCAGTGATATGTTGTCATGTTGAGGAAGTAAATGAAGTCATTCTCTTGACAGACCGTTACAGAGATGATAGACAATGGGATCGCAGGCGATCACCAGATAGAAGAAGAAACGATCAAGGTCATGGTTCACTGGACAGAAAGAGGGTTGATGATTTACGGAAGTCCCAAGCTCAAAATGAACGAAAAAAGGAGGAGGATAGCAAAGACAAGTATGGTTGCCATAGTTACTGATTATGAGCTTTAGATGAAGGCGACTTGTCACTCAAAGTCAAATATAAAAATGTTTTCATGCATATTGAAAATTATCTAGGGGAAAATTAATGTATGTAAAATAATTTTACAGAGAAGCAGACAGCAGACCGAGAGATGTTGAGAAAGCAGAGAATGCAGCCAAAATATCCAAAGAAGCGGAGGTGATGTCACTAACAACAAGGACAGGAGGGGCGTACATTCCTCCTGCTCGACTGAGAGCCATGCAGGCCAGCATTACTGATAAATCAAGGTGAAAAGAAAAACATGTATATCTTATTAATTCAGGCCACCAGTTTACCATGTGAGATACGAGGGAATATTAAAAGAAGGGGAATTGGATATAGCCATGAGGTTTTGTGAAGTTTTAAAGTTTATCAGGCTTTCATAATGCCAAAAAGAAAAATATTATGTTAGCATGTTGTATTGCTTTTTGGGTCATTGCTATAAGGGGAGACCTCTATTGTGGAAGAAAAGATTTACATCTGATAATTATTAGTTCTTTAAATTCCAAATTGACAGAAAATGAAATCATTTATTTTGAGATTCACCTGCTTTCTGTTTCTTGATATCTTTCTAATCTCAGTTCCAAGATATCTCTACTTTCTGTTTCTTGATGTCTGCTTACTGTCTATTCCATGATATCCATCTGCTTTCTGTTTTTGGATATCCATCTGCTTTCTGTTTCAGTGAAGCATATCAGAGAATTGCCTGGGAAGCTCTGAAGAAAAGCATCAATGGTTTGATAAACAAAGTCAATGTTTCCAACCTTCAGTTTGTGGTCCAAGAATTGTTTCAGGAGAACATCGTCCGGGGAAGGTGAGAGAAAGCATTCATCGTGTTTATCTAGTTTAGTACCATGTGTGTCACTAGTGACTAGTGTGCAGGTCTTGTCACTGTGCTATTTAAATGACTTGCATTTAATTAGTCAATGTTTGTCAGAAACAACATTTAAATAAGCTATTAGTTGTCATCATCGCTGACCTTGCAGACACAAGTTTTCACGTGTTGACGACTATCATTATATCACAAATACATATGTTTCATCTGAAGATTATTTCGTATTTACGTAAAGCAGATTAGAATGATGCAAGAAAATGTTAATCTCGAATAGACTATCATTCTGGAAACAATATTTTTGTATCAAAAAAATTACTTGTATTTTTAACTAAAACATAAACACTAAAAAAGTGTAAAGGAAACATATTTCATGTTAATTAGAAGGAATCCACACTACACTGATGCTGCTTGGAGATTACCGTGGTTTGTTATTTAAATCTTTCTGCTTTCAGAGGACTGGTGTCCCGCTCAGTGATACAAGCCCAAACTGCCTCGCCCACCTTCACACACGTATATGCTGCATTAGTAGCTGTTGTCAACACCAAAGTAAGTGTGTGCAGTCGGGTATTATAAGGTTCTTTTACAGATGATTTATCTTCAGATGTAGAAAACTCCTAAACTGAAGAAATTTGTTTTGCCCAAAAAAGATAATTTGAAAGTGGGAATGAAGTGCCAGAAAATGCTGAGATGGCGCAAATTTGCACCATTTATCCCCGAGCTTCCGGGGAGTCACTTATAAAGAACAAATTGGGAATTTTCTTTTATATCAATAAATGGCATATGTTTTAAAATCAACACTGAATAAACCATATTTTAAAGAATAAGCAAGTATTCAGTGCTGCAATTTACAAATGGATGCCATTTTATTGGCCTCTACTCTCGCTCTAAGATGAAGTGAAGAATTTAATAACTCATACAATGCTTCATACAAAGTGAATTACGATCCTCGAATTACACACTTGGCAGTTTGTTACTGGATAAACTAAATATTTGGAAAAATCAAAAGCATTTGGGAATGTTACTGTTTATCAGTACTAGTTTTATAGGGGAAAAAAATGTTTCTAAATATTGGGAAAAATCAATAGCATTTGGGAATGTACTATTTATCAGTACCAGTTTTAGAAGGGAAAAATTGTTTCTGTGGTGCCCTTCATCCAGTTCTTTTTCAGTAGATAATTTTAAAGGCTGTAAATCTGAAGATTGTTATACCTTTCTTTTCAGTTTCCACAAATAGGGGAGCTTATTTTGCGACGTCTTGTGATTCAGTTCCGGCGAGGCTTTAAGCAAAATGACAAGACCCTCTGTCTCTCCTCCACTCAGTTTATTGCTCATTTAGTCAACCAGCAAGTGGTAAGTTTCTTCTAGTCAGCCAGCAAATTATAAGTCTCTTCTAGTCACCGACAAGCTATAAATCTCTTTTAGTCAACTAGCAATCTATAAGTATCTTCTTGTCAACCAGCAATCTATAAGTCCTTCTTGTCAACCACCAAGTTATAAATCTCTTAGTCAGTGATCAAATGGTAAGTCTCTTGTAGTCAACCAGCAAATTATTAGTCTCTCTAGATAACCAGCAAATGGTAAGTCAGCTAATAAATGGTACAAAATGTCGGTCTACTTCACTCACTCAGCTAGTGATTCATCTCTTTCACAGGTTGAAATAGTTTCTATCCACCTTCCTGCTTTTAAAATTTTCTAATGATGTTCTTGTTATTTCTCCGTCTTATTTCATGCAGTATAATGTGTTTATATTTCCAATGTTTTTAACTTGGATATATTTACCAATTGAGATGATAGTCATTTCCTTATGAATGTGAACAATATGTATATGAATCTAAATAAATATAGTACAACTATTTTAATGACTGGGAATCCCAACAGAAAGAAAAGTAAAATGTCAATATACAAAATAAATTTCATTTTTGAAAATATATAAAGCTTAATGCCAGCATACTTTTCATGAATCACTAACACGCTTCGTGAAGTGTAAGTATGGTGGCATAAAGTGCTGCTCACATATTTCATCTATAGATAAGTCAGCCAACATACATGTCGCTCACAGTTCATGCCCTCATGTAATTTCAAAATTGAAATTTATTTCTTAAGGAGGAATACTATACAGTGTTCCAGAGAAATTTGATGTGGAAGATGTTTACAACATTCAAATTTATTTAGTGTAAAAAAGCAGTTTACGAAGAATCAGAAGTGATCTGAAAAAAAATCTAAAACCCCTGCTAAACTTGAACGTTTGATCTACAGTTCAGCAGTTGTCACACTAACCTACTGATCTGCTCAGCTAGGCATTTAATCTCAAAGGAATAGACAAATATTGCTGATATTTATGTTTAAATAGGAAAACAGCTACTGTGTGTTATGATGTTGTAGTGTACCTTCTTAAATAAACTTTTCATAAATTTATATGAACACTTGTATATGTACAAGACAGACATATACAAAAGACTTTACACATTAAAAGTACTAAAAGTCAGCTGCTGATTTCAGGCCCACGAGGTGCTGGCATTAGAAATTCTGACGCTGTTGCTGGAGACGCCAACTGATGATTCAGTGGAAGTAGCTGTGGGGTTTTTAAAGGAATGTGGACAAAAACTGACTGAGGTCACACCCAGGGGAGTCACAGGTAACAGTGTTCACCATGTTTGTCTGCCTATAATGTTACACCAGCAAGGTCATTACAAAAGGTCAAGGACATAGGGACTGAAGTAGAGGTTACTGTCCTTGTACTAAAAATAGTAGAATAAGTGTTATGAAGCCTTCATCACAGTTCTAGGCAAACAAATATATGATTAAAGCATAAATATTGAATTTCATTTCATAACACAGTACAGCACTGATCGTGCCAATTCTGTCTAACAGTTGTTATCTTACTAAATTTAAAATATGCTCATTGCTTTGTAGTTGGGTGTAGAATTTATTTCATGATTAAAACAGGATTTTTTAAAATATATTTTATCAGTGCAAAGCATGAGTGTATATGGTAAAAGAATTCAGTCTCACGAGTGAAGTAAATTGCATATCCAACTACAAAACATTGAATTTTCTGTTTATTACATTTTCTTTGATATTTTGATATAGAACATGTTTATTTCAAATCTTAAAGGATATATATTAATACACAACATGACATCACAATCTGTTATTTTCACAGTTGAAAATAAATGTAATAAATTATGGTATTCAATGTATAACAGAAGGAGATTGAGCAATTTTAAATGATTTATATCAAAATAAATGTTTTCTGTTAAATGATGATGAAAGGGAAGTAAATCAAATTCACATGACTGTTAAAGGATTAGAAGCTGATGGTAAAAATAAGAAAAAGTTTATTTAACTTTTTTACCAAGAGATTTGTATGAAAATTTAATTTCTTTTGAAAATATTTGGATCAAATGTGCTCTTCCCATAGATACATGTATCTGTAAATTTTGAGTGACTCAAGTAGTAATAAATTTTCATAAATTCGGTGAATCATTTTTCTTTGAAAAAATTCTTCAAAATGATATCATGATTAGAAAAATCCCACCATTAGATATGAAATCACAAGAAAACATGAAAGTGGGAAGGAAGCTCAAGTGTGATTCATCACAGAAATAATTTTAAACATGAGGACTTCATTTATACAGAAATTTGTTAGGCTGCTTTGCCACAAAAAAGAAGCTGAATAATTTTATATATAGTATGTCTTCACTTGAACAATAATGAATATTTTGAAAGTTTGTGAAAAATTCTTTATGACGTCAAAATCCCAATAATTGGTATATCATGGGTAATAAATTTTTCTTGAAATATAAATTATTTAAAGTATTAGTGAGATATTTCCACAAAAAGTTTTATGCACCTGATTTTATGAAAGTTTTGAATGTCTAACAGTAAAATATTTTTCACTCATTACAGCCATATTTGAAAGATTGAGAAGTGTGTTACATGAAGGGAAGATTGATATTCGAGTCCAGTATATGGTGGAGGTGATGTTTGCGATTCGTAAAGACGGCTTTAAGGATCACCAATCTGTCAATGAGGACTTGGATCTTGTTGCAGAGGAGGACCAGTTTACTCACCTTCTGACATTGGAGGATGAGGGAAAAGCAGAAGAAATCCTTAGTATGTGAAGACCATATATATACCCACTCTGGTCACACAAAATGCAAACAAAGACCGTATACACACTCTGGTGACACAAAATGTAAACAAAGACCATATACACAGTCTGGTCACACAAAATGCAAACAAAGACCGTATACACACTCTGGTGACACAAAATGTAAACAAAGACCATATACACAGTCTGGTCACACAAAATGCAAACAAAGACCATATACACAGTCTGGTCACACAAAATGCAAACAAAGACCATATACATACTCTGGTGACACAAAATGCAAACAAATACCATATACACACTCTAGTCACACAAAATGCAAACAAAGACCATATACATACTCTAATTATTCAAACTGTAAAATCCTGTGCAAACAGGAAATGTATACAACTGTTGCAGAATGTAAGTAAATACTCTGAAACGTAAACAAAATTGTAAACAAACTATTGATACAAGGTCATGTACAGAAATTTTCCTCTTTTATTTTAGATGTGTTTAAGGTTGATCCTGAATATGAAGCCAATGAAGAAAAGTATAAAGAACTGAAAAGGGGTAAGTGATAGACTGACAACTTTATTGGTGTTTAGTATGTAGTACAGAGCTGCAGTCTAATTCTGTGGTTGTTGTTTTACAGAGATTTTGGATGAGGGCAGTTCTGATGAGGAGTCAGGAAGTGGTTCCGGCTCGGAGAGCGACAGCGAAGATGAAGGGGAGGAAGGTGAAGGTAAGCTGTGATGACGATTGTGTGAGTGGATTCTGGCTCCTAGAGTGACAGTGAATTCAGGGGAATGGAGGGAAAAGGTAGTGTCTGAAGATAAATGTGGGCACGGATCTAAGAATTTATGTGAGATTAGAGGTGGTACAGGAAATTGAATATGATTCCCAATGTAACAAATCTTTATTGAATTAAGTCAATGAAGGAGACTAGGGGTAGGTGTTTGTTGTAACAGATGAAGTGATTACATGCTGTGTAACAGAATATACATTGAAGACATTTGAGTGAAATGACTCGTAAGTATGAAATATGTAATTTGAGAAGAATGTACATTTTAGTTGTTAGCTATTGTGGTTTTGGTTTACAGAGGGTGAAAAACAAACTATTATTGACAAGACGGAAACTAATCTGATCGCGCTGAGAAGAACAATCTATCTAACAATCCAGAGTGCCTTAGATTTTGAGGAATGTGCGCACAAACTTCTAAAGTTGGAACTGAAACCTGGACAAGAGGTCAGATTATGCAAAAGTTTTATGTTCTTTGATTCAAAAATAATTAAAAAAAAGAAGATATTTCAAGGTTTCAGCATATATCAAAAGAAGTACTGTCATTTAAAAACCAATATACATACACTGTATTTGTACATTTATGAATTGATTTTTCCAGGTTGAGCTATGCAACATGATTCTGGACTGCTGTGCTCAGCAGAGAACTTATGAGAAGTTTTTTGGATTGCTTGCTCAGGTAATTATCAGAAGTAAAGCTGTCGCAGTGCATGGGACTTCTTCACTCTGAAAAATCAAATGGTGAAATCACACTGGATAGAAACAAATATTTCTATCCTCCTTTTGAAGAGTTCAAATTTTTACAGTTTTGACAAAATTCAAGCATGTTTGAAAGTTTCCTTACAGTAGAGTGTTTATTGATACTTATTTACCAACATGATGCAATCAATGTGTAAAAAGTGTTGTATGTAGTTACAGAGTGTCTGTATCTGAGAAAGCTCTGAAAACAAATACCCAGGAAATACTATTATCCCGCTTCAGACAAATTTGCAGAGAATTGATTGGATCACAAGCTAATCACATGATGCCCTGAAATTTTCAATATTACATGTTCATACAGAGGGTGTATTAGTTAGACAATGTGATGTCTCAAATGGATCACATAACACCTCAAAAGTTTCAATACACTGTCTCTGTGCAGAGAGGTTGGCAACTTTGATGTCACTTACAAATCTTATGATGCCCCGAAATTTCAATACACTGTTTCCGTGCAAGGGTATATTTCAGTGTATGTCTGCTTTTAGTTTCAACACACATGATTTGTTTGTTTAATTTTATTGTTCATATCTTCAACTCGGATGTTTTGATATTGTGATTACATTATGTTCAATGTGATATATATACATACAGACACACACACATACATACAGACACACAGACAGACAGACACACACACATAGATAGATATATATATGGAATTCAGTCTAATTATTAAGTAATGTTTTTCAAGGATTTTACTGAAATCTTAACAAATTTTCTAAAGGTCTTCCGTGGGATAAATTCATTACAGTCAGTTTGGGACATAATACAGAGTCATCCAGGGTGTGAAATGTAAAGTCATATTGGGCGAGACAAATGTACAGATTTCCGTGTCACACCATGGAACTGACTCTGTCTTATGTCGCAAACTGACTTTGTAACTAATATTAATTTGAAACTTAACTGAATTTGTTTGTAATGCTGCTATTTTGACGTTATTTTTTAATTATTGATATTTTGTACAGAACTATTTGAAAACAGAGAATTTGATTTGTTTGTACTGTATTTCTTTTACAGCGGTTCTGTATGATTGACAAGAAGTACATCGAGCCATTTCAGAACATGTTTAAGGAACAGTATGACACTGTCCACAGGCTGGAAACAAACAAGCTAAGGAATGTCGCCAAGTTCTTTTCTCATCTGCTGCACACAGACGCCATTTCTTGGGAGGTAACTCTTAACTTTTGAACAATTTATGATAAAGTAGGAAAAGTGAGCTAAATTCATACATCAGTATTTTGAAGAAAAAAAAACAACTCAACAATAAAAGAAAACTTTAATTTTGCAGTAACATTTGGTTATAACATTATAGCAAGTGAGACAAGGACCAATCTTATATATCCTCATAAATGAAATGACCCTTTAGAGAGACATGAATGTACCAAATGCCCCCATTCTGTGACAAATTGTATTTCAAGGCTATGGCTGTAATTTCTTGTACCTGGAATATACAACGAATGTCATGGTTTTGAAAAAAATATTGTGGAGAGAAATGATGGAAATTGCTAAAATTATTATCAGAAAACTGAAACTGTTTTGGTTTTAGGTGCTGGAGATCATCAAATTAAATGAGGATGACACGACCTCGGCCAGTCGAATCTTCATCAAAGTATTATTTCAGGAATTGTCCGAGTACCTGGGTTTACCAAAACTCAATGACAGACTCAAAGATCCGTAAGTTTAAAGTGTTTTAGTTCAGAATTAACTTGAAGACTAGCAGAAATCAATCACAAAGAATTAAAAGATTTAAGAATTTATTTGTAGAAAAAATGATCTGTAAAAAAAATTTTAACTTACAATACGCCTAATCAAAATTCACACAATAATGTCCTATGTTAGTTTATCATCAAGCTAATTCACAATGAGAATATGATGTCACAAATCAGCTATTAATTCCAGTTCAGTCCTCCAATGAACCATGTAGAGTGCTTGTCACCACAAAATTTATAGTCTGTTTATACTAAAACAAACTTCAGAGAATTCCGTTTCTAGAAAATATATAACAGAGATAAACAGGTGTTACATCATCTCTCTGTTGAATTCTGACAAACATCATTCTAAAATAGAATATCTAGAAAGAGTGTAGGTCACAGATGTCAATCAAACATAATGTATTACACAATAAATGACATACCTGCCTAATTCTGCAAAGTTTTTTTTTAGTAAATGGTAGTCAAAACAGAAAATCCTACATATAATAATAAATAAAATTTGAAAGATTTGCCAACCTAGGAATTTCCACTATCAGAAATGCTTTAATTTTGTTGATATTTAAATGTTGCCTTGGATATACTCCAAAACATTGAAATTAAGCTGGTGTTTATAAGCCAGACAATAATGAGGCACATTTTCTTGCAGTCAAATAGTATTTGTAAATTAATCAGACTTAAAAAGAAACAGATCTCTTATTATTATTACGTATTCACGTAGAATGAAGTGTGATATTTGGATCTGATCGAAAGTATTTAAAACTTCCCTATAATCGATATAGCTAATTCAGTAAATGTTCCACCAACGTTTCTTTATTATGTACCAAGTCGTAACATAGACATATCTTGTAAGATTTAATATCTAGGCAACTAATCCTTTGTGACAAAGTACATGCTTATCAAAACAGTTTTATACACATACATAGATGTACATGTAAACAAATATTCTGTGTGACTTTTTAATTTAAAAATCTTTGTATGACTTTTCTTTGATAGGACCCTCCAACCCTACTTTGAGGGGTTGCTGCCCAGGGATAACCCCAAAAACACCCGGTTCTCCATCAACTTCTTCACCACCATTGGTCTCGGTGGGCTGACGTGAGTATGGTTTATACATATGGCCACACTTTTATTTTTACTTTCTGGTAATTAGTTTGTGGAAATTGTCAGCTGATAGTTCATGAGTTTGAGCCACACTCATGCCATGAAACATCAAACCTAAGACAGAAACCTACAAGTGACTGCTCCATCGTCAGCTACTCAGCATTTAGAAGTTAGAATTGCAGGTCTTTTGGATATAACCTTGTTGTGTGTCGTACCAGGCATTGGCATGTTAAAGAAATCTATTGCTATGGCCTTGAGCAATCTAACTTTGTGGTACTTATCTACAGCTGGTGACATCTGAATATGAGTGAAAAATTCTTGATTGGAAGTAAAACAATTTAATTTTTAAATTTAGATTTTAGTTTGTTGAAAAAGACTATAGAATGTTGGTAGCATCAGGCTACAAATGTACAGCTCCAGTGTAAGGAAGTTTAGTACTGTTGTGAACCAAATGTCAATATATGTCTTCCAGTGATGATCTCAGAGAGCACTTGAAAAATGTGAAAAAAGAAGTAGCTCAGCGGCAGCAGGAGGAGAAGAGCTCTTCTTCATCGTCCTCCTCAGATTCCTCATCAGACTCCTCCTCCTCCTCATCTTCCTCAGACAGTAGTAGTTCCTCATCGGATAGCTCCTCAGGTAACAAGCTTCTGTCTCTCTTCATCATGTTACAAAACAAATGTTTGATGTTACTGTCAGAAAAAATGTTTGGATTTTGTTTTGTTTTGTTTTTTTCTTTTTCTTTTGTTTATGTTTGTTTGTTTGGTTTTTTTTAGGTCTTTTTTTTTTTTATGATTACATGTACATATATTTAGGGAAATCTATATGCAGGGGAAATATCCAATATTATATGTATATGTAGGGAAATCAGTATGTCGGGGAAATCTCCAATTTTACATAAATAAATAGAGAAGTCTGTGTCTAGGGAAAATCTCCAATATCACATAAAAATGTAGGGAAATCAAAATGTAGTGAAATCTCTAATAATAGTACGTAGAAAAATCTCCAATATTACAGAAATATGTAGGGAAATTATTGTGTATGTTAAAGAAATATTCACAATGATAGGTTCTCACAAACCTTGTGAATATTTCTTGCATACAAATTATCTTTGTTTACAGTAATTTGATGATCTCGCATTATAAATTAAATGAATGTTTTGTATTTCAGATAGCTCCTCAGAAGATGAGGCACCAAGGAAGAAAAGAAAAGATATAGCAGCCAAGGCAAGGAGTGGAGAGAAGCCCAGAAAAGACTACACTAATGGGGACATTCAACAGAGGGAGAAAAGGAGAGAGAGAGAAGACAGTGCAGAGAATGTTCACGCAAGAAAAAGGAATCAAGAAGAGAGTCCAGAAAATATGCGATCGAAACGAAGAGGCAGGGAGGACAGTCCAGATAAAGGTCGTTCAAAAAGATACAAGGAGGAGAGCCCAGATAATGTCCGGTCAAAAAGGAGAGACAGAGAGGAAAATACCAAGAATGTCCGCTCAAGAAGAGACCAGGATGCGAGTCCAGAAAATGTTCGGTCAAAACGGAGAGGAAGGGAAGAAAGTCCACAGAATGTCCGATCGAGAAGGAGAGAGCAACAGGAAAGCCCAGAAAATGCTAGATCCAAATGGGAAAACTCCAAATCTGACAAACTTAATGACAGGCATTCTAATGATGTTAATGAAAAATGGAGAGACAGAGAGAATGACAGAAGAAGAAACAGGGAGGAGAGTGATGACGACAGAGCTATTAAGTATAGTGATAGGAGACGAGAGAGAGGAAGTGGAGAGGATTATGACAGACAGTCAAAGGGAAGACAAAGACGAGTAGATGAGGAGCAGCATAATAGTAGACGAGCTGAAAGCTCTGATGACAGAGGAAAGTACAGAGCAAGAGAGGAACAGAGCAGGGAGTCTAAAAGAAAACAGGACCCTAGAGAAAATGGATACAGAGGAAAAAGTCCAGAGGATGAGAGAGATAGAAATAGACCAAGGTGTCCTGAAAATGATGGAGAACAGAGTAGAAATAATCGTTGGAGAGAGGGATCAAGGGAGGAGAGGAATCAAAGATACAGAGAGTCTGAGAGAAGTAGGAGACCAGAAGAGGAAAACCAAAGGAGAAGATACAAAGACAATCTAGATAGAAGTGGACGAAGCTATGAGGAAGAGGGTAGAGGAGAGAGGAGGTCTAAACGAGATGATAGAGATATGACTAGAGTTGACAGGAAGAGAGAGGTAGATGGAGAACTAGAAAGGTTGAATAGATACAGAGATGCAGAAAAGAGAAGGAGAGTTTCTGACGAAGAGGAGGAAGAAGAAAAAAGAAGGAAATACAAAGAAGAAGACGAAAAGAGTAAGAGAAATAAAGGCAGCAGCAGAAGGAGTGAAGAATCTTCTAGTGAAGACAGCGATTCCTCCAGTGATTCTGATTCTAGCAGTTCTGATGAATCTTCTAGTGACAGTTCCGATGAATCCTCGCCCTCACCCCCGAGGAAGAGGAAGCACTCGGATTCAGAGAGTGACAGTGTTAGAGATTCAGTGAAAAAAAGACGAGATTCGTATGAATATGAGGATAGGCGTGGAAGTAGACAGTATAGTTCTCAAAGAGATATTCGTGGCAGGGAAAGAGACCACAGGAGATGAGAGTTTCCTTATGCAAGCTGAAAGTGTCATTTAATATGAATTTCATTGGTTGCATGTACATTAAAAATTTCGTGCAGTCATTTCATATCTAATCATAGAACCCTAAGGGTTTTTTTTCTAGACAAAAAAAAAGGTTGAATTAAAAAAAACAGTACTGAATACTTTTTGGTGTGTTTCTAAGCTACTCTGTAAAAAAGGTATGAATTGCGTGCTGAGCTTCCATGGCCATTTGCCAAGAAACAACATTCACTGTACCTGGAATGCTAAGTATACCTGTATGTTAGAAAACCAGCAAGTTATACACAAGCATAATGATTTCATTTGGTTTACTGAATGTGGTAGTTGCATTTCAAAGTTCCAAGCAATGGCAACAGAAACTGAAAATTTGTTCAGGTCCTTGTTTAAGGTAAATTCTGAACAAAGTGATCAGTGTTGGTTGGAATTTGCCATACTTGCCATAAAAGGCAAATGGATAGGGTTGTGCTTTAGAATTGGGAGGTTTGTGGTTCCATTTTTGTTCTGGTGCCACATCAAGGTGTTTAACATAGGAAGTGACTGTTCCTTTGCCAGTGAAATCCTAGGCATAAGATCTTTCCTATGTAATCTAAGATCCATAATAGCATTTATTTTCACAAGACATTGATATTTGTAGCACTAAATCTTTTGTGAAAACAGTGCCACAGATTTTGCACAAATCTGTTTTGAGTGATATAGGTTTTTATGCCCTCCTTTGAAAAAGAGTGAGCATATTGTTTGACATGTCTATATCAGTGTGTTGGGGTGTAGACCAAGTCTTGTCTCTACACAGTAGCTAAAGAACCCTTTGTTTGACAGTTACCAGACTTGGTTCAGTGGTTGTTATCTATAGATTAGATGACCCCTATATTTTTAGTTCAAAAGGTTAAGAGTGAAACTTGACATAATAGAAGATCATGAGAACAATTTCCTTACAGACATTAAACTTGGTATACTGATGCCCCCTAAAGAGTAGATGGCCCCATGGGTTTTCAAATTATGAGGTCAAAGGTCATGATTCGAATGACAGGTTATTTGGAAATGCTGGTTAATTGTAATGGGAGATCAGACTTATTGTAATTGCCCCTGACTAGTAGATAAATTATACTTTACAATATCAATACAAACATTCTAAATGAAAAGTTGATCTTTTTCAATATTGTCACATGGGGGACATGTTTCGAATTCATTTCTTTTTAGTCCCCTACTGACTTTGCTGAAAGGGGAGTATTTCTCGCATATATCGGCGCGAGCGAGAATCGAACCCGTGCCGACTAGAGGTGAGAAGCTTATCTCCCTTTGAAGAAATTTAGAAAAAATGAAATTTTTTTAATACTTTGTTTAATGACCCATACTGTTTGGCTGGGTTGCACAGTGTGAATCCGGTTTATAGTATGTTGAATGGCGGGCGGATGGGTGGACGTCCTCATATCGGGTACCTACTTTGTGTAATCACCTCTAGCCTCACATTCTTCAAACTTTACACAGTTGTTATGGACACATTGAAGATTAGCATGTGACTTTTTGGAAGTGCTTGGACTTTTTCTGGAAAATTTGCATGTAGTTAAACTTCACCATTTTCTCAGCATCTTTTGAATAGACGGTACCTACTTTTAAATAATTCCTCTTACAGGTTTGACTTGGCATCCTTCAGACCGTGTGCAGTTGCTGTAGATACTTTTGAAAATGTGCAAGTAACTCTTGACTTTGCTCAGTTTTTTTTTTAAAAGAAAATTACAAATATTTGAACTTAGTCAATTTCTCTGCATAATGTGGATAGATGGTACCTACTTTGTGTATCCATTACCTATCACAGGTTTCCCAATAGACATTCCTCAAAATTCAAAAGGGGCCTCCGTGGCCAAGTTGTTAAAGCATTGCACTCAAAATCACAAGGCCTCTCACCTCTAGTTGGCGTGAGTTTGAGTCCCGCTCGCGCCGATATATGAGAAAGTTTGCCAGTTTACTTTCGGAAGGTCGGTGGTCTCTTCCCGGATACATTATATCTGGGTTCTCTCCTCCACCTACAAAACCTGGACGCCACCAGATAACTGAAAAATTGTTGAGTGTTGAGGAAAACAAACAAACAAACAAAATGGTGGCAAATGAGTGATACTACTGTCTCCATCACAGACAACATACTTTAAAGCAACCATATAGGAAAAAATTATTTCTCAAAAGTAATACAAAATATTTGATTTCAGCAGTTTTCCTACTTTAAAATACATGTATACAACATTTGATTTAATCTCTAGTTTTCATTTTTACAAAATATTTCATTAAGGAGTTATTTCATTTAAAGCTGACTTCATTTAAAACCTTGAATGTAATTCTAAAATCACCATATTTGTCCATTCATTTCAAAGTTCATTGTCTAACTGAGTAGGTTAACACACTAACTGCTGAAATGTAGATCACAGGTCCGAGTCCAGCAGTGGTTTTAATTTTTTGTTTTTGTCTAGTCACTGTCAGTTGTCAGAAACTTTAACCTTCCAAATAAATGCTAGAGCTTTGATATTTCACACGAGTATTCAAGGCCTCATCCTTGGTACCAAAATTTATGACCTTGGTGTTTGACCTACATTTATAAATCTTTAACCTAGGCTATATTTTTAAATGGTAAGTACTAGGGCTTTGATATTTCACATGAGTATTCCTTGCGATAAGTCAGTTGATACTAAACGTCTTGACCTTGGTATTTGATCTACTTTTTAAAATTTTTGACTTTGGTCATAATTTTTAAATGATAAATACTGAGGGGTTCCATATTTCATGCAAGTATTCCTTGTGACAAGACCGTTTTGTTGTTACCAAGATAGTTGACCTTTTGACCTTGGAATTTGACCTACTTTTTAAAAACTTTAAGAATGGCATGGCCATCATTGGAATTTGCTACTATCAGGGCATTTGTGTTTCACAAACACATCTTGTTAACTTCTCAAAAGCTACCATCCAGTTCCTTTCAAATTTGGAATGAATCATCTTTGGGACAAGGGGGACATAACTTATAAATTTCATGACTCCTGCACCTCAGGGGCCTTGGAGAGCAAAAACTGACCAATTTTCCAAATTTTCTCTACAACTGTGCAAAAAAACCCAAAAACAACAACAACTAAAGACATATTAATGTAGAGCAGGAAGGCCTCTACCAAAATCGTAAATTTCATAATCCCTGAGATAGAGGTTCGGACGACATTGTGGAGTCAAACTTGGTATTGTATTACGTATATGTGTAAAACATCTGAATAATACTTTCTGTAATGCTATAGCTGCAAATCTATAGATCTCTGGAAAAATACTGGGACAGATCAGAAACCTCTGATCTCTCCCATTATTTCCCCAAGCCAGTAACAGATAAGTTATTATGTACGCAAGCTGGTGTGTGCAAAAATTGAATTGAAGAGAACAGTGATTGCGTGCATTAAATGAATTGCTGCATGGCACATTACTTGATGTGTGCACTAATACAATTATTGCTCTCTTCAGCCAATTTATAGTGTGCATCAATTCCATTGTTAATATCATCATTTCATTTGAGGAGAACAACAATCCAATTGTAGTGTTCACCAATTCAGCAGAATAATTAATGTTATTGACAATTAATGCATGCAATAATTCAGATCTGAAGAGTTCTTTAATTAAATTGTTGCAGGCATCAAATAAATTGACATCTTCAAATTAATTAAAATCTTGAGTTTCTGTTAATTTGGCACACCACAGTTTTGCTGTTTATGTAGATTTTACTGCATTTACATTGATGACCAGGGAGGAAGAGGTTAAATATGTAACAGCCAGTTAAATGTGTATCAGCCAGGGTGTAATGCAGTCATCCACATATCTTAAAAGCAACCAATATGTCATGAAAAGCATCTGATATGTCATTAAATCATCCGATATATCATTAAAACATCCGATATGTCATTAAAAGCATTCGATATGTCATTAAAACATCCGATATGTCATTAAAAGCATTCGATATGTCATTAAAATCATCCGATATGTCATTAAAAGCATCCGATATGTCATTAAAATCATCCGATATGTCATTAAAATCATCCAATCATTAAAATCATCCGATATGTCATTAAAATCATCCAATATGTCATTAAAAGCATTCAATATGTCATTAAAATCATCCGGTATGTCATTAAAAGCATTCGATATGTCATTAAAACATCCGATATGTCATTAAAAGCATCCAATATGTCATTAAAAGCATCCAATATGTTTATCTTGAAGAGAGATAACTCTTCTTCTAAACCACATATAAATTATCACCCTTCACAACCTCTGATTGTTTGATTTTAACTTTCCTGGATGAATGCCCAGCAGCCATTATCATGATCCCAGCATCATTGGTGTATGGGAAAAACTATCCTTGACTATATCTTTTGAACAAAGGTAGACAGGGCTATGACATTCCAGTGAAGAATAAAGATTATCAAAAACTTTACACAGATCTTGATGAAACAGTTTGCTTTTTACAGAATCATGAGTCACATCATCAGAAGCTTTTTGTGAATACATAAACTGCTCGGTTGTTTCCCACAGATTCCGTAACAGATTCTGAGAGTATGATGTCATCAGAGGTGAAACTCTGTGAACCCAACAGATCTAGTGGTAGTTCTGTATTCACTATAATGTCAATGGATCCAGTGGTAGTTCTGTATTCCCTGTAATGTCAATAGATCTAGTGGTAGTTTTGTTTTCATTATAATGTCAATAGATCTAGTGGTAGAGTGTTTTATATTCACTGTAATGTCAATAGATCTAGTGGTAGTTTTATATTCACTGTAATGTCAATAGATCTAGTGGTAGTTTTGTATTCACTGTAATGTCAATAGATCTAGTGGTAGTTTTGTATTCACCATAATGTCAATAGATCTAGTGGTAGTTTTGTATTCACTGTAATGTCAATAGATCTAGTGGTAGTTTTGTTTTCATTATAATGTCAATAGATCTAGTGGTAGTTTTATATTCACTGTAATGTCAATAGATCTAGTGGTGGTTTTATATTCACTATAATGTCAATAGATCTACTGGTAGTTTTGTATTCACCATAATGTCAATAGATCTACTGGTAGTTTTGTATTCACTATAATGTCAATAGATCTACTGGTAGAGTGTTTTTTATTCACTGTAATGTCAATAGATCTAGTGGTAGTTTTGTATTCACTGTAATGTCAATAGATCTAGTGGTAGTTTAGTATTCACTGTAATGTCAATAGATCTAGTAGTAGTTTTGTATTCACTGTAATGTCAATAGATCCAGTGGTAGTTTTGTATTCACTGTAATGTCAATAGATCTAGTAGTAGTTTTGTTTTCATTATAATGTCAATAGATCTAGTGGTAGTTTTATATTCACTGTAATGTCAATAGATCTAATGGCAGTTTTGTATTCACTATAATGTCAATAGATCTAGTGGTAGTTTTGTATTCACTGTAATATCAATAGATCTAGTGGTAGTTTTGTATTCACTGTAATGTCAATAGATCTAGTAGTAGTTTTGTATTCACTGTAATGTCAATAGATCTAGTGGTAGTTTTGTATTCACTGTAATATCAATAGATCTAGTAGTAGTTTTGTATTCACTGTAATGTCAATATATCTAGTGGTAGAGTGTTTTGTATTCACTATAATGTCAATAGATCTAGTGGTAGTTCTGTATTCACTATAATGTCAATAGATCTAGTGGTAGTTTTGTTTTAATTATAATGTCAATAAATCTAGTGGTAGAGTGTTTTATATTCACTGCAATGTCAATATATCTTGTAGTAGTTTTGTATCCACTGTAATGTCAATAGATCCAGTGGTAGTTTTGTATTCACTGTAATGTCAATAGATCTAGTGGTAGTTTTGTTTTCATTATAATGTCAATAGATCTAGTGGTAGAGTGTTTTATATTCACTGCAATGTCAATAGATCTAGTGGTAGTTTTGTATTCACTGTAATGTCAATAGATGTAGTGGTAGTTTTGTATTCACTATAATGTCAATAGATCTAGTGGTAGTTTAGTATTCACTGTAATGTCAATAGATCTAGTGGTAGTTTTGTATTCACCGTAATGTCAATAGATCTAGTGGTAGTTTTATATTCACTATAATGTCAATAGATCTAATGGCAGTTTTGTATTCACCGTAATGTCAATAGATCTACTGGTAGTTTTGTATTCACTATAATGTCAATAGATCTAGTGGTAGTTTTGTTTTCATTATAATGTCAATAGATCTAGTGGTAGTTTTATATTCACTGTAATGTCAATAGATCTAGTGGTAGTTTTGTATTCACTGTAATGTCAATAGATCTAGTGGTAGTTTTGTTTTCATTATAATGTCAATAGATCTAGTGGTAGTTTTGTATTCACTGTAATGTCAATAGATCTAGTGGTAGTTTTGTTTTCATTATAATGTCAATAGATCTAGTGGTAGAGTGTTTTATATTCACTGCAATGTCAATAGATCTTGTAGTAGTTTTGTATTCACTGTAATGTCAATAGATCTAGTGGTAGTTTTGTATTCCCTGTAATGTCAATAGATCCAGTGGTAGTTCTGTATTCCCTGTAATGTCAATAGATCCAGTGGTAGTTTTGTATTCCCTGTAATGTCAATAGATCTAGTGGTAGTTTTGTTTTCATTATAATGTCAATAGATCTAGTGGTAGTTTTGTATTCACTGTAATGTCAATAGATCTAGTGGTAGAATGTTTTATATTCACTGTAATGTCAATAGATATAGTGGTACTTTTATATTCACTGTAATGTCAATAGATCTAGTGGTAGAATGTTTTGTATTCACTGTAATGTCAATAGATCTAGTGGTAGTTTATATTCACTGTAATATAACAAGTTACAATAAAGAGGTGGCTTATTTCCCTTCTATATAGAAGATAGAAATATTCTTCTTAGAAAATTGACGATGCTATAAATCGAGGGTGTGAACCTATTTAAGATGGTTTCACTAAAAAATTTGACTTTTCATTGCAGTTGCAGCATATGTACATTTATTTTCCCTCGTTTTATAACTGAAACTTTATTTTCACACATATTTTATGTCTTTATTGAGCAATTTGATTTCTGTTACTACTTTATGCTCCATTAACAGTAATATGTGGACCTTCCCGGTGTCAGGGAAGTGATCTTGGAACTTATTCACATAAAATCAAAAAACCACAGTCAAATCAAAAAGCCACAGTCAAATCAAAAAGCCACAATCAACTTGTAATGTTAGATCTGAAGTAATCTTTGAATCTAATTATGCTAAAGTTTGTCAAAGTCCTCATTTTCTGTTCACGTTAAATTTTGGCAAATGTGTTGGTTTTTGTTCATACTATTTTGTCTTGTTTTCTGTTTACATCAATTTTTTTGTTGTTGAAGTTCTCATTTTCTGTTCAAATTAAATCTTGTCGCAAATTCATACAGTTCCTCTTCCTTCACTGGTGTCTTGACAGTTTTCTGTTCATATTGAATTTTGTCGAAGTCCTCGTTTTCTGTTTAAATCAAATCTCGTCTCTAGTTTATCCAGTCATGTTCCTCTTCTTTCGTTGGTGTCTTAGCAGTTTTCTGTTTGCTGTTACCAGACTCGGCCTCCTGTGTTGACTTGGTGTTTTCTCTCTTGAGTCGGAGCTCCTTGACCCAGTCAAAATCACCTGCCCTGTCCCCCTCCTCATTATCCTGGTCTGCCTGGGGGTCGTCACCTAGTGTCCACAAACCTTCTATGTCATACCTTTGACGAGTTTCTGGCATCATCACATGTAAAAAGGCGTTGCCTATCAAGAATAGCACTATATCAAAATTCTATTTTAGTTAAATGAAGTGCTTTTTGTAGAGAGAAGATTAAAAGCGATTTACTTTAACAACAGATGAAATTTTTGTCCAACAGGAAAATTTGCCATGTTATAAAGGAAGTGGAAAAATCAAAGAAACCTGAATAAAAACAGCATTATCTTTATGGTAGTTTATTGGTATATATAATTTGTATGGTGAGGTTAATTAGTCCTACCTAGATCCACAGCTAGCCATTCTGATGCAGGGTCTGATGCCCCAGAAATAAGAAGGAAAGGATCCGTCTCGTGTTTCTTTTGTTTATACTAAAATTGAAAATAAAAAATAAATTCATAGATAAACAGAGAGAAATTTGGAATAGTTGGTTAGCATGTAGATAAAGATATTTGGGTATCTCTCACAAATGTAGAAAACGTAAGGTTCTACCCGTACGTCTCGTCTTCATTGAAATGATACATTAAATCAAACAAAACCCGTACCCTCGTCTACATTGAAATGATACATTAAATCAAACAAAATGCATACATGTTAAAGTGATGGAAAAAAAATTGCTGAAGAGTTGGTTAAAAGGAAAACTATTGAATACATTGTAACTTACAATGTACTAGACGTTAAAACAATGACTCATAGATGTTGTACTGATATATAAATTGTAACTTACGATGTAGTTGACAGAGGAAACAATGGCTCGTAGATGTCGTACTGATATATAAATTGTAACTTACGATGTAGTTGACAGAGGAAACAATGGCTCGTAGATGTCGTACTGATATATAAATTGTAACTTACGATGTAGTTGACAGAGGAAACAATGGCTCGTAGATGTCGGATTGATATGGCACTGGCTATTACCATGTGGTCAGTGAGGTTGATCTCGGGAGGGATTTTGATCACGCAGACATCCTTGGCATTTTCTGCTCTTAGGACAGTCACCAAATCATCAATGTCAAAAACACCCGTTTTTCCTCCTTTTAAAATCAATTATAACATACAGATAATGTTTCATGATAAAATATAGCTGTGTATTTCCATTTAAATACGATATCAATACAGTAAAACACAGTGACGGTGAATAAACTTATATTGAATTCACCCTTACAGTGAATACATTTATAATGAATTCATACTTGCAGCAAAGTGATTTTTACTCCCTGACTGTGGTTTAACTAAATCATATTATGAATCCAATGGATGTAACAAATTATAACAAATTAATCTTGTTTGTCACCAAAACTTTCCTACAGGCATGTTTTACTATACATGTTATTAAATGCTTATTGTATGTAATAGCAAAAATGCCATAATATGCATAATTAGCCATAGAAGTAGTATTTTCAATTTAGAATTATTCTTGTATCTAGAAAATTATGAACACTGCAACAACAAGTCATGGTGTCTTTTCAATAATCTCTCTTCACAGTGAAGCCTAAGTATAACACCTTACTTGTGAGGCTTACGGGTGACGCCCACTCTGGTTCCTCTTCCTCAGTTTCCTCTTCACGATAAAAATCTTCAATCTCTTCATCCAAAAGACCCTCCTGTTTTGATTCGACCTCCTCAAAGTCTGGGGCATATTTGGGAAAGCCATCACTTTCAAATGCTTTAGATGACTGTTCATCATGGTGTATATTTCTTGGAGTACCTTGTTTGTCTGGAGGATCTGGGCTATTTGCTATGGAGTATATATTTTAATATATAATATGTCTCATCTAAATAAAACATGCAATAATGAGTTTGTTATCACTCTATATCCTGGTTTACAGATAATTAACACTTCATCAAAAAAAGTGTGTTTTCCAAAGAATGTGTCGTTGGTGGATGTTTTATCTCTTTTTATATGCCCAGAATTTGTACAGGTGTATTATGCTATACCGCTGTCGTCTGTCTGTCCGACCACTTTGTCTTCGCAACTCCTCCTAAACCCTTAAGGGGGTGGGGGTGTTTAATTAAACTTGGTACAAAGAAAGATCACAATGTGTAGATGTGCATATCACAAGGAAAACACTGTCTCCAATTTTTTTTAAGGAGTTATGGCCTTGACCTTATATTTTTTATGCAAACTACTTTGTGTTCGCAACTCCACCTAAATCCTTTAGTAGATTTTAATGAAATATGGTACAAAAAAAGATCACAATATATAGTGGTGCATATTAAAAGGGGGATGCTGTCCCAATATTTTTGAAGAAGTTATGTCCCTTGGACTTAGATTTTTTTAATGCAAAATACCTTCAATTTGCAACTCATTGGAAACCATTCCATGGGTCTCAATTAAGCTTTTCACATTGATCCTTGGCCATGGATTTTTTTACGCGATAGACTTGTTGAAGTCTGTGGGTCAATAACATATTCAGGCGTATCATGTTTAGTAGTGCTCTATTTTTTAACTTTTACTCACGGGCTCGTCATTTTGCACCATCTATAAGTACACATGTAAATATAGAAAATAGAGGCTTAGAGGCTAAATTCGTGACAAGCCCCTGTGTTTTACTTGAGGCGCTGTTGTAAATCTTCAGTTAGAAATAATAAAACTCGTATGATGTCAAAGAAAAACTGTTATCACTAGGGTTACAGAAAACTGTTATCACTAGGGTTACAGAAAACTGTTATCACTAGGGTTACAGAAAACTGTTATCACTAGGGTTACAGAAAACTGTTATCACTATGGTTACAGAAAACTGTTATCACTAGGGTTATCACTATATTGGGTTATTGTATCATATAAATACTACTTGCTTTAATAAACAAAAGAAACTGAGCAGATTGCTGCAAGCTTTCTAAAATATTTGTAAATACAAACTAAGTTTAAAACTGGGAGATCAACACCTTGAGGTTTAAATTGCAGAAGATTCTCAAGAGTGGATTCCACGAGGTATATAATAGGGTCTACATCCAAAGTATAAACTTGAAGATTTAAAACTGATCACCAATATTGAATTAGATTTAACACTGCAATCTAATATGATGTGTTTGTGATCTGTTTTATTCCTCAAATAACTGTAAATGACTTGCCCAATCCTGAATAAAATGAATGCAAAAGGAATGTACTTTTATGTAACATTAAAATCAAAGCAGCAACATCAGTTTTTATTCCATTATTCATTCCAATTAAGCACCAGAGTACTTAAAGTTAGTAAATTAATGCGTGTATACTATACGCTACAGAAAGTTAGTAAATTAATGCATGTATACTATACGCTACAGAAAGTTAGTAAATTAATGCGTGTATACTATACACTACAGAAAGTTAGTAAATTAATGCGTGTATACTATACGCTACAGAAAGTTAGTAATTTAATGCGTGTATACTATACGCTACAGAAAGTTAGTAAATTAATGCGTGTATACTATACGCTACAGGAATTTCTGATCCTGGTGTATTGGATTACAAAGCATTACAATGGACTATAAATTTCACATTCCAACAAGAGAACAGCTATGTCAAAATAAGTCACAGATAACACATCTTGTTGCATTGATTATTCATCTCTATATTTCTGAAAGGACTCTTTTTATTTATCACAATAGAGCAAGGTTTGATGTAATTAAAGCTTTTTATTATTATTTACAGTGTATACATGGGGTATTCAGGAATCTGTGTTCACCCTACACCAGTTTTGTATTCTTTATGGAATTTGATAGATTGCTGTTTGTTATCTTCACTGATATCAAACCTGAGACATTATCATAACAGAGGTTTGGAATATCCCCAAATCTTGTATTACTTCACGGTTCCTTCTGCAGTACTTGTGTAAAAATGCACACTGATTTTTAAACAAAACATTTATCCACCCTGACAGATCAACACCAGAAAGAGTGATCTTAAAGAGTCCAACCTGCTTTGTTGCCAGAATTATAAAAGAAAGATGTAATAAAAATTAGTTTTCTTTAAAATAATTTCACTCACAAGTACAGAGCTGCCTCTGAAGTGTGTTTATTACTGAGTAAGTAAGACAAGCTGCTTCATTTCCAGGAGCCAATCGTATATGATTTCTCTCGCCATCTCTGAAAGTTTTCCTTTCTGCACCTGTATGGTAGCGATACAAACACCTGGAAAAATTTTGGTAATCTTTTCTGGAGGTCCTGTTCCTCATGGCTGAAAGAAGTGTTTTGCCTTTGGTGATGGCTTGCATTTCCGAGTCTAAAAAATGAATGAGTTCATATGTACCTTTATGGATACAATCGTAAGACTTTCTCTTTTACCAACCGAAGGAACATGAAATTTACAACTGAAAAGCATAAAAGGTATTATGCACGTTTGCTTCTACTAGAACTACTGCTACTTTCCTTTTCAATGCTACTTTCCTTTTCCAAGTTTTTCAAAATGCAAGCGAATGTTGATCCCGATGTAGTGTTTTTCCTTTTGCGTACTTTCATTTATACATTTCATATGTAAAATTTTAGCAAAAACTTTGAGTAGAATTAGATCTAATAACCATGCATATTCGATATTGAAACATTGAAATGATTTTAAATAACGCTTATTTTTATCGGGCTCGAGAATTTTCATTTCTAATCCGCGAAATTGGGAGAATGTCAAATCGGAAGAGGTCGAAACGGAACAATATGGGCTAAATCTTTTATATATAAGGTAAGGGTACATGGTTACTCTTATACACTTTCTTATACAAGCTGAATAATTCTGTACCTTCAATGTTAAACTTAGAATCTAATGGACCAAATCGTCAGACGATTAGTTACAAGGCTAGTCTGTCTTCGGCAGATAAGATGAGGACTTTATTAAATGTTATTGAATTCATTTCTAATTGTATTTTATTCTGTTACATTAGAGCTGTGTTTGTTTTTGCTTAGAATAAAACATTACGACTCTACTGCACTACAAATGGATTTATAAAATATACAGGATATGTTCATCAATTTGACACGATTTTTGACTCACTTAAAACAGTCAGTGACAATATTACGTAAACTATGCGGAATATCAAATTCATACAGATGTGATATTTTTGTCCATGTTTTGAGTCGGTAGAAGTATCGGTTTGTAGTCGGGAATTTTTTTTTTGCACTAAAGAAAACAAATGCTCCAGCAGAGGCCCTTTAGAAGTAGAAATTCGCGACAATACACCAGATGGTGGTTTGCGAATCAATGGAAGAAGAAGAAATTAACTAGCATGCAATGATGATTTTGATTAGGAAGTAAGAAAAGAAAAAGAAATAAACAAAACAAAAAATCAATCATAATATATAAATATTAAACCAGCTTAATCTCTTTATTATTAGATTGTTTCCAAATGTTCAACTATCAAGCATTTAGTATGGCTGTTTTAAATGCAATCTAATATTTCTACTCATTGTATGTGCACTAAATGACTGCATAGAGTGCAAAATAGTCTCAAGTTTACAATGCATTACCCACAGAAATAATTTTCTGTCTGCGACATTTATCAAAAATTATTATGATAATTGTACAGCATACAGCAAATAATTATTTGTAGGCATACAAAATTAAACTAGTTATTTTATATATTGATACTTTGAAAAGCTGGAATGCTGTTTATAATATAAAGTTTTGGTTAAAACAAAATTGAAAATATATTGCTTGAGATGAATTTTAGAGGTCAATGGATTTTTTGCTGACTTCAACCAAGAGCAGTATTTTCCACGAAGTAAAAGTAGTTTGAAATCCACCATGTTCAATATAGATAGTCACTATTAAGTTTTTGCCAACAGTTTATGAGAATAAGAATGATGGGGAAAAAAGCCAATATCAGCTAATCCCTTCCTAATTAATATTTTTAAAAATGTAACTCTAAACACAATTATTTTTTCTCGGATTAATCGGCAATTAGTCAGAACATTTTGAAGGAAAATTAGAAAATTTCTCAATATTTACAGTAGGAGGAGTTCCCATGGTAAGGAATTTGATGTGTGTAGTTATATGAGATTGGGATCTATAATGTATTAATATAAATTGAAGTCGGGATCTACATGTATTTATGTAAGGTTGGGATCTATATATGTTGTTATACAAGGTTGGGATCTACTGTATATATTTATTGATCTATATGTAGTTAAGATTATTTGTTACATAGTTCTGAATTGGATACTCAAACACTTCATATCAATTTCTTACTTATGCTTCACCTATTGCTGAAAGTACTTGGAAGTAACTCTGAACTTAATTACTAGATCCTGACTTACAAAAGTGATTTAGGGGAAACAAGAATGGAATACTTTATTCAACCAATTTTGGCCCACAAAGCAGCATAGTGTACATCTAGTCCTGAACTGTAAACAAATACAGAAACATTTATAAGAGGAGCATAGTATACATCTAGTCTGAAACTGTAAATAAATATAGAAACATTTACACAGAACAGCATAGTGTACATCTAGTCCTGAATTGTTAACAAACACAGAAACATTGGCAGTGACATATATACAAAAAACGAAACAAGAACATACAGTTGAGTTTTGGACGAGTCTTGTATAATTATACAGTATAATTATACAAGCTTGAAATATTCATATGCTCTTGTATCATTGTTAGATCTTTAGTCTGAAATTGTACACAAATGCAGAAAACATTTACAAAGTGACAAGAAAACAAACATTTACAATGGGTTAGGAGCAGGCAATTAGAGTCTTGTATAAGCATTATCAGTATGTTGTAGGAGAAGATATAGATATGACTGTGTATTGGGAACAAAATAATTTGTCAGTGGTGGTCATGCAGAGTATTGGAAAAGACTATATAAAAGGAAATTATTTTTTTTTTACGTCTTTAGAGAATACTTTAACCAGTTTAAAAAGTTGTCCAAAGCTTTTTTTCACTAGTTCGATGTAATGTAAAAAGAAAATGGTGAAAAATGTGTTTCCAGATTTTATAGTTACATGTAGTGTGTGTGTGTGTGTGTGTGTATCAATCTGTTTTGACTATTTATTTTTTTTTTCCCAACATCTGTTTTTGATCACTATTGAGTACACACGAGTCTTGTCTTGTGCTACAACTTTAAGATAATAAAATCCCATAAAATATTTTAATCCCATTAAATATCTGTTTATCTGCTTTGTCAACATGTGCCTGTAATTGGCTGTCTAATGTTAATAAAGTACCTTTAACAATGCTAACCTGAACATTACATACACGTATCAAAATTCACATGAAATATGAAAAAGAAATATGCATCTAAATAATGCACCATGTAAAGTAATTGATAGTTGAGGGTTTTTAAGATTCCTAATTAGAGATAAAAGGTAAAACGTGTTCAAAAAATTGTGATTGGTTCTGCAGTAGTAACTTGTGAATGCCTGTATTTTATCCTTTTGTTGAAGCCAGGTGAGGTAAGTTTGCAAGCTGACATTAGGACTGTTTTACCCACGCAGCAGCAGCATCTCAAATTTGGCCATTGTTTTATTTTTTCAATACTTCTTTATAAACAGGTTTTTAACAGTGGGCCCTGTCACAGATGTTAGATAGGTATAGTTACAATTATTTTATAAATATCAACTGAAATGTAAGTATTGACATCAGTGTAGAATCTCGAGTCAGTCCATACCTATACATTGTACAGGTGGAAAGGCAGGTGATGACTAACCCGGATGACTGTATATTTCAGTATTGATTTCTTTTGATATATGCAAAAAAATAAACGAGAAAAAATATTGTTTATTTTGAGTAAGTAAAATTTTTTGATAAGGTTACCAATATTTCTGTTTTTAAAATGTAAAGAATGAGAACAGATATAAAGCCTGTGAAATTGATTAACCTGTTATCAGTGAACAACAAGAAAAAACCCGGATGTGATTTGTTATTTTGAAATGAAACTTATCGCTCTCAGAAATGAAGCGGAGATAATGCTTGGTTGCTGTTGGTACATGTCTTACACCTGACTGTATCAGCAAGTCCTAAGTACTGTATGCATTTGAATAAACTGAACACATTGTCAAGAGGGAACCTGTTAAAAGTTAAAAATAAATCCACCTGTGGTATTTGCATGTAGATAATGAATTGGAAATGGATCTGTTTTTGAGGTATTATGATTGTAATGATGTGTAACAGTGCAGTTTATTTTACATGGTAATTACATGGTAATTATTACACTTTTTTTTTATTTAATTATTTTACATGGTAATTATTACATTTTGCAGTGTTGTATGGGATGATTTGATTGGATTTAAGACTGTTTAGAGAAATCTGTTAGTGACAGGGTTTTGAGGTAAGAAAGAGAGAGAGAGAGTTCTACCATTAGATTTCACTGTAATAAAATTCTGGCTGCAGTGTGTCTACATATACCTTGAAATAGGAATATAAATTTTTGGTAATTCGTTTAAAATCATATTCTGCACATACTTGTATTTGATGTAATATTAAACCTTAGAAAAATACAGGAATTAAACTGGAAAATGTCATTTCTATCTCTATCAATATAGGGTAAAGACGAAGAACAGGTGCCCTGAGAATGGCCTTCGAGGAAAGATCAGCTAGCTCCACATTGCCGTACACGTGTGTGTATATAGGTATGTAACCATGGTCTACAAAACTGTATTGGGGAAGTGAATTTTCGGTACCAACATGGTGATAAGAATATAAATCAATCCTGTAGATAAGGTCAGCCAGGTTGCTGTCTTTGATAAAGATATTTTTGATTTGGTGTTATTCAAGGTTATAGAAGTACTGGTTCATTTTAACTTCCTCTTTAGAACTACATTGTCAATTTTAAGTGTTAGAAGAATCATCCTTGTAATTAAGAATGAAAGAGCCATGCTCTTTTATAAGGAGAGATGATTAGGAAATAGAAGTGAAGTTTTCCGTTAACCTTATGCTTTACAGTATATCAATACAGGCTTTACAGCATGTCAATACAGGCTTTACAGTGTATCAGTGCAGGCTTTACAGTGTATCAGTACAGGCTTTACAGTTTATCAGTACAGGTTTGACAGTTTATCAGCACAGGTCTTACTGCATATCAATACAGTCTTGACAGTGTATCAGTACAGGCTTTACAGTGTATCAATACAGTCTTGACAGTGTATCAGTACAGGCTTTACAGTGTATCAGTACAGGCTTTACAGTGTATCAGTGCAGGCTTTACAGCATATCAGTGCAGGCTTTACAGCATATCAGTGCAGGCTTTACAGTGTATCAGTGCAGGCTTTACAGTGTATCAGTACAGGCTTTACAGCATATCAGTCCAGTAAAAATAAATTAAAACCTCTGGGTCAGAAATTGAAAATATCACTGACTTGAACTCACAAAGCTAAATAGGGCATCTCACTGCTGTGTTAAGTTATTAGAGAAGTATATATATCTGATAAAAAATACCACCTCATTGGTGTCTAATGCTATTTTAAGGATGTATGTCAGATACAGGTAGGGACATCTTAATAGGTCTCCATAGTTAGTTTTAAAGTACATGTCAGAGACAAGAATTTGCACTTCGTTTTAATCCAAAGTATAAATCAAGAACAAGAATGGTTTGTCATTGGTGTGTAAAATGACAGCAGCAGGGGTATATTTCATTGGTGTGTAAAGTTATTATAGAAATACATATCAGAGACAAGATGGTGGCATATCAGTATTGTAGGAGATGGCATTCTGAGTTTTAAGAACTTGTGTCTAATCCTTTTGTTATAACATCTATGCAATAAAATATGTTCAAATCAAATGAATGTTGTTCAAAGTAACTATTAAAGTACTGATCAGAAATAAGGGGGGGGGGTTATTGGCATCTAGAATCACATTTACAGATATTGAGCTTAGTTACAGTGCATAGTTGTACGAGTCACAGATCAAGTGCAAGATTCTCTTTGAATGACTTACTTTCAGCAGAGTTATCACCCTTTGACTTTGAAATATTTGTAGACTTAATGATTTTCTGAATATTTTTTCCATTATCCTTGCAGAAGATGAGCTTAGTTTTGCTCTGTAGATGTGCATTTTCTGGAGGACAATTTACAGAGGAAACACAAATATCCATGTAGCACTCTTGTGTTCAGTTTTAAAATAATGTTGAAGAGAGAGCTCAAGAGCAAGTGAAACCACTTAAAAATTCAAATTCCTTGAAAATTCCTTTCAAGTTCTATCTTTATTATTAATTCTGATCATAATTCATCCATGGGATAATATTGACTGCAGATCAGTTATTTTTTCAGAAGCTCAGACTCAACATCATTGAGAATGTAATTATTCAAACCAAAACCCAGTTTTACAAACCACAGTCGTTGGACTAGAGCCTAATTTTGTAGACTGTTGTATTTTTGACCCATATTAACCTTTTTTGTCTCCATGCAACACATGCAAGGTACTAAACACCAGTCACATTACTTTGTATACAGTTTTTCATGACCTTTAGATATACCTAATTTGACTTGAGGTCACATATCATCCAAGTGTAAAATTTTATCTTTGTTGACATTTTCATTATACATGTTATAACTGAAGAATTTCTTTGGAGATGATAATTAGGACAATTAGAAATCAATACAAAGGCCTATAAACATACCATAAAAACTATTACATGTATCAACTACATGAAATGCGATGTTTTGGTGTGGTGTGTGGGTGTATGTGTGGCATGCATGCGTGATTCACTAAAATGACCAACAACCTGAACGATATGAAGTCGTCAAATTTTTAGGATGACCTGTCCCTTCCATAGGAGTATAGAATATTTTTATTGAAACTGAAATGAAAACAAATACACACTTGACCTAAAACTAACTACAAAGGCCGAGAGAGAAAACAGAACTACATTTTGTAATTATTAAATTTATATGGAGTAATAAAAACACATCTGTTCTGTTCTCAGTGAGAGTCAAGACTGAACTCTTCTTTATTATTAGATGCTGAGTTCAAGGACATCTTTGGAGCAGCCTCCCGCTGTTTGACGTGTTGCAGAGACCGGGAACAGACCATTCAGGACCTGAAGCAGATGTGGACCACATCAACTAATCAGAACCCTGTCCTTCCTTGTCTTTCAGTCAGAACTGGTCTAGACCTGTTTCTGCAGGTCAAGGGTTATCCTTCGGGGTCGGAGGTCATCATGTCAGCTATTAACATTCCTGACATGGTGTACATTATTAAACACCATGGACTAAAGGTATCATAATCAGAATTAAGTCTCCTCTTACGAGTCTGAAATATTGGACGCCTTTCACAACAATGTATTTTTTCCCCCCGTTTTTTGGGGTCGCAGACTTTATATATTTTACTTTCTGTATTATCATCTTTTTTTTGAACGTGTGTAGGTTGTTCCTTGGGATGTTGACATAGAAAAAACAAGTCCAAAAATAGATCAGCTGCAGCACCTCATCTCAGACAAGACAGTGGTCATACTTGTGGCCCATATATACGGGAAGCTGGTAGAAATGGACAATATTATTGAAATAGCTCAGAAACACAATATATCTGTGATAGAGGATTGTGCCGAGTCTTTCTGTGGATTTGATTGGTTAGGAAATCCTCGGACAGACCTAGCTCTCTTTAGTTTTGGTGTGATTAAGCCATCAACGGCCTTTGGTGGTGCAGTAGCTAAAATTCGGGATCAGGAATTGTTCAACAAAATGTCACAGCATCATTCTACATATCCAGTGCAAACGCACAGGGAATACTTCAAGAAACTGACCAAGTATTTTGTAGTATATCTATTGTTGGATTGTCCTCAGGTGGTCAAGCCAGCCATGTGGCTAACAAGGACCTTAAACATAGACCACAAACAGTATGTAATTAAAATGTTACGGGGATTTCCCAGTGATATGGTTCACCGTATTCGACAGCAACCGTCAAGTGCCCTATTACAGACCCTTCGGCACAGGCTAAAAAATTTCAAACCTACGGAATTCAAGTCTTCCAACATAAAGGGGGAATATGTGCGAGAGCGGTTACCGGAGTGTGTGACATTGGTGGGATCAGAATGTGCTGTAAACAACTACTGGCTCTACCCGATACTGGTAGTAAGTAATGGAATGTTCCTACACATTATTGTAAAGTCAGCGCTGTCAGTCCCCCTCAAAGTTACACCCAATATCACACCCATTCCTAATGACGAAAAGTCCCCCATTTTCCCAATGTATTTTTATTTTTTTTTATTTTTATTTTTTATTTTTTAGCAAAATTTCCATTTGCATGTATAAAGTGAAAATATATTGTACAATGTAAACTGATGGGGAAAAATCAATAAAGGGAGTCAAGGAATGAAGAAATAAAAATGAACTGTTTTGCTATTCTTATGTAAAACGAAATTGCCAAAATTTACATATAGAAACTTCAGATAGATTATCTTTTTTTAACAGGAAAATGCAGACACGGTAGTGAAGATTCTGAATGCGATGGGCATTGATGCATATCGAGGCGCCACTCAGCTAAATATCATTGAGCCAGAGAAGTGGAATCCTCATTTGGACTACTTCGCCCCACTCATTCACTTTTATCCTCACGAAGCACGTTACCTCATTGACCATGTCGTGTACCTCCCAGTCAATAAATCCGTACCATTCCACGTGTTAGACCAGATCTGTAAAGGACTGGAAGTGGCCATAAAAATCAGCAGAAATGGTCGAAGTGTTAGTGTACGGCCTCATTCCAAACTGTAGTTTACACAACAGTGACACCATTTGAAGGATCAGTTGAAATTGTTTCTGGCGGCATCCCTTCTCTTGTGTCCTTGTTGCTGTCCGTTGCTGTCATTGCCACTCGTCCAGTTATACACACAGCACTACATGCAGTAAATGATGTGATTTTTAAAGCAGAGCTAGGTAGTCTTATATACATGGTGAATGAATTTTTCAAACCTTTTGATTCAACAAGTTGCACACTGCACAGAATTATTCCCCTCCACTGTAAATATTCTTAGCATTTCCTTCTGGAGGTCATGGTAGGCATTGAAATAAGTATATCAATTCTGGTTTTCTTTATCATTGCAAGGTACTTCCTCTAGTCTGATTGATCTGCCAATCAACTGTTTGTTGTTTTTTCCCCCTCCTGTCTTTTCTGTTTTATTGTACATTTCTCTCTGGTGTTTTACCATTTTTATCTTGCCATTTTTAGTTTGTTTTACAAAACAGCTGATTGCTTTTGATATTAATATTTTTTAAATTGCAAGTCGTCAAAGCTTGTGCAGCAGCACAACACCAAGATGTTTGTTCATAATGAAATTTTTGAACTTGGTAAAGGAACTGTGTTGCAAAAAAAATCTGAATTAGCAGGAAGTGGGAAATATGTGATACAGTTGTATATTTCCTTTATCCACGCATGCGTCGTCAGTTACCCTCGGGTGCTTCTCATCGATTTTCTCCAGAGCGTGTGTGGACTCGAAATCTGGTTTGCGATGATAAAATATATGTTGATATAAGGGACTTTGATTTAAAAAAAAAATTTAATTTAAAAAAACATATATTGAATTTCCTAATTAGAAAATTTTGCTGTGTGAACAAAGATATGGTGGAATATTTTACTCTTGATACCATTCTTTTCGTATTTAAGCCATGCTTTTGTGTTTGATTGATTGATTATATATTGTTTAACGTCCCGCTAGAGAATCTTTCAGTCATATGGAGACGTCTTTTGTGTTTGAATCTTTGTACTATGTATCTAGATCTGAATAATGAGGCTAATTTTTTTCTTTTGGTTTTGGTTTAAGCGTAGAATTTGTTATTTCATGTCATTGAAGATCAGATAAAAAAGAAATTAAATAGAAAAACTTGCCCCAATTTAAAAACACGTATCATCCATAGACCTAGTACCATGATACATTAATATCAGGCTCCGTGTTCGCAGTATTAAACAGACACAAGGCAGACTTTATATAATGTATTATATCATTATCTATGTGGAATGTGGTCTGTGATTGTTATTTGTGATACAAATAAATGTCGCATTATTTATACAGAAATATATTGTATGATTTAATATTTTGATATTGGTTAAATGGTTAATTTTGCATAATTCACAGCTATATACAATGACTATTTACAGTACTGATGTTCAATATCTGTTGAATTGCATTTTAAAAATGTTGCAATAAAACTATTTTATCCCCAGAATCATTGAAGGATATCGCTGATACTAGTATCGAGGCATGTCCAGTGGCGTAGCTAGCCTTGTACGCACAGTGACAAAACCAGAATAGGATGAAGGTCTGGGGCCGTCTTCAGGCCCCCAGTGGGTCCAGGGCAAGGCCCTTGTGAGGGCCTAGGGGGCGAAGCCCCCGGAAGCTCATGGATTTTGAGGGGTTTTTTGGGTTACATTTATGGGTTCTAGCTATAAAATCATGCATAATAAAATCATTTTTTTTTGTTGTTGTCAAATTGACGTGTACGCCCAGGCGTTTTGCCGTCAATGGCAGCTACGCCACTGATGTCTAATTACAGACGTTAACGGAAGCATGTCTTATTACAGGCATTAACAGAGAAGTGTCTTATTACAGACGTTAACGGTGATGTGTCTTATTACAGACATTAACGGTGACGTGTCTTATTACAGATGTTAACAGAGACGTGTCTTATTACAGACGTTAACAGTGACGTGTCTTATCACAGACATTAACGGTGACGTGTCTTATTACAGACGTTAACGGTGACGTGTCTTATTACAGACATTAACGGAGATGTGTCTTATTACAGACATTAACAGTGACGTGTTTTATTACAGACATTAACGGTGACGTGTCTTATTACAGACATTAATGGTGACGTGTTTTATTACAGACGTTAACGTAGACGTGTCTTATTACAGACGTTAACGGTGACGTGTCTTATTACAGACATTAATGGAGACGTGTCTTATTACAGACGTTAACGGTGACGTGTCTTATTACAGACGTTAACGGTGACGTGTCTTATTACAGACATTAATGGAGACGTGTCTTATTACAGATATTAACGGTGACGTGTCTTATTACAGACGTTAACGGAGACGTGTTTTATTACAGATGTTAACGGAGACGTGTCTTATTACAGATGTTAACGGAGACGTGTCTTATTACAGACATTAATGGTGACGTGTTTTATTACAGACATTAACGGTGACGTGTTTTATTACAGACGTTAACGGAGACGTGTCTTATTACATACATTAACGGTAACGTGTGTTATTACAGACGTTAACGTAGACGTGTCTTATTACAGATGTTAACGGAGACGTGTCTTATTACAGACGTTAATGAAGACATGTCTTATTACAAACGTTAACGGTAACGTGTCTTATTACAGATGTTAACGGGGGCTTGTCTTATTACAGACATTAACGGTGACGTGTCTTATTACAGACTTTAACGGTGACGTGTCTTATTACAGACATTAATGGGGGCTTGTCTTATTACAGACGTTAACGGTAACATGTCTTATTACAGATGTTAACGGGGGCTTGTCTTATTACAGACATTAATGGGGGCATGTCTTATTACAGACATTAATGGTGACGTGTCTTATTACAGACATTAATGGGGGCTTGTCTTATTACAGAAATTAACGGTGACGTGTCTTATTACAGATGTTAACGGTGACGTGTTTTATTACAGACATTAACGGTGACGTGTCTTATTACAGACGTTAACGGTAACGTGTCTTATGACATGTTAACGGGGGCTTGTCTTATTACAGACATTAATGGGGGCTTGTCTTATTACAGACATTAATGGGGGCTTGTCTTATTACAGACATTAACGGTGACGTGTCTTATTACAGACATTAACGGTGACGTGTTTTATTACAGACTTTAACGGTGACGTGTCTTATTAAAGACATTAATGGGGGCTTGTCTTATTACAGACATTAACGGTAACGTGTCTTATTACAGATGTTAACGGGGGCTTGTCTTATTACAGACATTAATGGGGGCTTGTCTTATTACAGACATTAACGGTGACGTGTCTTATTACAGACATTAACGGTGACGTGTCTTATTACAGACGTTAACGGTGACGTGTTTTATTACAGACATTGACGGAGACGTGTCTTATTACAGACATTAACGGTGACGTGTCTTATTACAGACGTTAACGGAGACGTGTCTTATCACAGACATTAACGGTGACGTGTCTTATTACAGACGTTAACGGAGACGTGTCTTATTACAGACGTTAACGGTGACGTGTCTTATTACAGACATTAACGGAGGCGTGTCTTATTACAGACGTTAACAGAGACGTGTTTTATTACAGAGATTAACGGTGACGTGTTGTATTACAGACATTAACGGTGACGTGTCTTATTACAGACATTAACGGTGACGTGTTTTATTACAGACATTAACGGAGACGTGTCTTATTACAGACATTAACGGAGACCTGTCTTATTACAAACATTAACGGAGACATGTCTTATTACAGACGTTAACAGTGACGTGTCTTATCACAGACATTAACGGTGACGTGTCTTATTACAGACCTTAACGGAGGCGTGTTTTATTACAGACGTTAACGGAGGCTTGTCTTATTACAGACATTAACGGGGGCTTGTCTTATTACAGACGTTAACGGAGACGTGTCTTATTACAGACGTTAACGGAGACGTGTCTTATTACAGACGTTAACGGAGGCTTGTCTTATTACAGAAATTAACGGTGACGTGTCTTATTACAGACATTAACGGGGGCTTGTCTTATTACAGACGTTAACGGAGACGTGTCTTATTACAGACGTTAACGGAGACGTGTCTTATTACAGACGTTAACGGAGACGTGTCTTATTACAGACGTTAACGGAGACGTGTCTTATTACAGACGTTAACGGAGACATGTCTTATTACAGACGTTAACAGTGACGTGTGTTATTACAGACATTAACGGTAACGTGTTTTATTACATATTTGCTGTAATAGTCACATGTTTAAAACTCCTATCCTCCCGCACTATAGATAATTGGAAATCTTTACCAAACTCTATAAATTTTTGTAAAATACCACCTGCATTTAGATTAGACATCTTGCCTACTTTTGACTAGTAACCTTTGTAACTTGCCTACTTTTGACTAGTAACCTTTGTAATGTGCACTGCCTGGTGTCAGCTGAAGAATCACCTACAATATTCATCAAGAGATAGAACTATAATTTTAGGAAGCTGTGTGTAACAATCAAAGGAAAGAAGTGAAATCCGCCACATAAAATGAAAATACAAACGTGGCCAAGTGTTGTTCTTGGAGAAGTTCAATTTAATTTCAGTAATTTCAAAATGTTCGATAGCACATGAGTTCAAAATTAGTATAGTGCAAAAGAAGCGCAGTAAGAGAGAGAGAGAGAGAGAGAGAAGCACAGAGAGAGAGGCACAGAGAGAGAGAAGCACACAGAGAGAGAGAGAGGCACAGAGAGAGACAGACACACACACAGACAGACAGACACACACACACACAGATGCAACCAACCCATCTCATCATGCATAAAGTTAACATCGTAACGTCATGCTTGACAATTCATTTATTAACCTATTTAAAGATACATGTTAAGTACCGTGTATACTGGTCTCTGACCATCTGAATGCTGCTTAATGTTACACACATTTTATCTTAATTACAGTGTAAAAATGTCTATATCAATCGTGTATCATGAAAGATATTATAGTCCTAATTTATAACTCCGCCATCTTTAAAAACATCCTGTTAAAACAGGTTTTTGTTATTATTAACACGTGATTACACATCCTCTCAAAAGTTTAAAGCAAATTTATTTAAAACTGCTGTATATATAGCACGTGATTAAAAGGACGGCATTGCACATCCACTTTATACTGAGTTAGATGCACCACTCCTATGAAGTTCAGAGGGTGATAGAAGGGGGGATGGTTAAAAGTCCAGTGATTTGATTTCATAAAAGGATTAAATAGATAAGAGAATCACAGCATGCTGAATTTGAATTTCATTCTACGTGGAAAAAAATTATTTTGATACTCAAGCTAACAGATTAATACGATTCAATTCTTGAATCTTATAGCATATTAATTATGGAAAAGTAATGCGAATTAATTCAAATTTCCAATTTTCTTTCAAAGACTGAGATATAGTCAATAAATTATTATTTTATCAATATCGTAATCGTAGCGGTGCTTACGAGGATTGTACCTCACCCCCGTTTTTGAAGTTTTCTGGATCCACCAAAGAAGCATTTGTAAATTCCATTTGGAAAACCTTGACAAAACTAACAAGATAAGTTGAGTTTTGTAAATATCATATCCCTGGGATTTAAAACGTTTATTTTTAAATGAACAAAAATGCCCACATTTCTATACGGTCTTCTTGCATTACAAGCGGCGTTTAAAGGCTTTTGTTCCGCGTGACTTTCGTCTCATAAAACTATTTTACACCCTTGATGATTCGGCGCGGCTTTGACGTTACCACTCAGTACACACCTAGTCACCTACACAGGTAAAATCTACACTTGGTTGTGCGTTTATCTCCTGGAAGACCAATGAAAGGGAATTTAAAATTTTCCTCGGGGATGACCCCATAAACAAGGAGAAGTTTTAGGAAAATTGGATCCAAAAACAGGCTCACAAAATGGGCCACCTGTAAGTATATTTAACGTTATATATATATATATGTGTGTGTGTTTTTTAATTGCTCCGTATATCTTTTAATTTTCATCATTAGTTGAAAAATTACGATTAATCTTGTTTTATATAATCATTATTTCGTGGGACTGATGTTTATTATAAGCTTTCTGTTTTCGGGTTGTATCTTTGTATTATGAATACCCACAAAGTAACCATTCACCCAGAAAGATGAAGCCGACCCACAACATTTAAACCCCCAAAAACTCGGAGAGTTTTTTTTTTTAATGCGGTTGTGTGTGGGATGAACTTTGAAACAAGTTAAGCGAAAATAGCATGGATTTTATTCTGTTTCGAGCTTAAACTGAACCTGATCGGCGATTGATGATCGATTTTCCGGTTTCTTGGTTATACAAACGGGACAGACGTAATATGTAATGGACGGCATTAAAACAAAGTTTTATTCCCTTATTTTCTGACAGCTAGATAACATGCCCTTGGTTATTGCGACTATCCGCTTTTGCACATATATTTAACGTTAGTCATCCCAGATTTAGTAAGTAGTACTTTCCTGGTTGGCCATAAAGCAGGTGCTTGTATGCACGTCTAATTTCCCTTCAGCAATAGACGACACACTACAGATATTTGTTTTAAATTCATGAAAATAAAAACTAAATCTATGTCTTTGTATGATTGATTATATTTTGTTTAATGTCCCGCTCGAGAATCGTTCACTCATATAGAGATGTCACCAATGCCGGTGAAGGGCTGCAAATTTAGGCCTATGCTCGGCACTTACGGCCTTTGAGCAGGGAGGGATCTTTATTGTGCCACACCTGATGTGACACGAGGCCTCAGTTTTTGCGGTCTCATCCGAAGGTCGGCCCCATTTATTGGCCTCCTACGACAAGCAAGGGGTACTGAGGATCTATTCTAACAACCCGGATCCTATGTCTTTGTAAGTGAAAGGATACAATTTACGATATGGGATGTAATTTACAAGATACTTGAAGTAACAGTGATATATAGTGTCGATACTTTAAATAACGGTAGTGATATATTGTATCGATAATTTGATTGAAATGAAACATTGACTATCTCGAAACTTTGAACTTTGTGAATTGCTTTATTTCCTTTTCAAGAATTTTCCACTCATATTCAAACTAGGGATTTTGACCACATACAAAATAAGTGGTTGGTTATTTAAGTTGTGTGTTTGTTTTGCATTCCGTCGAGAATGTTTCACTGATATTGAGATGTCTACGAATAAAGGAGTAAAACATAAGTTTGGGGGTAATGTTACTGTTGTAAAGAATTTCAGTATAGTAACATGTCGAATTGACAGGCGTGGATCACCAGATTAAACAAAACGCGAAGATTGACATATAATCATAAACATATAAGGTCTGTATTGATCAACCCGAAATTTGATATACAACCTTCCCTCTTTAAGACAGAATTTGAAAGAAGATCAATACTGATAAGATACCTAGAATTAATTCATCTTAAAAAATTACTATCTTTTATATTGATTAAGATCTTTCGTTATTTCAGTGTTGAGGACATAACAGGAAAAGCCTTCAAGAAGATAAAAGTAGGAACCACAGACGACACTGGTGCGCATCGCCTGAACCGTCTCTACTGCATGGTATTCTTTATCGCGCTCACCCTCTTTGCTAGCGCCAAACAATTTGTCGGAGAACCAATCTCTTGCTGGTGCCCAGCTCAATTTAAAAAGTTCCACGTGTCGTACGCAAACGCCTACTGCTGGATCAAAAACACATACCTTGTGCCGTTCGAAGAGACGCTTCCGGTGGAACACCAGAAACGAGATGACCAGGAGATTTTGTATTACCAGTGGGTTCCCATCGTCTTTGCTTTACAAGCATTTCTGTTTTTCCTTCCCAGAATGTTTTGGAAACACTGGAATGGCTACTCTGGTTTTGATTTGAAGAAGGTACTTAGGAATGCTGAAGATGCTTCTTATGAAAGCCCAGACGACAGAAGAGAGAAGATTGGGCACTTGGCTATCTTTATCGACAGATGGATTGCCGTTAGAGATTGTATTGTGGGCAGAACGAAAACATTTCAGCGGATCAAAGAAGCTTTTGCAAATGGTGGCTTCCATCAAGGAAATTTCATGTCCGTCTTCTATCTCCTTACCGATTTCATGTATTTTGCTAATACTCTTGGGCAAATTTTTCTTTTAGAAGCTATTTTGGGTAACAATTTCCTTCGTGTTGGCCCAGATTTTGTCATGTTGATGTTCAATGGTGAAAAATGGGAGGATATGGGGCGGTTTCCATTAGTAACTTACTGTGACTTCGACATCAGACAGCTGGCTAATTTACAACGTTGGACTGTCCAGTGTTCTTTGCCAGTGAATCTGTTCAACGAGAAACTTTTCGTTGTTATATGGTTTCTTCTTGTTGGGATGACCCTCGTTAATGGTGTGCATTTCGTATGGAACGTCATAACTTTCTGTTTACCATGGAGACAGAATGAATATGTAAATAAATATTTAACTCTTACGCAGCCCCGTCACTACACTCAACCCGGTGATGACAGACAAAAGGATCTGGTGAACAAGTTTATAAATCAGTACCTGAAAAATGACGGGGTATTCGTTATTTGGATGGTGTCTGCAAACACAAGCCAGGTGCTGGCTTCAGAGTTGGTGGAAACACTGTGGACAAACTATTGCAAGAAACCAGCCATTACAAGTTACATAAACCTCCAAGATAACGAAATTCAATGCTGAATCCGATGTTATTGTTGTGTCCGTATAGGAATATTCAGATTTCCATGGTTTCGGACAAAAGGTGTCTGATCTGATGTTTTGCAATAGTTTAGATTTTAGTTTACTTTATAGTTACGCTAAGTATATAAATTCATTGAAAGTCTGCAACATTGCTTCATCAGCAATCTAAAAAAAAACCATCCACGGTGCAATCCTGTATTGTCTAATGCATAGCTATCGTCATAGGACTACCGATCCTTTAAGAATTGACGTTTTAGGCCAGAGCGTCATATTGATTCACTCCCCCAAAATAGTATTGTCTATTGGATCTATTCCTCTTTTCAAGGCTCATGGAAATCTTTAAAGAGAATAGTTTAATGAAACCACTTTTTAAAAAATGGGATAGAACACCCAAATAACCTACGTACATCCGAGATTTTCCTCCCACTTTTGATCCATCGGGACTACTAACTGGTGGTCACGGACCTCGACATTTTCAGGACGACAGCGATTTACAAAATGGTTATATCAAGACAATCTTAACAAAATCTCGTATTATTTGATCAAACCTGTGATGAACATACACATTTGTTTATGCACTTGTTGAATATATTATACTGATTATACTTTGTTAAAGAATTTTTAAAAAGAATCATTGTTGTTTTCAATATCATTACTCATCGTTTGACAGATTCACCATTTTTTAATTAAGAACCAAACCACTACAGAGTTTAGGGAACGTAGATATAACTTTTTATTCTATCAGGTGTTTGGTTGCCGGGATTTCGATAGCGTCTTGTTGATAAAGACCTAAAGATTTAAATTCCAGAGACAGTTGAACGTCTGAATTAGACACTTTTCTCCAATGTTGTCTTTGGAATTTTCACATTCCAGCATACAGATATCAAAGTAATTTCATTGCATACAGTAACGGGGTGATTTAATTTCTTCTCAAATACCTTCGTTGTTACAAATCAAAACTGTACGCATATATTATTGTACATATCGACCATATCTTGTTTATTGCATATCGTTCTGGTCATTCGTGTTGGTCGTGTTATTGTACATATCGACCATATCTTGTTTATTGCATATCGCTCTGGTCATTCGTGTTGGTCGTGTTATTGTACATATCGACCATATCTTGTTTATTGCATATCGTTCTGGTCATTGGTGCTGGTCGAAATTTAAATGACCTGTAGTGTTCCGAAGCGGTCCCTGTGTCGAAAATGAATATGAATACCTGAAATCATTCAGAGAGTTTGTTTTACAGGTTGAAAGTTTAAAATTTAATCTGCATTTGAAACACTTGAAGAAGATGAAGAAAACTGCATACATACTACTGAACGAGAGGTTCACAGGCCTTGACGGTCACCTGAGTATCATAGTTCATACATAGTCTGTTAAGGAGTCTCATAGTTACATTCAATCTGGAGTCTTTTCGTTACAGCTTTAACATTTTTAAAACGTTAAGTTTTTTCTTTTCTTTTTTAGTTTTAGCCCCAATCATGAGGCCCTGGAGGAGCTTTGATAATAATTTTCACCCCTAGGGCCCCAGGGGAGCAAGAGCCCTGTAATTCATAATTTACATTCCTTTTATCCCAAAGACGCTTCATACAAATTTCCGAGGATTAGAATGGTAGTTATCAAGTGTTACCACATTTAGTCAATGGTCAATTTGGCCCCACATCAATACCAAAATCCTTACCCCTGGTACACGAAATTTACAATTTTGGTAAAAGGCTACCTACTCATTCTAAATGTCTATTTAGTTTCAATTCAGTATCAATAGCATTAATGATGTTTTCTAATTTTACACTTGAATACTATATGCCAAGTTTGACTCCACCCTGCGGTCAGAACCTCAATGCAAGAAATCATGGAATTTGAAATTTTGGTAGAGGACTTCCTGCTCTACATTACTATGCATCTTTTCTTACAAATGTGCAGTTCTACAGAAGATTTTTGAAAAGTGGTCACTTTTTAGCAGTGTTGGCACCGCCCCTAGGGCCCTAGGGGGACAGGAGTGCTGAAATATACAATTTGTGTCCATATTGTCCCAAAGATGGTTAACAATCAATCTGAGAAGAATGAATGGTTGTTATCGCAAAGAAGTTAAAATGTTAAATTGTTAAGACATTTAATCACTGACCATATTTTCTGCACCCTCATACCCAAAAACCTACCCCTGGAATCATGAGCTTTAAAAATTTTGGTAAAGGGCTACTTGTCCATTCTAAATATCTATTTATTTCAATATGGTATCAATAGCATTAATGAAAATGTTCTCAAAAGTTTTACCCATAAATACCAAGATTGTCCCTGCCCTGAGATCAGAACCTCTACCCCTGGGATCATGAAATTTACAATTTTGGTAGAGGCTTTCCAGATCTACATTGATATACAGTTAGTTTTTCTTACAAATGTGCAGTTTTACAGAAGACGTTTCAGAAATGGTCAATATGTCAATATGTGGTAGATTTGATCCCGCCCCTAAGGCCGGGGGGGGGGGGGGGGGGGGCAAGAGTCCTGCAATTGACAATTTCTATCCAAAAATTATTCACATGAAATCTGAAAACAAGAGTTTTATCAGTATAAGAAGAAATTGAAATAAGACTGTGTTAAGATTTACTTCATTGCAAACGTCAGTCTCGTTTAAAAGTTTTGCACTCACACTCTTCTCTAAAAGAATCATTACATCTAGACATAGACACTTATGTTTTGATTTAATTTGGGTTATAGATATCATACCTTTAATATATTAACCAATCAGTACAGGATTCATTGGAAACAATTTATAAGCATCTCAAAGCATGCTATAGTAAATAGGAGTACCGAGATAAATCTCTGAACAAAACGATTAAAAAGATATAAATAAGAGTCCTTAGATACGATTGACAACAACAAATAAGATCATCACAGCCCAGTGTACCGCAATATCAGAAGAAGCATAACATATTTAGAAAAGAATCCATTTTAATATGAAGATTAGTCAAACAAACAAATAAAAAACAACTAAGACACTATAACAAGCACTGTTTTTGTGATCGTTTTGGTAAGTAAAGTTAGCCATTCAAAATTGATGCATACGGTGGGTTTTACAATCACCTTGGTCAATGATAGGAGACCTGGGTTTCACAAGACATTCTACTTGACATTGTCGTCGTTCATAGGTAAATAAATCTATGAAATATTGCACATGGAAAATGAAGATAACGAACAGTGATCAATCTTATGTATCCTCTAAAGAATACAAATTTAAGGAGGACAAACACGGACCCCTAGACATATCAGAGGTGGAATGAGGTGTCTAGGAGGAGTAAGCATCACCTGTTGACCGTTCAAACCCACTGTAAGCCCTGTATCTTGATTAGGTAAACGGAGTAAACCGTCGTCACATGTATCATTGGAGTTAAAGCATCTATACAAAGGTTTCTCTCGGAAATCTCCTCATCAGATCTCTCTCAGAACAGTAGGAGAGAGACCCATGTACACTAACATGTATTACGGTGTTATCAAACCTCACAATGCCATTTGTTCGTCGAAATTGTTCATTATTGTTTTTCTCAAACTTCTGGTCATTCATTTCTAATTCTCTTTCCCGAAACTTTGCCCACAATTCTCTCATTACCTCTGTGACGACGACTGTGTTTGTTGTTTGCGTCAAAAGTCGGAGAATAAATACGCCATCTTGTTTCAAATGATTATAGAATCTTCTGATGGGAATTTTCATCGCCTTGTCTCCCCGAGAGTAGATACCATTTATAGCAAGATACTTTTTCAAAAATGCTATATTTGAGTATGGAGTCACAAATTTTGCAATATTCACGAAAAGGTTTAAAAGCGAAAGGAAAGAAAGAATAACGAGCCAACACCAAAGGAAAAGAAAGAACTTCTCGTTGAAAATATTGATAGGCACAACACATTGTATGGTATATCGATAAAATGTAAACATTCGTCTGATTTCCAAATCACAAAGTGTCACTATGGGAAACCGAGAAGTTCCAATGTAATTTTCTTCTCCTCTCAGAAAACGCTTTATGACCTCATATCCATAAAAAGCAAACTCATTTCCAATAAAAGCGTTTAGAAACCATAGATGACCGAAAGCATTAAGGAAATAAAGAACTCGCACACCGATCTGGAGAGAAGGGAAAAAATTTCCGTAATGTCTACCAATTCCAAGATAACACAAACTTCCAAAACGCTCTCTTAATTTTGGTAGTACACCTGCCCTGAAAGGCTCTACTTTGGAACAGTACAAGTCAATGTACTCACAAAGTATATTGATAACTTCTTGCCTTCTTTCTTCGCTGTAGGGATCGGTGGAGATCAGACCATACTGATACTTCAGTTCATTCTCCAGCAGGGCATTGTCGCCTTCCAGCTGGTACGATCTCGCCAGTTCAATCAACTTTTTCAGTTTCAATCCACTTGAATTTGTGCACTGCTTCCACACAAGTCTTGGGAGATAAAAGAGAAACGCCATCATCAAACAGACGACGGGCACATACTGGTAGTACTGAATCTGCATCTCTAGTTGTCGAATATCGTAATCACTTGGAATGGTCCTATTCCAGGGAACAAAGAACATTTTTTCAATCCAGCAGACATGGGTCGTGTAGAGAATCTCCTGTTCTGTGAAGGTCACAGGGCAAAAACACTTGACAGGAAATTTGAACCACTCTTCTGTGACGGAGAGCATGACGTAGAAGAGGAGGAACATGTTAGTATAATAGTAACTCATCCTGTCGATGTAGTTGTCGTCATAGAACGCACGCTTGTAGACACCAGCAGGTCCCAAGATCCTTTCAAGACTGGAAGAAAAGAAATCGAAGCTTTATACGGTCATTTTTGCTGATTCATGTATTACAATTAATAAGGGAGTATTTCAGTTTACTTGATCTTTCTGATTGGACTAGGTATATTGCAGATCTTCAACTTTTCATGCAACACAAATATTAACATATAACAAACTGCTTTCCTGTAATACTTAATTCTACATTATCGATACATACATTTTGAATCGTTTTCTCCTTTTATCCGTTTTGAAACCCATCTTTCGCACAGTATTATGTGTCTAAGATGTGCTTTGTAAAAGCATTGTGACGAAACTATTATTTTAAGTACTCAAAACAATTGATTACTTTACGTTAAGGTCTTTATCTAATTGCCACAATAAATCCGTGAAGTTGTCCGAGTCTATTGTTTAGGAGTAAATAAACTGTCAAAACAGACCCTCTTCGTTTATCTATTCAATCATATTAACACACCGTCAATCTCATTAAAGATAAAAATCAAAATTGACACGAGGCTCTTTCATCCACTGCGATCGACAGGGGAACAGAGCAGGGGTTTGGTTGATTAGGAGGAGTAACGAGAACCACCGCAGAATGAGTCATCGAGAACGTGAATTGTCATATTGTAAGCATAATATTGCAACATTACAGTACATTTGTACATGAACAAGTGAAGATAATGGTGACAAATTCTATAGGGATAATTCTAAAAAAAAACTTCCAGGTTTCTTTCATGAGTTTCTGAAGTAAACTTCCTCTGACAACAGGTAAAACAAGATGTAATGAGCTCTAAGAAACAGATAATACTGAATGGAAAATAATCCATAAAATACCTTTTGAAATAACATTTGTTTCAATACAGAATAATTAATAAACTGTTAGCAACAAACTCACTTTTATTGAAAGTTAAAAAGCTAACTCTAAGATGTGTACTATTTGTCACAGAGAGGAAGAATCGATAGAACATGAACTGTGGGAGTCTGATTGTGTCCAATCATTTCTAGATGATAAGTTAATCTAAAACAAAAAATAAATGTTCATCTAGCTTTTATGAAACAATCTTTTATTTTAGGTATCTTTGAAAAAAATGAAGCTTACTAGGGTTGTTCAATATGCAATGTGTATTGTACGATATCTGAAAAGCATTCGACTCAAATAGTGAAGTGAACATTACATCCCTTTAAAGTATTCTCCTCGGTTTGAAATACATAATTTCAATCTCTGAATCCATTTTTGTAATGCGTCACGGTACGTTGATTTTGGTAGCCTCTGATGCACTGACTGATGGCTGAGCCAAGGGTTTGTCGGGACTTGTAACGACGATCAGATAAGAACTTTTTATGTTTTGAAAAAGGAAAAAGTCGCATGGGGCTAGATGTGGAGAGTATGGTGGGTGTGACAAGACGGTAACCTTCTTCGACTTCAAAACTTGCTTTTCAAGCTCAGATGTATATGATGGAGCACTATCATGAATTAGACGAACATGCCTAAATCCTGACACAGAACGTCGTTTATGATTTATGATATTTCTGGAGCTTTTTTAGTATAACATGTCGGTAATGCCGACCTGTAACACTTTTGCCCTTCGTCACCGGAATTTGTACGGCTATACCATCACATGAGAAGAATATGTAACAAAGAACCTTCATTGTGCTTATGGTTCTTTTGGCAACTACAGGCCTTCTGCAGTGTTTACTTAGCCATATGTTGTTTCCAATTTTTCTAACTGATTAAGAAATAGTGCACCCATGGTTCGCCACCAGTAACAATAATTGTGAATTGTCTTTGTTTGAATTTGGGAAACATTTTGAGCAATTGCTTAGCAGTTTGTACTCGTACCCGTTTTTGGTCATTTGTCAATATATGCAGTATCCATTTGGCACAAAACTTTCGTACTTTCAAAATACACTTCAAAATGAAATGCACCCGTGATAGCGAAATGCCAACAATTCTGGCATTACATCGTTTCGTGTACCTACCATTACTTTCAATTATTTTCCTGACTTTTGAGATATTTTCCTTGCGTGTTACAGTTAAAGGTGGGCCAGATTTTGCTGCATCTTTGACGGAATCTATGCCAGTCACAAACGTCTTTCTCCACCTACGAACTGTTTCATAAGATACCTTACCAAACCCATAAACTACCCCCCAATTCAGTAGAACTCTGCATTAACAAATGACCCAGTTTTGTGCGAACTTTTATATAAGCTCTAATTTCATCAATATTGTCAACGCGTTTCCCAACCATTTTTAAAACACTGGTCAACGACTGGCTCTGTTGAAATGATTATTTTTAAAACTATGTGGAGCGGAAGGCTCGTGTTTATACTATTGGAAAAGTATTAAAGAGAGCTATGCAATAGTATCGTCATCCACGAAATCGTGCAAAGCGTTGCTTCGTTGTGGTACAATACATATCGAACAGCCCTCGTACACAGAAAATTCTTGTCCTTTGGTTAAAGTATCATCAATACAGTAAGGTTTACAGAGAAAAAAAATGATCGTGCGTTTTGCAAGACCACATTTAAGATTTTCTATGAAGTTCAGAGAATTGTTTATTTTATTAAAACTGTAATACTCAAAAATGTGGAATAAACAGATTTCATAGCTTTCTATCTCTCTCTTAATCTTTCTTTCCGTCTCTCTCAAATAATTAAAGACTTCTATAGTTTTATATAATATTATAAAGATGCATATACACTGCGAAATGTATAATGAAAAACACACTGAAAAATAAAGTCTAACAAACATAAATAATGACAAACACGGGCCCCTGGGCATGCTAGAAGTGCGATCAGGAGCCTATGAGGAGGAGGAGTAAGTATCCCCTGTTGAGCAGTCACACCCACACGTATGACGATACCATAAGTTATATATATATATATATATATATATATATATATATAGAGAGAGAGAGAGAGAGAGAGAGAGAGAGAGAGAGAGAGAAAGAGAGAGAGAGCATAACACATATTCGTATCATAAAAAAACCGACCAAACAGATTTTCAAGCATACTTACGGTTGTAACACAGGCATCGTGCTATTGACAGGACCTTGTCCGACAAACCCAACATCGAAACCCTAAATAGATATCATACAGGCCTGACATTTGCCTGTTAATGTAAGTAAAAGAGATCAACGACATAGAACAATGGATACAAAGACCGGATTGTCTTTGTGTATGTTTCACTGCCTTATGTAACATGATATGAAAAGTGATCAGGAGTTATTGTATTAGTGACAAATACCAAGGCACAGAGAATTGTCTTTATCACTACATGTCTACCTTATAAGGTATGCAATACACAACAATTACTTAAGACCAGAAATATCTGTATATCAGATGCCTTTAATGTCTTTTCTATTTCTTTTCTTGATTTAAGTGATCTTTCACCATTCCATGTGATCATTACATGTATTCGAAATAAACATTTTAACAATAGATTGTTTCGTATTGAAAATCCTGGATGACCAAGAAAGGAAAAGAACCATTGCATTCTTTAAGACTGTAAATCACATAATGGGTTTATGTACCCGACAAATTTCGTATACAAGTTAGTAAGTATTAAGGAAGCAGTTCAAAACCCATAAATCTGTTTGCTTATACAAAAAAACTTTAAATCATCTACAAATATTTACATAGCACAATAAGCTTTATAGTTGCAGAAATAATGGAAACCTTAAAGCCACTATTTCCCATGGAATCAAACTTATTGTAAATACAAGTAATGTAGCTGCATTCAAATTATTATAAAATCTTAAATGAATATTGGTAGTTTAGATACGACTGATAGTCATAACTTGGCCGCGTCTGAGATGTATTTGTATGAGGCTTGCATGCAGCCTGTATTAAAACAACGAGATGAGTTATCCGTACTATCATTGATTCTAAATGATTCTAAACAGAGGAAAGTTACAGAGGAAAATTACAGAGGAATATTACAGAGGAAAGTTAGAGAGGAAAATTACAGAGGAAAATTACAAAGGAAAATTCGGAAGAAAACTACCAAATATACATCAATGCAATATGTCCGATTAATGCTACAAACGAACGCTGAAAAGAATTGTATATCAAATGTGGTAGAGGAATCTTATAATAAGCGTTATACAAATTTGCCATTACATCGTAACTTTTTTTATTCATAAAACTGCTATACTCAAACTCGTTTCCAAATCTGACGAATCGCTGAAGATTCGAGATCAGTTTTGTTATAACCTTAAGTTTACTTCTCAAAGCAAGGTTTAAGCAAACGGAGTCTTCTGATTTGGTTCAGTATGAGGATTCACCAAGCTCAGAAAAACACAGACCAAACACATGAGGCTCTAGCATTACCGTATCCGATCTCGCACTTGTCGTTGTAGTTCCAAGCAGAACAGCTAAGGCCCATGGTTAAGATGAGAAATGAAGCAGCTATCGAAGGTGTGGCGGTGTCTACACTCAGTTTATGATGTTCTACCAACATATACAAATCTACACAAGTGGAAGATCTGTAAATCTACAAATCTACACAAATGGAACATCTACATATCTACAAAAGTGGAAACTTGCAGCTTCACCAGCAGATTGCAACTTGTGCGGAAAACAGGAATTCTAAAGCACATACTTTCTTTTACACACGGAAGTTATACATGACACACGCATGTCCTCCGGGAATTAGCTGGCGTAAAGGTAAGACAAGGGAAGGAAGCAAGAAACAAATTAATCAGTATCTAGAATGTGAAGGGCGAGCAAATGAGAAAAAAAAATCGAAAGGTGTCATGGAATGTTACATGATCAACAGGGAAGATTGTAGTGATAGACCTGGTAGAAGAGATGTAACGAAGTCAAAGAAAGAGAGTAACATATATGGCAGAGGCCGTGGATAGCAGACATGGAGTTTTCCAATTACGAGATGAGCAAGCACGGAGCCCTGGACATACCAGAGGTGAAATCATGTACCTACACGTGATATCGGAAGATTAATGGTATATTGAAATATCAAAATCACTCCTTGTCGTGTGTATAACCTTGACATAACCATATATTTATTATCAATACCAATTTCTTTCAGTTACTTGAAGTTGTCAGCGCCTCCTTAATGACTCTCAGTTTTGAATGTATTATGCCTCTGTTTTAAAGCATTCTACTCAAAAAATGGTGGACAAAAAATAGGCGAGAATCTGCCGACCGAAGGTGAATATCGGTACATGTATCAAGAATTAAAATAATCTCAATACTCTATATCTCTATATCATCTCTGAAACTTTCATGTGAATAAAAAGAGACCCCCCCCCCACCAAATTATATCACTAGCATTTAAATTCCATTACTTCCTGTAAGGACCGAAAATGACGGATAAAATGTCAGTCCAAAATCAGCAATATACAGACAATAGTCTATCATCAGTTTCTGAGAAATTCTAAAGAGAAAACGATCACAAAATTTGATTGATTGATTATATATTGTTTAACATCTCGCTCGAGAATTTTTCACTCATATGGAGACGTCACCATTGCCGGTGAAGGGCTGCAAAATTTAGGCCTATGCTCGGCGCTCAAGGCCTTTGAGCAGGGAGGGGTCTTTATCGTGCCACACCTGCTGTGACACGGAACCTCGGTTTTTACGGTCTCATCCGAAGGATCGCCCCATTTAGTCGCCTTTTACGACAAGTAAGGGGTACTGAGGGCGTATTCTACATCCCAGATCCCCACGGGGCTCACACAATTTGAAGTCATCATCTCGGACGGATGGCCACAAGTACATATACATAGAAAAAAATCTTAAACTTCGTTTTGTATATTGTCATCAAATCTCTGATGTATATGAAAATTATCATAATGTGAAAATTTTACTCATTTTCCGCCAAATCGGAAATATCATCAAGATGCATTTGCTCTCAACATCACACGCACTCTTTATTGACTATAATTTCAGAAAATCTAAAAGAGTTTAGACAAAAATTTACAGACAAAATTCAAACAAAACAGTCGTTTAGGCCTGCCAGCCGAATTTGATATTTTTGACATATCTCGGGAATAGCAACAAGCACAATCCATTTAGTACATATGTCCAAATTCTATACAGATTCTAGATAGGGTTATCTTTCTTTTATAAATTTAACTGCAAGATCATAAAAATACAGACAAACATACCAATCTATGGAATTGAGCTCTACTGATGTTTCAATAAATTTACGGCAATCAGGATTTATTACCTAAATGATAGATTTATTAATAAACATATGTTCTTCACAGAAATAATATATTTCATGTAATAATTAATATAAATCTAGCCGCCCGCGTGGCGCAGTGGTTAGAGCGTCGGGCTCAAAGATCTGATGATCCTTGAGTCGGGGGTTCGAATCCCACTGTGGGACGTGGGTGCCGGTATTTCGGATGAGACCGTATCGCAGTAGGTGTGGCACGATAAAGATCCCTCCCTGCTCAAAGGCATGCCGAGCATAGGCCTAAATTTGCAGCCCTGTCACCGGTAATGGTGACAGCCGCCGGATAGCTGAAAAATTGCTCAGGCGGCTATAAACAAACAAACAAACAAAAATAATATAAATCGCATCCTCTACAATTATTTCAGTACAAAATATTTCCATATAAATATCAATTTATGGATCTTGAAAACTCATCGGATTATGTACATTAACAAGATTCCTGAAACTCGTTCTATCAAAAGAATAAAATACTTGATCTGGAAAGTTAATTATTAGTAAAATGTTAAAACTTACTTTATGTCCAGCAGGCATGTTTATGAATCTTTCCTAAGCTTGCTCCTAAGAACGTTCCTAAGTCATATCTTAGGAAAAATTTTAAGACGTTCCTAAGTCAAACTTAAGGTTGTAAATCAAAGCTTAGTTAGGGTTAACCTAAATTAGGAATTTCTTAAGAGAATCGTAGTTAAGAGAATCGTAGTGATAAAAGATGCATAAAAAAGAAAATTAATATTACGTATATATATCAAAATGTAAATTTTATACATATAACATACTTAAGTAATGAAATTAATCAAGCTATGATATTGTTTCATATTAATAAAGATAAGAAAATTTTATTATAAGAATGTAATATATTTTTTTAAGGGTGAAGGCGATTGAACTGCCTTTTTTCGCTGTTCGGTGAGTCTCCTAAATAAAACTGGATACATGTACAATTATCCAAAAATCGCCGAGCCATGAAAAAAGCTCGAACACTCTCCGTGCGTTGTACGTGAAAATTGCAATAGTTTTCACTGGCCAGGGATACAGTCTGTCTAAGATGAGTCGAAAAAGAAATCCTAACTTTTCCGAGTCTGAAATTCAAATTCTTGTTGACGAAGTGGAGAAAAGCAAACAGGTTCTATTTTCAAAGTTTTGTAACACGTCAACAAATTCATTGAAAAAGAGAGCATGGCAAGCAATTTGCGAAAAAATTAACAGTGTTCATAATTTTGGTTACAAAAGAACCCTGGAAGAAATAAAGAAGAAATGGTCGGCTTACATGAGCGATGCCAAAAAGAAGGCATCCTACCGTCGTAGAGAGGCAGAGAAAACAGCGGGAGGCCCCCCACCCCCCGAGTTAAGCGCTATGGAGGAGAAAGTCGTTGGAATCATGGGCAGCACATCAATTGCAGGCATTGAAGGAGGAATTGATACTTGCGACGACAACACAACGGCATCCTCATCAGTGGAAAATGGTATTTAGCGGTCTCTCGCATTCTATTTTTAGTATGTCAAAATTTGGTTTAATTTTTAAATAGGAAGTTACCCAAGATATTTGTCTTAAAATTATCTATACATATTGTGTGTGTGTGTGTGTGTGTGTGTGTGTGTGTGTGTGTGTGTGTGTGTGCGAGTACGTGCGAGCGCGTGTGTGTGTCCATTTACGTGTTGTGTTTTTTCCTATTAGTTGATTACAGAAACAATAACCTTTCTTACAGTTACAAATTGTTTTTCTTTTTAGTTTTGGCAAGTGGTAGTACTGAACAACAAAGTCAGTCTCCATTAATTCCTGTATGTACCGAATTGACTGAGACCATTCCAGCCAAGAAAAGGAAGCTACAGGACCACGTCGACTCTAACTCTGGCTCATACGAGCCGAACGTCCTGGCCTTGAGAAACTTTCAGTGTTGCGGCAACTGCTGAAGTTGAGAAAGAGCGCCTGGAGATTGAAAGTCAACGACTAACCATAGAAACGCAGTCCCATCAGATTTATCAGGCTAAATATGGTGTCACATTTACTACTGAGTAAATATTAATGAAATTGGTTTTTTTGTTTGTTTTTTTTTTGAGCGAAAACAAGTAAAAGAGGGAAATGAATAAGAAACAGTATTTGATTCCAAAATAAATGATTAATAAAAACAGTTTTTATTGCAAAAAAATAAAAATATCAAATGATGAAAGAATAAAATGAAATAACGAATAGTTAGATTATAATTTATTTATTCAGAAACACGCCCTGCAATTAGGCGACCTCTGACGTTGACCCCGTCGTTAATGTGTCCGTCGTATTGAACTCTCCGGATTCGTCCTGCATCTCGAGGGTCCGGATCTTGTATCGGTATTCTGTTGGATATACAGATGTTGTGTAAGACAACATAGGCTACAGTTATATCACACGCTTTGCAAGGAGAATACATAAGAGTCCCTCCACTAGTATCCAGAGAACGGAAGCGGGATTTTAATACTCCGAAAGCTCTTCCAATGACATTTCTAGTGCGAATATGTGCAGCAATGTATCTCTCTTCTGCGTTTGTTGTAGGGTTAACAACCATGGGCCTAACGGGTACCCGCTATCTCCTAGTAACCACCCTTCTGCTATGGTTCCCCTCTCAAACAAACGATTTAATGCAGAATTTGCCCAAATAAATGCGTCATGTGTTGCGCCTGGTCATTTAGTTTGCATCACAAAGACCTTGAACATTTATTGAATGATAGTGTTTTCGATTTACATACAAATATACATCGACACTTGTGGATTTAATTCTAATATGAGTTTCATCGATGCACCCGATAGTATTTGGAAAATTAGCAATTCATATGTTTTGCTAATTCGCGAGAACTAACTGGCATTTTGACGTGTTCATTGGCCACATTAAGAAGACACTGGGTTACATCTTTTACTATTTTACAGACACTTGGCCTTGAAATATTGTGGACGTCACCTACAACTGCTTGGAAACTCCCAGAAGCATAAAAACGCAGTGCCACCATGACCTGAATTGACACAGGGAAAGCACGAGATCTCATAGTTGGACGTTGTAGTGTATCTTGAAACTGTTCACATTAATCATGAATAATAGGCCTTGACAGTCCATACCTTTTAACAATGGACTCATCATCTAAATAATCCAGAGGGTTATCAAATGTCCCTAAACACTCTGTTGCGCCTAATCCGTTGATTTCGTCGAACTAATAATAACAAGGCGGCCATTTTTCTATCATTTCTGACTTAGGGAAAGGAAAAAGTTGTCCTAAGTTTAAGACATTTCTTAGGAACTTTCTTAAGTTATGATACTTTCGAAAACAGCACTTAGTCCTAAGAAATGTCCCAAGTCTTTCCTAAGACGTTCCTTAGTCCTAAGATGGCTTCATAAACATGCCTGCAGGTCTTCAAGTCTCAGGTAATGGTAATTCAAAATATAGTCAGAGAATTTCAAAGACCAGTAAACTTTAACTCTAACTTCTAGAACCCTGGGATGAAAAGTGTTTAGTTCAACACAAAGACCAGAAAGTTCCAACCAACAAAATCTAACCATTTCAAACACAGACCAATGAACGTTAAATGCTTGTGAATGTGTGTGTGGATATCGAATGGCGAAGTAAACAATGTGTAAATCGTAATCATAAATCCCCAAGACATATACAAGTTCGAGTGTAGGGCAACACGGACCTCCGATAAAGCGAAGGTAGGATCAGGTGCCATGGAGGAGTAAGCATCCTCTGCTGACCGGTCACACCCGCCGTGAGCCCTTAGTCGAAATTAGGTAAACGGGATTATCCTTAGTCAAAGTTAGTATGAAAATGACAGTCTAACAAAGGGTATGAAACAAATCATTCAACATATGTCCCAGAGACACTTTGTAATCGCAAACAAGGTCATTATAGCGACCGTAAAATTTGCGAAATGATGACTTCAAACGAGATCCAAGGGAATGTATGGCTATTACTAAATACCCAAATTAGTAACATATAAGAAATAAATTTTATTCTATAACCTATCCGTTTTAATGCAAGGTTTTAACTATTATGTATACATATTTACTTAAACACTAATTTACCATTTCCATGATGAAAGTACATCTACTACATTATCATCTCTAAAAATTCATTGTGATTAAATGTGTCATAGATGAGAATGCTTTTCATTAGATTTAATACTTCATCACTTCCTGTGACGACCGGAAGTGACAGACGAAAATGACAAACCAGTATAAAAAATTCTCGAAGTAGAGTCTATCATCCCTACAAGTTACATCATCAATCTTAGATTGTTTTTGAGAAATGGCAAGAAGAATATAACTCATTATTCGAAGTCGCCATCTCGCTTGCATGCGCACGCATAGAAACGCGTAGAAACGAATATTAAACTTCATTTTCGTATCCTACATAATCCATAGCAACATTTGAATAATATGAAAAAGAAAGAAAAATAGAATTTTTTACTCATTTTCCGTCCCGAAAGTAATCTTTAGATGTATTTCTCACATAAATCATAGCGATTCTGTACTGTCTATAATACCTCTCTATCTGAAAGTTTTCGCTATAAAAGGGGGTGGACCAAAAGTGAAATAAAATAAAGTAAAATAAAATGATAATGATATTAAAAGACCGGAAGTGAATTAAAAGAAAAACATATCGACTTAACTCTAGAGATAGATAGTATAATCAACATATATGAAAATCATATAAAACGCTTGATTTACATAATATAATGATATAATATAATATACTTGTACTGTGAAACACTGATATACATGTCTTATTCTATGTTTTGTTCTCCCTTTCATATCATGTATTCATGTTTAGATACTAATTCATGTTTGTCTTATGATAATTTTGTTTTTCTTCTCTTTTCTATCATGTATTCATATTTAGATACTAATTTTCAATACTAAATTTATTTTTGTATATGTGTTTTAAAGCAGGATCTCAATAAAAACTGTGTGCTAATTTGTGTCATTGTGGGTAAATAAAAAATATTATTATCATCATCATCATTATTATTATTATAAGCAAGATATATGGGAACATAGAAAGACCAATATTGCTGTACGTTTTAACATTTTATAAAAATCCAAAAGAGACCTAATTATACCTAGCAGGTTTTGTTTCGACTAAATTTTAAATTTGAATTTTTTTGGTCATTTCTGCTGACGACAGGAAGTGACGATTGACACGTCTAATCCCTTTATGCAAGCCTGTACTTGAGATCTATCATCGCTGAGGTGACTCTATCTTCTACCGTTTCAGAGAAAAGGGGTGGACAAGAAAGAAAAAGGGGGGTGGGGAAAAGGAATGAAAATCGACCATATTTCGCTACAGCAAGTGAATGTTTGAATTATCAAGTACCTGTTCATTCCCTAAAACATCTTCCCTGAAAATCAAGAAAATCTACCGAGCCATATCTGTAACGGACTACCTTCATAAAAGTATAAATAAAAATAAAAATATAAAACAAATATTGACTGCCATTTGCGTGTGGAATTCGGACAGGAACGAAAGTAGTAAGACAAAGGAGAAGCAACGTTTTACAGTTGATGGCTTTCCAGTCCTTTGGCGCATTATTTCCTTAGTTACATGGAAGTTGTGTTCCTGGAATTGGTATATACTGGACAAAAAAAGTTAAGAATCATAATTTTGACCTCAAAAATTTTTATTAACCAAATAATTATTTTGACAAATGTTAACATGTATAGTTTCTCCAATGTGTCCTTAACACAATAGATTTACCTGGTTTCATATTGACGTCATAAGTGTACGATTTTTTCGCCCAAACACAAGCAAGGGGTCAAAATCAAAGTGTGCCAACGTGTATATTGAAATTGAAAAATTGTGATTTTCATTTTATTGTGGGTATTTATTGCTCTAATCGACTTTTAGGTGAACAATTATTGACATTAAAAGCCATGAGGCGCCATTTAACTGCTCTGGAAGCTGGTCAGGCAGTAGGTATGCTTCAAGCTGGCCAAGTCCAGAGAACTGTCTCTAGACATTTTAAAGTGTCCCAAAGTGTGATTTCAAGGTTGTGGAATCGTTTAAGGCAGACAGGTAATGTTTCTGAGAGACCGAGATCAGGTCGTCCAAGGTCCACAACCGCTCACCAGGATCGCTATATGTCACTTATGGCTCGTAGACACAGGTTTCAGAGTGCTGTCCAACTCAATACTGACTTTCATGCAGCAAGTGGGGTGCCCATAACACCACAAACTCCCAGACAGAGACTTCATGCTGCTAAGCTTCGGGCTCATCGACCTGCTGTTCGTCCCATTTTGAGGAGAAGACATTGTGTAGCACGACTCAATTGGGCTCAAAATCACATAAACTGGCAACTGCGTCATTGGACGCCTGTTCTTTTCACAGACGAGTCACGGTTCTGCGTAGACTTTCATGACAGTCGTAGGCGTGTATGGCGCATGCGTGGAGAGCGGTACGCTAATTGCTGTGTAGCAGAGCATGATCGTTTTGGAGGTGGCTCTGTGATGATTTGGGCCTGAATCAGTATTGGTGGATGTACTGACTTGCACGTGATTAATGGCAATCTTACCGGTGCAATTTAGAGGGACGAGATACTGCATCCAATTGTGAGACCTTATGCGGGAGCTATAGGCAACGACTTTGTGTTAATGGATGATAATGCTCGTCCCCACATAGCACGTATAGTGAAAGACTACCTTGCGACAGAGACAATTGGAACGTATGGATTTAAATCCAATAGAACATGCCTGGGACATGTTGCAGCAAGCTGTTTCCAGACGCGCTGTACTTCCGACAAACCGCCAGGAGCTTACGTTAGCTTTACATCAGGAATGGGCAAGGTTGCCACAAACTGCGTTCCGCAGGCTCATCAGAAGTATGCAGAGGCGTTGTCGTGCCGTTATACAGGCTCAGGGTGGACATACACCCTATTGATATTGCCTTTATAAAGATTCAATCACTTGTAATGAAATTTGTTATTGTTGCTCATACCGATTTTCAAACTGTTTTGGGGGGTTACCTGACAATGGTTTCTCTGGCTGCTGAACGTATTGATGAATGTGTAAAAAACAGGTTTAAAATGTATTGTTCGATTGTCGTTGAACATTTTAAGTATATATTTAACATAATTTATTTGGTTTTGTTGTGAATAAAATAATTCTGAAATCATGATCCTTAAATTTTTTGTCCAGTATATAAAGAAAACCTTCTTTCTGGTTAGCTAATAAGATTTGTTGGAAGATCACCTGATGGATTACGTATTAGCATAAATTAAATATCAATTCAAGTCAAATGATACGGCATAATACGGGAATACATAGTCGCTGGAAAGTATAAGAAGCTCAATGGCAACAATGCTCACGTGAATCGTCGTGATCATTCAGGACTACTAGTATAAAACTAACCCACGTTGAGGTCCCGCTGTCAGTCACCTTCGCATTGATCATGTTCTGGGCAGGGGGATAAAACAGAGCACTTACCAGTTACAATGGCGTCAAGTAATCACATAAATGATGCAAGGGTTTTAAATATGCCTGATAATGGTCAACGTCATCTTGCTGATTACGATGCCCCAAAGGGCACAGAAAAAGTAGATTGGCACGCAGTCAAAGATGTAATCTAGTAAACTGGCATGTAAAACTATTTAATAGAGTATTAAGCTAGAAATAAAACAGAAAATTGAAGATATGACCAAACGAGTGGAATGAGTTCAAAATATGATAAATACTTATACAATATTCATTCCGGTGAAGTCGGTGGGTTTGTTGATATATTGAGGGTCGAATTACTTCACCCTATGTGCATCCAAAATTTTTCCTTTACCTTTTATTTTTATCCGATATCTGATCAACTCGGGTCATAGTCAGTAACCACTAATGACAACTCAAAGTACGACAACATCAGCGAATGACGACCAAAAAAAAGAAAATGGAAGAGAAAAGCTACCGCTCAGGTAAGCAAAAAAAACAACCTGACTTCATTAGGATTACTATATATAGGACGAGCTCATGGAATTTACAGTCTTCGCACAATATATGTATTAAGATCTCCGTTCCGTTGATATTTCTTACTGGTTACCAGTTACAATATCAGTATGGTTCGTGTTCTCTTCATTTTAACATGTGTGTTTGCCGTCAGCACAGTAAGTGGTAGGTATATTTATATTTTTCGCAGTGCGTAAACGATTATATAGTTTCCGTCAAGTTTCAGTCTGCGGAAACTTTATATATGATATCGTTATTAGAATTAAAGGTTTAACAAAACTGAAATGAAAAGAGATAACAGAAAACATACGGTTGTATATACTGCGTGTGTTGTTACGAGTGATAATAATAATAATAATAATAATATATGCATTTATATAGCGCCCTATATAAAAATAAATTTACCCTAAGGCGCTGAACATGATAAAAATTATATCACATGACCACATTAACAAAAAGCCTGTGATACAGTAAACATGGTAAGGATTAAAACGCTTCAATTTAAATTACACAATTATACAGACACTAGAATACAAATGAAAGTAATATTAACAACAAAAGATTCAGAAGGACACCAAGATGACTGAAGGATAAAAATACATGAAATAAAATTGATATACGTCTAGGTAAAATGATTAAACACTGTATGCTAATTTAAAAAGATACGTTTTTAAGTCCCGTTTGAATGTAAAAATTGATTTCTGGAATCGCAGCGAGTCTGGTAGATTGTTCCAGAGTGTCGCTGCTGCGTGGTCAAACCGACGAATTCCGTATGTCTCAGTGCGCACACGAGGTTTCGTAAGTAGCATTGACTTCTCAGAGCGCAATGCTCGTGACGGCGCATAAATCGTCACCAGTTCCTTCAAGTAAGATGGCGATGTATTCTGTAGTGACTTGAAGATGTAGAGAAGGATCTTGTAGTATGTACGAAATTTAATCGGTAACCAATGAAGAGATATTAATACTTCAGTGATGTGTTCGTACTTCTTGGTTCGAGTTATGATTCTTGCTGCTGTATTCTGAATTTTTTGGAGTTTTGATACGTTGGTTTCAGGAATTCCGTAAAGGAGTGCATTTCCGTAATCAAGTCTTGATATTACTAAAGCAATCACCAAGGTTTTACAAGCTGCTTTAGTTAAGAATGGGCGAATGCGGCTAATATTGCGCAGATGGAAAAGACTTGATTTTGACACGGCGCTGATATGATTCTTCATGCTTAGTGGTTTATCGAAAAACACACCAAGATTTTTTACGCACTCTGATTCGGAAATGGCAACTCCCTCAAAATCAATCTGGTGTAACACTGATTTTTTAAGTTGATTTTTAGGTGTGAAAACAATAAATTCCGTTTTATCTTGGTTTAGTTTGAGTAGATTTGCACGCATCCAGCTTTTCACACTAGCTAAGCAAGTCTCAAGTCGATGTTTCAATTCGATCCAGATCTCATTTGGTTTAATAACGAGGTAGATTTGTGTGTCATCTGCGTAGCAGTGGAACAACATGCCATGGTCTCGACAGATTTTACCAATTGGTTTCGAGAATAGGCAATATAACATTGGCCCTAGGACCGAGCCCTGCGGTACACCAAAACGCAGGACTTGATCTCTTGATACGCTTTCACCGATGACAACTTTTTGGGTACGATGAGTTAGATATGACTCAATCCATTTTAGAGCCGCCCCAGGGATACCGAAAGAAAAATTGAGACGCTTCAGCAAAATGGTATGGTCAATCACATCAAATGCAGCAGATAAGTCTAACATCACCAGGGCCATGCAGGAATTGCTATCAAGCTCTGATACAATGTCATGGTGAACTCTAAGTAATGCTGTCTCTGTAGAGTGACATGACCTGTATGCGGACTGCAGTGGCTCCTGCAGATTGTTTAGTTCCAGGTGATGTTTGATTCTGTCAGACACAACCTTCTCGAGTATTTTCGAGATAAATGGCAGGTTGGAGACAGGCCTATAGTTTTTCAGTTCTTCGGGATCAAGGCCAGTTTTTTTCAGGAAAGGGCGAATAATAGCCTCCTTAAAGGACTCTGGTACGCACGAATCCAAAAATGACTTGTTTATTATTCCTGTCACCATAGGAATAAGCTCGTCAATACATGATTTCAGTAAAGTCGTAGTTATTGGATCTAATTCACAGGACTTAGTTGGTGCCCCCATGATGATATTGTAAACTTCCTTCTGGGTGGTCCCAGTAAAGACAGCAAGTTCTTTACCCACATATCGAACATCACTCTTAAGTGCTTCGATGATGTTGACACATGTTGTATCATTAAGACTGGATCTGATGTTTTCAATTTTCCCAATGAAAAACTCACAAAATCTGTTTGCTAGCGATTCTTCATCATCGTGCTTTGGAAGGACCGTCTCTCGAGAGCTTCCCATTAGATTCTTACTGAGCTGGTAAAGCTTCTTTTGGTCATGTTCAACCTCTAATATTTTGGTAGAGTAGTAGTCAAGCTTGGATCGTAGCAGGAGCTTTGAATAATCTATACATTTTTGTCTGTGTATTTGTTTGTGTATTGTTAAGTTGGTTATGCGCATCTGTCGCTCTGCTTTTCGGCGAGCTCGCTTAGCTGCTTTCAGCTCTGCATTGTACCATGGTGTTTTTGGTCGTATGATTATGTCTTTTTTCTGAACGGGTGCATGATTGTCAATGATATATTTCAGACCGTTGTTATACGTCTCGACTAAATCAACAATTTGTTTGTCCATGATTTGAAGATCGAATGATGAAGATATATCTTCCTTGAGTTCGGCGATGTTAATTTCTCTGTACTTCCTATAGAACAGTGTTTTGTGTTCCAGCTTAGGCTTGGAGATCTGTAACAGAGCCTGAACAGCAAAGTGATCGCCAACCGAATTTCCTTTGTCATCACAGAGTGTAAAGTTCATGATAGATGGATCATGCTGAAGAATGGAACTATCTTCTCTGGTGATGATTACATCAAGTGTATGACCATGTACATGGGTGGCACCACGGACGCTTTGAATGAGTCCATAATCATTCAGCATGTTCATAAATGTCTTTGAATCAGTGTCACTGGCTCGATCAAGATGGAAGTTTAGATCTCCGAGAATTACCAATTCTTCAGGAGCAATAACCCGATTTTCAAGATATCTCGACCATTCTTCGAAGAATATCAAGTTTCTGAAATGGTTTGCTTTCGAAGGTGGCGGACGGTATATGGCACACAAGCGAAAATTGATGCTGTTTTTCACACTCACAATACAATCCATGTGTTCAAAATGAGTGTATTCTGTTTCCCGTTTGGAAAGACGCACGTTGATGACGCGTCTGTGGATGATCGCAAGTCCTCCCCCCTTCTTGCTTTTTCGAGGTACATGAATGGTAGTATAGCCAACTGGTGTCATTTCTGCGATAACACATTTATCATTATCATTGCCTAACCAGGTTTCGGTCAAAACAAGAATATCAATGCTATTTGACGTGATAAAATCATTGATGGATAATGATTTGTTGTTTGCTGATCTGCAGTTTAGAGTACACAGACTTAGGGGTGATGTTTTCGCTTTGTTATTTAGTTGTTTTGTCTCTATAGGTACCAGGTTCATAAGATTTAATCCTGTCCCCCTACGGGTTTTGAAAATCGAGCAATGACGCTCAAGTACCTGGATTTGCTCACCAGCCTGTTGGTGAGTTTCTATCAGAACAAGGTTAGTCAAGTTTCGACCACGATGGCTTGCAATACCCGGAAGTCGGATAGGATTGAGAGTGGGTCTAATTTTCCTCACAATCTTACGCCCAGCTTTGGATCCTCGCCTAGTTCGTCGATTCCGAGTTCCATGAAGTCTTCTGTAGAACTTTGTCGCGGTTGAGGTACAGGCCACCTGATATAGACCCAAAGCCCTGAGAGTCAGCAGTGTGTCCAGTGGTATACGACTGCTGCCAAGTGACTTTAATTCATGCAGATCTAGGCCACTGTAACTGATCAGTGGAGACATAACAGTTGGTTAGGCGGAAACCTTGACAGTGGTCCACGAAATTTATTTGTATGATGTACTTTTGGTGGATTACCTGGTAGTACTCAATATGTCGTACGAAGAATAAAAGACTTAAGTACGAATATGCGTCGAATGCATTCTCAATAAACGTCAAGACTGACGAAGGTAATTTGTACAAATAAAAGTCGGGATAAAAGTCACGGATGGATAAACACAATAGATAACAAAATAAACACAAAATCACGTTCAAAATGTTAGTTTTAAAGACAAAATATCCACAATTACATTAAAAACGTCTTATTTAAGAGATCAACAAATCCTAAAACTGAAAAATTGGTAATTAAAGAGAATATTGGACTAAAAGCTCAGAGGTGAAGCAGCCATGACCTAGCGCTAACACCACTCACGAGCATCGTGATAAGGTAGCATGACTGTGTATACCGGGCCAATTAATTTGTGTAAACATTTATTGTTAGTTCCATATTAATTACAGGTTTTTTTTCTAATTCATGGGAACAATAGAGCGAAATACACAAAGTGCTCACGTTGAATACAGCCCAACTTTGTCGGAAAAAAAAAGGATCGAAGTGCATTGTAAAAATAAGTGTGTGGGGAAAATAATAAATCGCGCAAAATATGAATTGGATCATAAAACTTCGACTAGGACATTTTTATATTCACGCAGTTACATTGCATGTTCATTACTAAGGATGTAGATTTTATTGCTATATAGTTTATTTTCACACTTTCAAAACAATGAATACTGCATATTGAAAATTATGATTCCGACCACTAATACAGTAAGGTGTACAAATGTACATACAGGTATATAGATATGTAGGTAAAAGATGCCGGTAGGAAACAATTTATATGTGCTCAATTAATTCAGTAATCAATATAAAATATGTAATTTGCATGCATTCATTTTAATTTCAACAAACCTTTTACTGTCGATGGTATACAATGACACTGGGCACTCGTTCTGAAAAGAGCTAGGTACGTTATGCAACAAAATCGGTCCTGTTTTCAAATTTCATCAAATTAAATACATAATATGCCAACAATATGCCACTGTCAGAACACGTTATTTTTTCCATATATCTCGTGTCATTTTCTTGTAAGAGTTAGTTGACCATAGCGTTGTTTCTTATAAAAACATGGATAACGTCATGACCTCAATGTTTATGAATAACGTTTTGGAAAGCAAGAAAACTACTTCAAAATGCTTCTTTAGCATAGAAATTCAAGGTTTTATATAAATGCCCTTTACCCTCTCAATTAATGGGCCGGAATATGATTGATTGATTGATTGTTTGTTTTCCGCCACACTCAACAATTTTTCAGTTTTCTGGTGGCGTCCAGTTTCTGTAGGTGGAGAAGAGAACCCAGATACAATGTATCCGGGAAGAGACCACCGACCTTCCGAAAGTAAACTGGCAAACTTTTTCACATATATCGGCGCGAGCGGGATTCGAACCCGGAATATATCCAATCCTGAACGGAATACTAAAAAATATAGGTCTTTAGAATAGAGGAAAGTTTTGTTTAGTTTAAACCTTACAATTAAAAACTAGACCACAATTTGTCAAATACAAAGAAAATGATTCAATTATCCATACATTTACTCCAGCCGGGACTATTATGTATATATTCTGCTTTAAATGAAATTTCATTCAACCAAGTCCACATCTTCTCCAGCTGCCCCCACCCTTTAACACCCCCCCCCCCCCCCAAAAAAAAAAACCAAAAAACAAAAACCAAAAATAAAAACAAACGAAACAAAAAAAAAAATAAAAAATTACGTACCAAAGTTTGTCACGAAAGGGAACGGTCATATCCGAAAGACCTGAGATTCTCACCTATCAATGCCGAGCGTTTGGCAAAGGAGCAATCATTACCTATATTTCCATCTTAGGTATGATACGGCCATGTCACGAGCGGAACACTTTACTCTTCCAGTTACGAAGCGATTGTTTTACCAATGAGGTAACGCTACCTCCCTGTAATGTATGACTATACATTTATGGGAAAAAAGCATTGACTGATTAATGAACTGGTGTTTGTTTGAATATTCATGTTGAAAGTAGTCTTAAGAGATCTTCGAGTAGCATATAAAATGCTACTATTCTTTATCCAAGTCAAGGATTCTCTTGGATAGGATACCTTCGTTTAGACGAAAAATTAAGATGGCCACAAGTCTCGAGATAACTGATCAACACAATTGTGTGTGTCGCTTTACTATAAACCAATCACGGATTTAAGGAGGGGGCAGAACCAATTTTACATACTAGTATTCTAAATGATTCATTAACTGTTTTTGGGAATAAACTTAAGTCCTATCTTTTTAAACTTGCATTTCATTTCTAATTCGGTATCTATGTAAACAGTTGTGTTTTTTTTAAATCCTGCATCCTCCATGTCTCGTGCGCACAACTTATTATCCCGTGCGCACGATATAATATCTCGTGCACACGACATAATATTTCGTGCACACGACATAATATCTTGTGCGCATGACTAATTATATCGAATATGGCATTGGTTTGTTATGTAGAGCCACTAACGTTGAACGCATGCATTCAGTTACTCGGCACATGTAATTATAGGTATCATTTTCGATAGGAAATATCATTGTTTTGCAACGGAGGAACATAAGACAGAATCAATTCTAAGTCATCGTTATAATCATCCGGAACTACATCACATGAGCTGCAAAGTCCTAAGATGTATAGGAATAATCTTTTTGCTCTGCTCACTAAAACATGTGTTAATGTAATGTAATCTAGAATTAGGAGTCTGCTGAGCCTATGAGAAACGTAGGAAGCTTTCTACCATGGCCAATTGCATATATATGTTAGGTTTATCAAAAGATCAGTGTGGGATAAAAGTCTAATTTATGGTCAGATCTTAGGATTGTGTTTCTTTGATTTCGTTATGCTTGTCTGTCACTAATTCTAACGTTGTAAATTAATGTCAAAGGGGTATCCCCTGACTTTGCAACTTTGTTTAATTAATTTCATTGCTTAATTTAATATCCAAGTGGGCTGATTTGTCAAAGTTGAAACATGCGCGAGTTTGCAAGTTTACTTCTAAATTATTAAAACTGTTCAGCAGTTTTTTATTTTTATTGATATGTACGTTGGTTTATACAACGTTTGGATTATGATAAATTCTGAAATATGACTTGCCACATACGGTTTAAAGGTTATTTCATGTACTAGTATTTTGAGGTCGGCAGTATTCAGGCCTGTAATCGTGTTGATATTTAGAAAATGTTAATATTCACAGTGCCACAAAGGTGTTGAAACTTTGTGCCAGGGGTCTGAAGAAGGGTGACTGTGAAGATGAAATAGGTGTCCTAACGGAAGCCTGGAGTAGCATGATCATTACAGCTGCACAGGTTTGGAATCTTCGATATGAAAATGGATAATCTCTTACGAACTCGTACTATTAAATGTCGAGATTAGAGATTAATTTGCGAATTCGTACTATTAAATGTCGAGATTAGAGATTAATTTGCGAATTCGTACTATAAAATGTCGAGATTAGAGATTAATTTGCGAATTCGTACTATTACATGTCGAGATTAGAGATTAATTTGCGAATTCGTACTATTAAATGTCGAGATTAGCGATTAATTTGCGAATTCGTACTATAAAATGTCAAGATTACAGATTAATTTGCGAATTCGTACTATAAAATGTCAAGATTACAGATTAATTTGCGAACTCGTACTATAAAATGTCTTAAGATTACAGATTAATTTTTTTCTAGGCTCATCGATTTCCGTCAGCCTTACCATGTTTGCCTCAGTGATGATAATTAACATTTTACTTTACGTATGCAGGCAAGTGGAGAAAATAGGCTTTTGATGGCAGATATACACATTAAAACAAAAGCAAGTTTCTTCTCCATGACCGACAGATGGATTATCTTACAAATTATTTTGTTCTCCAGGAAATGCTGTGGTTTCTTTGTGTATGTTTTCTTTTTCAAATATGGTTCATAATTATGACCTCTTAAATAACTATGATATCACTATGCTTACATTCTTTATGTGCATTTTGTTTCATTTCTATTGGAATTTATTGCTTGTCATTTGCAACTATGAAGACACATTTTGTTTCAGTTTAATTAGATCCGGTTTAGTGCCGTCTGTCCGCGTGTAAATATACACATTCCACTAACTCCGCGACCTATTTCGCAATGTTGTTGAAATTAATAAAAAACAAGATTTCGGGTTTATTGTTTTAAATACCTTTTATATGAATTAATGATTATAAATAAGCTTACCTATTTTATACGATGGTTCATTTCATGATTTTAGAATTTGTCCTTGACTATTTTCTTATATGGAATATCAAGTCAAAGTCAGGTGATAGGTTTGAATAAGTTACAAGTCAATAATATCTATAATTTACGTACCTAAAAGTATTTATACTAATTCAATACAGAAAAATATAAATAAGAAAATTGTTACAAAGTTTGTATATCAAAACTATTGTCATAGAGTTAATTTTTCAGCTATCCGGCGACTGTCAATATAAAGTTATATATCTGTAGTTTATAAAACATTAGTGAGGGGTATGGAGAATGTTTACTTCGTATTGTAGCTAAGAAATGAATGAATGATTTACTATTTATTTATCAGGGATATCGGTCCTTTCTTTTTCCCCAGATTTCTAGCGTTTTAGCCATATCATCAATCTTTGCGGACTAATTCAGTTATTTGTATACTCTTGTAATGTTTGATGTGCATGTCTTTGTGTTATAATTAATCTTCGTTTACAAGGCGATTCATATTTAATATGTGAAATAGAGCCTATCAATAAATGCGTGCATGCCCTGGCTTAGCGTTTCTTGTTAATTTCGTTTTACTAAAGGAACCATTTTAATTATGACTCAGATCGTCCTTCACAAGTTCTGGATTTGACAATTTGAAATTTTTCTGTGAGTGGACCCCCGCTGCTTTTATCAAAGCATGCTGTTGTGGGACAGAATTAACCCGAATACCATCAGAAATCAATCACAAAAAATTCAAAGATTCCACAATTTATTTACAAATATTTACAGACAAAAATACTAACTTAGAGTAGGCCTAATCACAGATCATAAAATCTGACATTTGTTTACCACCGCATGAATCACACAGAAAAATAACATTTTCACAAATCAGCGGTTAATTCCAAGTCAGTCCTCACAATTGTGGACATCTTCACTTAAACAAGGTGTGCAGGTCTAAAAGTGCACTGATAACCAGGGTACAGTTATACAAAGGTTATTTAACTTTAACTGACAGTTAACTTGTCATTAATTCTTACATTTAATTTAGAAAACGCCAAGGTAACGAACTGTACTCATTTCCTGTAGGAAATCTAGTTTGCCAGTACAACTTTCCATTAGATCAAATGCTGTCTGACGTGTTTCATATCAATTGTTAGGCCGTTCTTGGCACATTGATTCTGACTGCGGATTAAACCGTTTACCTGATCCAGGTATAGAGTTCACAGCGGGTATCACCGGTCGACAGGGAATGCTTACTCATCCTAGGCACCTGATCACATCTTTGGTATGTCCAGGGGTCCGTGTTTGCCCATCTCCCTGATTTGTATTTTATGTAGGAATTACAAGATTGAATGCTGTTCGTTATCTTAGCCTTTTCACAAGGAAAGTTAACAATGGAGAAATAGAAATCATCCCGTTTGTCACAAAATTGAGTTGTTCATTAGCTGTCAGCATCTATGTTCAATAAAATATCTAATTACGAAACAGATGTATAACACTCTGTGGTGTCTTTTATTTCAAGTTCACTGGAATGTATCGAATCGATAAGTGAATGAAAATGATCATCGTTAATAGATAAAAAGTCGTCGATATCTAAATGGCGAATTGAAGGCCATAGCAAGAGATTTTTCTGTTTATGTGGAAGCTTCTGGATGCATTCTGCTTCATGAGAATATAAATACAGGTCAGCTAACAAAGTAGCGCAATCCGTGTCCATGGGAATTCCGACAGACTGTTGAAAGTCCAATCACCAAAAGACTACGAAGATATTGTCAATGAGGAACTCTGGCATCTTTTAAGTATCAGCTTCAGAGTACTTGTGCGTGGAGTGCTTGACAAACTATTTGGATGACTGATCACTGGATATGAATATTTCCTTTTACCATTTTTATTGAAGTGATTCGTTTTAAATTTATCATGAGGTGTAGCCAGTCGTGTAACGTTTTGTAAAGTCTTGTGTTTTAATGTTATTGATTTGAGAAAAGGTTTGTGATTTCAAACTTTCTAAAAACTCTGCAGAAATGTTTAGAATCCACATTTAATTTACACCAAATCTGGCATATGTAGTTGCATAGTTCGTTTCAAGTTTCTACTCCACAACAGTTAATATTGAGTAGCAAAGATAGAGACTTGGTAGAACATTTACTGGACCAAGCAATGTATCTTTTTAAGGGTTTTGTGAATCTAGTATAGATACGGTAACTCATATTCATCCACTCCATGGACTGGGATATTAAATATATTTAAAAGTGAAGCATATTATGAAGACTAAAATTTTTTTCAAAGGTCAGTTGGAGCATACGTGTGATTACTAAATGTGACATTAATGCCAAGTTCGTTTACAATAAAGTTGTAATAAAGAGCCTTACAAACAAATACAATGTTGTTGTAAACTTTGTCAGCTGAAACTAAAGCATGTTCCTCATGTAACCTATCTAACTCTTTTATCACTTCTGATTTACTACAGACAGAAGGATACGCATTTTTCTCATAGATGCATGCATTAATTCAATTAATTGATTTGGTGTGTGCTTCAATTCAATTAATGCTCGACAAAACTTAATTTAGAGCTCAGTATAAATGATTTAATGATCTCTTTAATACAATTAAAGATATCGTTAATCAATTTAGCCCAATCCCTACTCCCTTTGTACAATGCACAAAATGTCGACACATCCGTTCATTAAAATCTGATCTAAAATGGTTTTGAATAAAATAGGATGACCCTTTCATCGTTTGATCTCAAAAGCAATAGAAGTGTTTCTGTTAATGAGATTCATCACATTCAGTTTTAGAGTACAAGCTTTAAGAAATATGAAGTTATCATCTTGAACCATTTTATGCAATATTATGAATTTCTCTAGGTTCTTTTTACTATCGGTATCCCCATTTGACAATATATGAATATTTCCCCTTCCCAAGTAAACATTTTCATCCAATTGTAGAAACTACATAAAATTGTATGAGAATTTTAACAAATATCATTCTTATACATTGTAAGTCAGTATCTATAAATATAAAAGTATTACAATGTACCTTGTAGATAAGAATCAGTAATCAATCAATTCATATTATGTTCCTATTTTTAGTATTATAATTTGAGGATGTTTCCCCACCCCACCCTTTGCTCTGGAAGTTCATGATTGCATTGTTGAAAATTCTCCTTAAATATGAACTAAATATTAGATAAAACTGTGAATATATAGATTTTTTATCTTGGTTTACTACCGATTGACCTCAAAATCGTTATGTATCTTTTAGTCACATGGTGTTCTAAAGCAAAAGCTTAACGATCTTTAGAGATACACAGTCTGCTTGGAATAAAAGTGTGCCATTAGGGAAGACAAAATGATGAAGACCCCCCCCCCCAAAAAAAAAGAAATGAAGGGCCCCCCAAAACCAAATTATCTCTTGCTTTCTGCCAGAAGAAACAAATATTGACAAACAAAATCAAATCCCCTTTCCTGCATTTTGAACATTGATAGAAGCTATGAAGATATGCAGATTAAAAGTTTACTGAAATTAGACACCTTTTCATCAGAAATGTCACTTGAGCCTTTGGCTAAGGTGATCTAAATTAATTTTTTTAAAAACCCAGAAATTGAAACAAAATAAACCACCATCTTCAATATTGTCAGGCTCATGGAAAACTTAGTGAAGTAAAACAGATAGAGAGTCTCTCTCTCAGATAGTTAATGACCAAGATTCCATTTACTCCTATACCATTGGCAAGGAATTAAAAAAAGATATTCAAAAATGTTACAATCAGACGTAAAAGGTGCCAAGAAGATTGGACGTCAAAAGAAATGACATACTATGGGCTTGCTTTCAAATCAACAGATTTTAAAGAAATGAAATTTTGTGATACCGCCATTATTTCTGAAGACTTGTTTGTCAATGAAAATAATTCATAGACAATACTATTAGGACGTATACTAAAGTTAAAAATAGATATGGCATTTTTACTCAAGTTATTATCCACGGTGATAAAACGTGGAATATCATAATATTCCAGAAAGAAATACAGTCTAAAGACATAGGTATAAATGAGAATTGCTTTGAATTGAATAGAAATTCTGTGACAGCTCTCACATCTGTCGGCGCGCGTTCGAATCTCGGCCACGGCGTTATGTGAGCAAGTTTGCCAGTTTACTTGCGGAAGGTCGGTGGTCTCTTCCCAGGTACATTGTATCTGGGTTCTCTCCTCCACCAACAAAAAACTGGACGCCACCAGAATTGTTGAGTGTGGCGGAAAGCAATAAATAAATAATCAATCAATCTGTGACAGCAGTCCTGTCTCGAAACAACACTACTATACACCGCTCCATTCTATGCAAGAGACTGATTAATTTCAGGAGTCGTTCTGGACTTCAGTCATGTCATCCTTGTAGTGAATTGGTACAAGAAAAACAATCTGTAAATGCACTCTCTAATTTATCAAATGTCAGTGTAGCAAACAGCTACAACTGACCTGGACCATCCTATATGTGCTATAAATGACACGGAGAATGCCTTGAATGATGCATCAGATAATGATACAGTACAATTATGTGATAAAGATGCACAAGACACGAACTCCATATTAGGAAGTCTCCTCAAAGACTATCCTCCTCAAATGCTGGAATTCTTACAATCACGGCAGACAGCCCTACAGAAATCAAAATAATGGAAACAGGTGGCCCGAAAACATGATCAGAGTTTGTATTACTTTATGGTACAGAAGTTCCAAAGCTTATCAAGATTTGATAAATAGTGGCTTCATAATTCTTCCATCACAGAGACAACTGCAATTTTATAAAAATTAATTCCACCAAAGGGCAAGTATTAACACTGATCTTCATTGTATGAAAAATGAGGCGATCTTGAAAAACATTGCCCCAGAAGGCTATGAAAGTAGACTGGCACTCGACGAAATGTCAATTCAGCCACATCTGCAAATGTATTGCAAAGATAAAAATTATCATATTTCAGGCTTCACTGATATTTCTAAAGAATTAGATCTAATCGAACAAATAAAGATAGGAAAATCTGAAATAAAACTGGCATCACATTGTGTTCCTAGGTTTTACAGGATTTCGTTTCCCCTTATTTCATTACCCCACTACACAAGCATCTGCATGTGACTTATATCTGGAAATATGGAAAGTAATCGACATGCTGAATACTTTTGGATTTGTCGAATACATTAGTGTAGATGGAGCTGAAACCAACAGAGACCTTAGTAAAATTCTGATTGGAGACGTCCGATCTTCGTCAAAATCAATGAAAATCCAAAATATTTTTACTTTGTCATCACATGATATATTTTTCATCATGGACTACTCTCGTGTGATAAAAAGGTAAGGAATAATATAGGCAGCAGTGATATGGGTGCTTACAAAACAAAATCGCATTTGAATGGCTATTTCATTTACTGGAACCATTTGTATGCTGCTCATATATGGGATGTAACTAATAACCCTCTCCCTGTTCACAGGAGACTTTCACATGAGCATTTGGTTCTTACCAGTGGGCTAAAGTGAGAAATCATTTGGTAGAGAAACAAAGAAAAGTTACATCTCATGCTAACTTATGCAGAAACTTTGAAAGACAGTGCTTACCTGCCAAGCACCATAGCACACCTTCAGCACACCAGCACACTGATTGTCAACTTCAGAGACCCAAGACCCATTAATGACCTGTCTGATGTATGCTTAAAAGAAAACATGTCTGCGATACAGTGGTTTAGAAACTGGGAGGAATCAGTAAAAGATAGACCAGACAAAGATAAATATCTTATCTCACATCAAACACGAGCTGATCTAACATCATTGATTATTGGATTTGATTAACTCTGTCACTATAAACTTAAAATAGCATGCATCATCTTCAATTATTCCAGACTGAATAAATCCTGATGTAACTGAAAACATTTTGTCAGCAGCAACGTGGACTTTACAATGGGAATAACACCAACCCAAATTACCTTACCCACTACCGATCCATGAATGCGATAATTCTAGGACAGCCCACAGTATCCAAAAAATCTAATGCTGGTATAGCAATGAGAGCAGGTGTTGCTCCTTATTCACAGTAGAGACGTTGGTATGAATCAGTAAACACAAGTTTTCCATTTACATTTATTTTGACATGCATAGATAGTCACCAATTGTAAAATATACCCTGTCTATTGTGCACTAATTCATGTACTTAAAATTTGCTCACAACTTTCAGTCTATAGTAATTGACTTAGAACAGTCTGTACAAAACCACATATCCTCCGAAAAAGCATCTAAATCTGTCACATCAACACACATAGCATGAAACCATGAATCACAACCACCACAAGCAATACAGTCATTTATACATTGTTTTGAGCAAATTCCACATGGCCATTTTACTTTCTTGGTGCTTGTCCCTTTTCCTTTTCCCTTGCCTTTTTCTGACTGGGGTCTTTTTCTCTTTTGTGCTAATGGCTTTCCTTGTTGTGTTGATGTGCCAGAGTTCTCTGTTTTATGGGTAGACCCACTAGTCCCTGGCAAATCTGTAACAACAGCTTCAGACTGTAAGGTTCTTACAGTAGCAGATTAAGGAGAAAAGGTATTAGAGCATGGCATATTTTCAGCACTTAGTATGACTGTGGAGCAAACAAGATATTTCTGACTTTTGTTTGTTCCTTTGAATAGGATCATCATAAGCTGAACATAGTATGAGTAAACTTTGTTGTCGAATATGCCCTCAAGATATTTTGAATCTCTCGTCAATTCACTTTTCAAACGCAGATGTGATGCTGTTAGATTGTCAGAAGTATCTTTTCTTATGAAATTCAAATTGAATTTCAAAAGATCCCGTTTGTCTTTATTTTCAGTAACTTTTCTACGAAGTGCCTTTCCTTTCCGAATTTTGAGACCTTCCAGGAAATCTTTACGGAAGTGGCTGACTGAAACTTTCACGAATAAGGAAACTGAACTTTGGAACAATTCCGTCACACTTCTGCATATGTCACATGTTTCACATAATTCAAAGAATTCCGATCTTCCATGTCCATTGCTTATGTCCTCCTTGAAAATAGTTGCAAATGAATTTATCAACTTCTGATCATCTAGTACTTCCTTTTCCAACACACTGAAAAAATCTTATTTACATTGTAAGAGTGATTTTTCTGTCAGGTGGACTTTAGTCTGCAACTCTAACAATATGAAGAAGTTGAAAGTCTCATCAGATACATTACTAAGTCCACTGGGCACATTTTGTCTCCAACGTGTTTCCGTCATGGACTGTGGGTCACAGCTGATCGACAATAATTCAGATTCACTAATAGTGAGGTTTTCCAGTAAAGTTTTCTTCGAATCAGCAATTATCAAATCATTTACCTTTCTAGGAAAAAAAAACTTCTAACGGTATTAACATTTCTATATTTCAGTTTTGCTGTCACTTAACCTGCAATGTAGTGCAGGTTTCCTTTTGCAGCACTATTTAATTCTTTGTAGATATTCTTGGGACTTTACGTGGCATATCCTTGGTTTCTCTGTCTTTTATTTCCTGCAATATGTCTCTCTGTATTGCAAGCATAGAGTTTGTAAATAATTTGAAAATTGTATCAGAATTAAAATTCTTTCTTGTGTAATGTTCACATACAGCTTCCACACACTCTCGGTATTTAATAGATGATGCATGTTTTTGAAAGGCTGTATAAAACTTTCTGAATTCTGCTGCTGGAAAAGTTGTATTTGAATCAAGAAAGATTTCTTTTGAAATGTTTTAATCACAAGGCCTCTCATCTCTAGTCGGCGCGGGTTCGAATCCCGCTCGCGCCGATATATGCGAGAAAGTTTGCCAGTTTACTTTCGGAAGGTCGGTGGTCTCCTCCCGGGTACATTGTATCTGGGTTCTCTCCTCCACCTACAAAAACTGGACGCCACCAGATAACTGAAAAATTGTTGAGTGTGGCGGAAAACAATCATACAATCAATAACATACAATCTTATGACGTAAAAAACTTAGTTTTTACTACTTTTTATCTGTAAAATTGTAAGGATTACTGTTTCCTCATGAATGCACTGAAAACTGTTGCGATTTCTTAAATAGATATACTTTGTGATCGACCTTACTGAATGTAAATCTTTGTCAGTGTGTGGTGGGTGGAGCGGGAGGGTATGCCCCCTTCAATAAGCTTATGTCAGTGATGCAGATAACTATTATCCTGATTGTCGTAAGTCGCTACAGAACGATACCAAATAGACTGAAATAAAATAATAATAATAAAAAAAAAATCAACGGTATCAGAGAAGTACATGATTTGGGAATGTTTTGTTTTAGGGGTTTACTTTAGACAAGGGACGTAGAAATTTTGTCCGATTTAAATACCATTACTTACAAATACAGAAGACAGATAATAATAGTTTAAAGTAGAAATTAAGACACGAAGCCTTTTTAAATGTTTTTGGTCCAATAACCAAATGGATGAAGAAGGATATGATATTGCCACACCTGAACCACCTCTCTGAAGCTTAGTTTACAGGTGGAACGGACTTTAAATGAGCATACAATTAATTGATCAATTACACCAATCATCTTTCAGTTACTTGAATCTATTGCTCACCCTAATATGTAGTTGTCGTGATGACTAGTGTATCAAATACAGAGGCAGTAAATCCTCTAAGACGGAGCAAAATAAATTGTACATTTTACGTACGTCACTTAAAGGTTTTCTAAAGTCAGGTGAGAGATTGTATTGAATACTGCGTTGGAGTGGTTCTATCCAAATAACGTTATGCCACGGTGGAGGCGGAGTGGGAAAATGAACAAACACAAAAGGTGTAAATCTAACAACCCAGGAAAAACAAATGTAGATACTGATAACCAGATATTGCATAGGCAAAAATCAACCAACGTTCTGGATCCATTAATTCTGCATCATTGCGTCACAAATATAAACTCCTTCAAACTTTCTGGGCCAAAAGTTTGACCTTATCGAAAGTTTTGATTTTGGCTTCAAAGTATACTAGTTATCTATTTCATATCCGGTATATTGATTAAAAACATACACACGTGTAGCTGACGTAAAACGCAGAATTTATGTAGGTTGGTCTTGATATCTATCTTGTGCAAAGCTTTGGCCTGATGAAATATTTAAAGCGGTATTATCGAGATGCAGAAATCACGATAAGAATGGATATTGTCGCACTTGGTTATTTATTTATTACATGTGAGTATGCATTTACTTACTTAAATATCTTCAATTATTACGAAATTTATTCAAAGGTAAATTATTTGAAAGGTCTTCAATGCACGGATTCATCATTGATGAAACAAGACGTAACCGTGAAGGACGAGAAGTCCGCGACCATAGTACAGCTTGATGATCAGTACCTGTGTGGACACCAAGCTTCTCTCACTTATAGTTCAAAATGTTAAAAAATGGTTCCAATATGCTCTATATGCCGCTGACGTCACTAGATTCACTTTCTTGGCCAAATGTCGCTAAATGCACTTGACTTTACCAGAGACACTGTTTAGAAGTAATGTTCTTTAATGCCGCTGATTCATTAGAAGCATGTTTGAGAAAATCATTGCTAATTGCTAAATGCCTCTTCTATCACCTAAAGCAACGTTAGAGATCCTGATTGCCGCTTACTTTACTACGCGCAGTCATTGGTGGATCCAGATTGAACATTTCTATCAAAAAGGTCATTTTTGGCCACTGTGGGGTCTTCACCCCCCTTTTTTTATACTGAAAAGATACATTGTATAAATTTGTTCTGCACCCACTCTAGATCCGCCCGGAAATATTTTAGAGAAGCCGCCATTATATTACTAGGATCACTGTTGCGAAATAACGCTGAATTCGCCGAAAGCACTAGCTTCGAAGAAAATGGTGTTAAATGCGCTCCAGGAATACCAGCAGTTGTACCGATGTTATTTACAACAATAAAAAAAATGTACAACTCAATATGTTAGTCTCAATTTTCGGTCCAAAACACCGAGTGAATGTAACAGTCTTGTTTACAACTTATAAATGATGCCATTGTGGTAATTTCTCCTCATACAGAGACAAGTAAACAACTGACGCAAGCGTCAAAGATATCAAGCCGCAGACGATACACAGATAAGTAAACATCCCAACGCAAGCGTCAAGATACTAGGCCGCAGAATATGAAAGGAATCCTTCTATTGTTTATAATAGGACGACACTGACGATATGCATTTTGTACATCTCTTCTGGACGAAAATTTAATTCTGTACAAATTCTGACACAACGATATCATATGCGAAATAATAGTATATCAAGTATTTACAAAGTCTGCGGTTTCATTATAAATATAATTTTACTCGGGAGGGAGGGGGGGGGGGGGTAACTGTTTGATCTGCCTATCAAAGCATAACAATACGTAATGTCTTGCAAAATGTGTATTACATCATCGATTGACATAGAGCGGTGAATTGTTTACATATTTTACAGTGTTGGATTTGATTGCATTCTATGGGGAGTGATAACTTGGATTAAATCTTATGAAATTAAAAATATTTAAATCGCAAATTATATTGCATTTTCTGGTTTTCTACATGATGTATTTTGTGTGATGCTAGATCTAAACATTTGCTTTCTGTCAGAGCGACTCCAAAGGCGATCTTGCGCTGCGAAGTAAACAGGAGGCCTTCGTATGTAGCCCACGCATATCTTCTGTAATTGAGATTCGTTGCGAACTCCACCTTACGTTTCAAATTTCATGAACAAAGTGCATGTTTCAGTTATGCGAAGAACCAAGATGGCTTCTTTCATGTTCGACACTTCGTTGCTATGCGAATCATTGCGCGGTGCAAGCATTTTCTATTTTACATTTAAATTATGAATTAAGACATGTACAATGTAGTTTTGTCTTTTTAGATTAAATTATAAGGAATGAAGGTAATTTTGACCTATGTTATACGATATAATGTAACTTGGTGCAGATTACGCTTATCGTAATCCGCTTCGTTATATTATATCGTATAATATAGGTCAGAATTAGATCCATTCCTTAACAAATCTACAAACACTGCTGTCATTTGGTCGGATGCTGTCTGATGGAGCTTTGACCAATTGTTAGGCCGTCCTTTACATTCTGATTTCGTTGGGAGTAAGCGGTGAACAGGCGATGCTTACTCCCTTTAGTCGATCTTATCCCAACTCTGGTCCGGGGGAGGGGTCCATGTTTGTCCCACACTTTTTTTATTTTTATAGGGAAAATTATCACTGTTCGTTATTTTCTCTTTTTCATTGATATACAAGCTGTCATCCGTAGTACAGATTCACATTTATAATGAATATGTAGAGCGATGTTTTCTAGGCTTACGGACATTGCAGATTCGATTATCATTTGGAGTACTGTTTGAGGGATTTTTTTATACTTTGAATTGATTTAAAACTTTCAAGATAATAGATATTTCAACTCATGATTTTAAAAAGAAGTGAGAAAATTAAATTACATCCATGTGATTAATTGTCATAAAATAAATTCTGTTTAGTAAATAATTATTTCACTGTAGCCTATTTCTGCATTATCTTGCTTGTAAGAAATAATATTTGCTCAGCACCGCATGGCAAAAGATTCCGCCTAATTCAAAGAGTAATTCCAAGGCAGAGGACGTAATAAAAAAGTATAATTTTGGATTACATTTATTTTACTTCGCTGGCAATTTGCAAATACCTCGCCGTCTAGCAGGATTTGGTAGTGTAAATTATTTATATGTTCGCCCAATAAATATCCGTGGTATAGATACATGTAAATCGCTGTTATTTTAGAGTTGTTTGTACTTTGATAAGAAAATTTTATTTGTTCTACATCTCTAACAGGTACATCAACAATCGTTGCTTCCAGCACGACAGCGGGGGTAACAGCCACTACCGAAGCGCCATCTACTGGTTCTTTTGTTACAACAACAACTGCTGGAACAACCACGACCGAAGCGCCATCTACTGGTTCTGATGTTACAACAACAACTGCTGGAACAACCACGACCGAAGCGCCATCTACTGGCTCTGATGTTACAACAACAACTGCTAGATCAACCACGACCGAATCGCCAACTACTGGTTCTGTTGTTACGACAACAACTGCTGGAACAACTACGATCGAAGCGACATCTACTGGTTCTGATGTTACAACAACAACTGCTGGAACAACCACGACCGAAGCGCCATCTACTGGTTCTGATGTTACAACAACAACTGCTGGAACAACCACGACCGAAGCGCCATCTACTGGTTCTGTTGTTACAACAACAACTGCTGGAACAACCACGACCGAAGCGCCATCTACTGGTTCTGTTATAACGACAACTGCTGGAACAACTACGATCGAAGCGACATCTACTGTTTCTGATGTTACAGCAAAAACTGCTGGAACGACAACAACAACAGGTGCTAAAACTACTCACACTGATTACTTTAAGTGAATAATTATAATTTTTATTATATATCCAGACGACTAAATTCCCATTATTGTTATGAAGCATTCATTTCACTGGTAATTGTGGAAACCGTTGAACATTCTAAATTGCTACTTTATTGTTTGCGAATTCTTTGTCTAACTCATTTCCTAGCAATTATACTTGTAAACACATTTTTATTTTGAAATTCTTCTTTCCATTTGTCTGTCGATAGCTTGATTGTTCATCTAATCTATTTATAGGAGGCTGCAAACTAGATGTTTTATACGTATTTGAAAGAAGTTATTATATCAGAAATGACCTAACAGACATCAATGGTTTCTTCACTGGTTTGACCGACGGCCTGAACAATGCTACCCAAGGGATTGATCTGAAAATTGGATACATGACCTACGATTCTAATGTTGACTACGAAAGAGCTTTCACTACAAATCTAACGCAAGTAAAACTGGAAATTGAGTCCATAACAAAATCGTATTCCTCGTCCTATTATGCTAAAAAAGCACTGGAATATGCATATTACGAATTTGTGAAGCTGAAGAATGGCAGACGTTCCGATGCTTATACGTACTATGTGTTGTTGAGCGCCCAGAAGAGCTCCAGTTATCCAGCGGCTGGTATTGGATCTTTAATCAGAAAGAATAACAAAAACAAAATGTTTGCAGTGGGTAAGTTTTTACTCATTCACCTTATATTTTCCTATCACGTGTAGGTTTTGACGTGCAACATGCACGTGTGAGATATCCTAGTCATTATCTTCACTTTTCTTCTCGATCTCTTTGTACATTGGTGATATGAAGTACCCTATTCTGAAACCAGTGTTGTAAATTACGTGTCATATATATTGCCCAAGACAACGAACAACATTCAATCTCGTAATCCTATAAAAAATACAAATCAGAGGGATGAGCAAACACGCACCCCTGGGACCAATAGAAGTGGGACCGGGCGCCTAGTTGGAGCAAACGTCTCTTTCCCGTCGACCGACCACACCCGCCGCGTGCCCTGATAAAGATCGGGCAAACGGATCAATCCGCAGCCAGAACCAGTGCTTCAAGAACGACCCAACAACAGGTATGAAACACGTCACTCAGCATTTGATCCAATGGCAGGCTGTACTGGCACACTAGATCGTTATAACGACCATAGAGTTTGCGAAATGATGACTTTAGACGAGACTGTACAAACCCCTGTAACATCAACATGTTTGTCAATAGCCTGCTTCGATTTAAAACTATGTTATGTAAAACGAGATCTTGCGTATCGAATCAGCTGAGAGATATAAACACCATTTGTAGGTAATAATGGAATATTGCCACATAGATAAGGGAACTTGACGATGGAGAAATTGAAATCATCCCGTTTGTCATAGTTGAGTTGTTGGTTTGCGGCAGCCTCTATTTTCAATAAAATATCAAGTACGAAGCAGATGTGGAAGACTCTGTGGTGACGTTTATTTCAAGTTCACTGGTATATATCGAATCGACATACGAGAAATGAAAATGATCATTGTTAATATATAAAACGTCATTGATATATCTAAATGTCGTATTGAAGGCCACAGCAAGAGATTTCTTTTTCTCATATGGAAGCTTTTGGATGAATCACATTCAAAGTGTCCAGCTAGTGATGGAACTATATAAGTCGCTCACCGTAAGCTGAGTTATATGGCTCTGTAAGACGACGATCTGTAGAGGTCTGGTTTGTGTCTACGATATAGCTGACTACTGAGTTTTCCAGATTCTTGAACAGTTGATTGGGTTTTCTGGTATGTCGAGTTCTGATATCGATTGTTACTGAGTTGATCAATCTCAAAGACGGCGAGGCAAGACCTCGATATAGCATTAAACAGTCAATAATAAACCCAAAAAGTGATCTATTTTCTCGAGGACCATTATACATAAGAAGTGGTAATTGAGATATTGAATGACTGACTGTATATTCGTTTCGCTCAAGAATTTTTGAGACGTCATCATTGCTGGTTAAGGGCTGAAGAATTTAAGAAGGGGGAGTTCTTTATCGTGCCACACCTGCTGTGATACGGGACCTCGGTTTTGTGGTCTTATCCGAAGGACCGCTTCATTTAATCGCCTACTACGACAAGCAAGGGGTACAGTAATAACGTGTCTTTAATTCTCTTATCAGTAAACATTTCACTGTCAAATTATCTTTAAACATCTTTGTTCACCGTTACTCTAATGTTATACTTCTCTTTCCCCTTCAGAGGTTTGAGCGAATATTGACACCGCCATAAATGTTGTTGATAGCAGAAACCAGTCTGGCGTTACTCAAACGGCCACTACTCCAATTTCAAAACAAACTTCCGTTTACGTAGAAAAAAGAACTGATTATATATTGTTTACCGTCCCGCTCGAGAAATTTTCACTAACACGGAGACGTCATCATTGCCGGTGAAGGGCTGCAAAATTTAGTCGTATGCTCGGCATCTTCGGCCTTTGAGCAGGGAGAGATCTTTATCGTGCCACACCTGCTCTGACATGGGGCCTTTGAGAATAACTTGAAAATGTGCATAGTGCAAGGATTTTAATTCTCAACAATTTTTAATTTTCTTTGTTTGAAATATTTACAGGCTGTTGAACTTTGTCAAATGTGGTGAAATATTTTACAAGTAGAATTCTTGGTTTGTCTATCTACCTTCTAACCAAGAGTACACGTAGAACTCTTGGTTTGTCTGTCTACCTTCTGGGGTCCTCCGTGGCCGAGTGTTTAGAGCATCGGACTCAAAATCACAAGGCCTCTCACCTCTAGTCGGCGCGTGTTCGAATCTCGCTCGCGCCGATATATGTGAGAAAGTGTGCCAGTTTACTTGCGGAAGGTCGGTGGTCTCTTCCCAGGTACATTGTATCTGAGTTCTCTCCTCCACCAACAAAAACTGAACGCCACCAGATAACTGAAAAATTGTTGAGTGTGGCGGAAAGCAATAAATAAATAATAAATGTAAAAAAGGACCAGTAAGAAAACATACTTTCCATTTCTCCATGGTAGTGTAACGAGGTATGTTGTTTTCTATAAACTTGATTAGGCCTTGGGGCATGATATAATTGATTAACATTTTCAGGTTGGCTTCCGAGCTCAAGTTTGGAGAGTGACCTGATTTCTGCTGTTGGAGACAGTGATAACTATTTTGCGATTGACAGCATTAGCGCTGACCTTGTACCCGAAAGACAGGCGCTTCTGGAGAAACTCCTCACATGTCCCTCCGTCACCATGACACCCGTGCTGCCAGGTAGGTCAATGTCCATCTGTACCTAGCCCTGAATAACGCATGCGTTAGCATTTTCTATAAAGTCTATGTAGGTGGGAAAATACTGCTATATTTAGAAGAAGTTATGGCCCACCAGCACTCAGTGTTATTAATATGTATTTGATGTCCTTTGCCGTATCATTCTTTCCTTCATAGATTGTAAGCTTGATATTGCTTTCGTGGTTGTCCTTTGTCGTATCATTCTTTCCTCCATAGATTGTAAGCTTGATATTGCGTTCGTGGTTGACAACTCTTACTACACAGATGCGAAGTACACGTCCACATTCATGTCTGAGGTGTTAGATGACATCGATATTGATTCTGGTAACATTCGCGTGGCAGTTGTTACTTATACGTCTACGGCTGTAACTCTGTTTGATTTAAACACTTTCAACACCTCTGATGGTATTCGACAAGCAGTGGAGGCCATGCCACACACGTCGTCATACAGCCAAAATCTAAACATTGGTTTAGAGCATGCGCGTGATAATATTTTTACATCAGCCAATGGAGACAGATCTGATGCATGGAATTATTATGTGTTCACTGGGACATCGTCATCAAACACCGACTCCATCGGAAGGGATATCAGAGCGTCAGGGACTGATTATCTATTTGCTATAGGTATTATACTCCTAAAGTAGTTCTACCCTCCTGTGACGTCATAAGAATTTGCAAAATCAATGCTTTATTTCGATTTTTCCATGACAGAAATTAATTTGTTTTTGTAGGCGTTTCCAATAGTAATTGTACAAAAATATAAAATATTTCAAAAGCAAAGTTTTGTATGAATTATCAATGATGTGTTTCATAACATTGAATCCAAGAAGAATAACTCTGTTTTATTGAATTCACTATCAAATCCATTATGCGATATATTTCCTTTATTTTTCCACAGATATTTCGTATCTTTTTCTTTCATGAAAGTATTATGAGTATTATATTATCGTTATGATAAGTTTTGTGAAGGTTTGATAATGCTCTTGAAGGAAAATTACCACTATATGATTCGGTGTACGTATGTCTGGCATCTTAAAACGTTGCGATGACCTATGTATCTCATTTGATAGTTTTTTAGTTTTAACCCTAATATTTTGAAATATATACACTTTCAGTACTTTTATTAGATCATAATATAAGTATGGGGTTACCGTAAGGCTAACTACATGTTAATGCCAATTAATGTTCACAATTCAGAAGACCACTGACTGCAAACAAAAGAGGGTTGAAAATAAAACAGATGTCTCTTATTATGATATTTTACTTGTCAGATATTGGAACTTCCTATGCTTCGGAGTGGAAAGCCACGATTGACACCTGTGGTGATGAATCGAGGTACATTTACATATCTAACGAGAACATCCTGCCGACCATCAGAACTAACGTCACTTCTCTCATCACCACTTGTACTTTGAACAACAATGAGGTTCAGACAACAAGTTCGTATCTCTTTTTTCCTTCTCTCGACAAATTTCATAAACTTAATTTTCTAGTTCTAGAATATGGCCACTTAATCACATATATTCTTTATCATTACAGTTTTTCCTCAGTGTAAGATAGATCTAGCATTTCTGTTGGATGACACATCCAGCGTATCGGCCACAGAATTCGAGAATCAGAAGCTCTTTTTCATTGATCTTATGAAAAGACTGAACATCTCTGATGATGGCATTAGAGTAGCTTTGGTAACCTACGGAGATGACGGGTTTATGGTATTTTCACTGAATCATTACAACTCGTCAGAAGACGTACAAACTGCTATTCAGAATATCGCTAATGCAAACTCTGCCTATGGTCGATCGTACAGATACGTGGATAGAGCTATAGAGTACGCGTTAGAAAATGTTTTCACGAGTGGGAATGGGGATCGGGTCGATGCCTTGGATTACTACGTCTTGATTACGCACGGTTACGATTATGGGGACGTGGAAGATTACGTTCCCGTTTTGACGTCTGATCCCACGAAAGAAGTTTTCATCATAGGTTTGATTACCTTGTTCAGTGATGTAACCATTTCTTCGAAATATTTTTTCAAACTTCCTGTTTTTCGTAGCATGTCCAATTCCTAGTGACTAATACAGTTGATTTAGTATTTGGTCATTTATTCATGAAATTTGGAGTTGAATTAGGATTACTTTAGATACTGTATGTATCAAACTTTCATTAGGAATTCTCACTCTAAATGTATTTGTTTTATTTATCACGGAACTTTATCGTCTACATTTCTAATTTTTCTATTAGTTTCTTCTCTCTTCAGTGGTAGACAATTCCTATCCCGGAGTGTACCAAACTGCCGTAGACTCGAACCACTTCTTTTCCTGGTCATCCTTCTCTAGTCTTACCTGTAACAGCCACAACTTCTTGACAAACTTTACACAATGTCCATCGTCTCAGACATCACCTGTAAACGTGACAACTCCAGGTAATATTCATTAAGTCAGGAAAGACTGGCGGACTATCAGAGATTGTATCTATTGAGCAAAGCCTAACAATTGTCTGGTCAATTATTTTCACCCCCTTTCAACTGTTACATAATTGAAAAAAAATAAATTCGATTTTTTGCTACATGAACACTATTTTTAAACATGATAATTCGATTAAAAAAATCTGTATTCCCTATGAATTTATGCCTACTCAAAACATGGCATCTCCTCTTATCCTTGTTTTATTTTTTAACATCAGCCCCACTTAACCTGACTTTATCCTCAAGAATACCTTCTAAGTTTGGTTTTATATTCATTTTTAAGATTGCAAATTAGACATTGTCTTCATCATTGAGGCTAGTTCGTCATCGAAGGACGCCAAATTCTTGTATCTGCAGTACTTCTTCTCAAACTTAGCATCCCAAATCAACGTCTCGCCGACCTCTACCAGGATCGCCGCTGTAACATACAACAGTGACGAAACAACAGTGTTTAATTTACTAACATACTCCACTTCCGCTGAGGTCGCTTATGCTATTAAACAGATCCCAGATGATCACACGTCAAACAATTATGTAGATAACGCCCTAGCCTATGCGGAATCCGAAATTTTCACAGTGGCTAATGGAGACAGAGCGGATGCAGATAACTTTTATCTGTTTTCTATCGACAGTAGTCGCTCGGGGACAGCTACTGAAGGCCAACGAATACGTCAGAATTCGAGCAACCACATCTTTGCAATAGGTAATTTAGAAGGATGAATAAATGAAAAAGGTGAAAATATGAGGTAAATTAATGACATAAGGTAACGACAAAGTACTTATTAAAATTGATCCGTACAACGGCACCAGATAATTATAAACGTATTTGTTTTAAGAACTGAATTTATATGTTTTTATAAACATAGTTATTCATCAGACTTGATGAAAAGTAGGAACATTACGTTTGCTTCGCCAGTCACTCCTGCAGTAACGAGTACGGAACCCCGATTTATATGGTGTCAATGTAAAAATTGGTCTTCATGTCTTTCGACTGAATTTTAAACTAGGTTTCATTATACATAGTCACTGAAGCAAATCAATAACTAGATGTAAGCTACTGCGTAATGAAGACCATTCTACCCTAATTACTTCATAGCGGTCATACAAAATGAAATAGGTCATAAGGAGCATTTACTAGACAGTAACCTTTTTTCAAATGCCAGATTTTGAAAGATGTATTCATGATGATTACATTTTGTTAAAAATGGGCACTGTCATGAGAAGAAGGCCATAGGTTTCAGTTTGTGTTTGACTGATTTTGACCTAGCGCTTTAAATTTATTGCTTGCAAAACCATTGAAGGACATAATAGTAAGTCTTTCTTAGGTCGTAATAAAGAATCCCAGATAACAAAGGTATAATTTCTAAGTTGCATGAATAGGTACTGTAGACTTACTTTGACTGAATTATATCTAAAGACGAATGCTAAGAGTTTTTAACATTAAAAGAGAGTTGTGTGTACGTTTCTAATTGCATTATTTACAGATATTGCTAGCGGTTATCCTTCAGAATGGAAAAGCACTGTAGGAGACGAGGCGAAGTATTTCTATGCATCTTCGTATTCCGATCTAACGTCGATAGAATCTGCAGTTCTTACAGCAATAACAACATGTCAAGTCACCACCACAACAACTCAACAGACTACCACGACAACACCTCAACAGACCACCACCACAACACCGCAACAGACCACCACGACAACACCTCAACAGTCCACCACCACAACACCGCAACAGTCCACCACGACAACACCTCAACAGACCACCACCACAACACCTCAACAGACCACCACCACAACACCGCAACAGACCACCACGACAACACCTCAACAGTCCACCACCACAACACCTCAACAGTCCACCACGACAACACCTCAACAGACCACCACCACAACACCTCAACAGACCACCACCACATCACCTCAACAGTCCACCACGACAACATCTCAACAGTTCACCACGACAACACCGCAACAGACCATGACCACGAACACCCCTGCAACCCAATTTACAACCACATCATTCATCACATCAACAGAGCAAACTACATTAACATTAGAACAATCATCAACTTCCACATCCCAGCCAACCACATCCATTTATCAAACTACCACAAGACAGTCATCAATATCTTCCACATCCCAACCAACAGCATCAACAGAACATATAACAACAACATCAACAGCATATCAATCATCGACAACATTTGAAAGTACCACTAAACCACAGTCAACAACAGAAACCATCACACCTGCTGCCCTATCAACTTCAGAATCACAGCCAACTCAATCAAGCACTACCACATCCCAAAATACAGTGACTCAAAACACAACCTCATCATTAACCACACCAGATATATTAACGACAACAACATCAGTGCCGACGACTACTAAACCTCCACAAGCAAGTACGTAAATATGATGATCTGCAAAAGTTTTAATTCATCGAGTGGTTAAATTAAAAATCACGACATCAGAAGGTGCTGCATTAATGCAAAATTTAAAATAGAGACTAATATTAATAGTTTAGTAGATTTGTTGATAGCGAAATATACCGTTGATCTTATCAAATTGATGGCCCATGGCGGATGCGACCGGTTAGCAGAGGATACTTACTCAACCTAAGCACCTGATCTCATCTGTGGTGTGTCCAGGGGTCCTTTTTTACTGTGCTCTAAATTTTGTATTCTATGTAGGAATCATGAGATCGACCACTGTTCGTTATCTTCACTTTACCATAGATTGATGAAAGGAATCTCTTGAATTTACAGAACAATTAAAAACACTTTACTGCATGTATTTTTCAGAATGTGGGACCCAAATAATATCTTACTCCGATTTCAGCTCACTAAAGTCGGGAGTAGATAACGATATTGGTAGGTATTTAGTGGGGTTTTTTTTTATTACAAAGAAAGAATTGAATATGCCTTTTATTTTTCATTCTACCTATTGCAGATAGGATGTATTTACTGACCGATTCTAGTTTCATTTTGACCTGTTGCGGGCGGATCTCAGAATGGGAAATCCACCACTCCGTTTCTGGTTATGTAGATCTTGTAGTGTGGCGACCAACGACTGCAGGACAGTATAAAGTGGTCGGTGTCAACTCTATACTGGTTAACGGTGGGTTTTGATAGTATTCTATTGATATTAACAGGAAATAGGTGTAATTTGATCAATAAAACATAAGCAATGAACGACGATTGATTATTTCGAAAAATTCATACTTTTTTTTTATTTCCAAATTAATTTTTCAGGGGCTAATACAACGAGTTTTTCTGTGCTGGATGATGAGAGAATTGCGGTTGTAACAGGGGATTTGATTGGATGGTGAATTTATCTATATTGTGAGATAAATGCCACAGAATCACGTGTTCACGATTTTTCTCAATCTCCTCTTGTTTTATTTTCAAACCACAATCAGCAATCTTAAATCAAGTCTTTTAAAAACTCAAGCAATTCAATTTTTCGAATATGAAAGAAACCGGTAAATACATTTAAATGGAGCATGGTGGATTCTCATATTAACCGTATAGCACCAACTATATACTATTCTTTAACGTATTCAGTTTCAATGAATTGGTCACGCTAAACTAAAGACTTTTTGACATCATAGACAGTTGCTTCGTCAACAAAAATGGTATAAGGAAATACTCATATTTAGTGATTGGTCATCCCAAAACTTATTTTCTTAAACATCACTTTGACTCCATGCACAAGTACTCTCAAGTTGATATTAAAAGGATGTTAGAGTTCCTCATTGACAATAGTTTCGAAGTCTGTGGTGATCAGGTCTTCCAACAGTCTGTTGGAATTCCCACGGGCACGAATTCTGTCCATTTGTTAGCTGTCCTGTTTTTATATTCATATGAAGCAAAATTCATTCAAAAGCTTCTACATGAGAAGAAAAAATCTTTTTGTTGTGGCAATGAATTCGACATTTAGATATATCGACGACGTTTTATCTATTAGCAATGATCATTTTCACTCATACGTCGATTCGATATATCTCAGTGAATTTGAAATAAAAGACACGACAGAGTCTTCTACTTCTGCTTCATACTTAGATATTTTACTAAAAGTAGATGCCGATGGCAAACTAACAACTCAACTTTATGACAAACGGGATGATTTCAACTTCCCTTATTTATGTGGCAATATTCCATCATCACTTGCATATGGTGTTTTTATCTCCCAACTGATTTGATATGCAATATCTTGTTCTGCATATGATCAGTCTTTAAATCAAGGCAGGCTACTGCCAAAGAAGTTGATGTTACAGGGTTTGTACAATCTCGCCTAAAGTCACCATTTCGAAAATTTTATGGTCGTTATAACGGTGTAATTTGCCAGTACAACTTACCATTAAGTCAAACACTGTATGGTTTGTTTCATACCAATTGGTAGGCCGTTCTTGACACACTGATTCTGATTGCTCTGTTTACCTGATCGGAATGTAGGGCTCACGGCGGGTGTGACCGGTCGACAGGGGATGCTTACTCCTCCTATGCACCTGATCCCACCTCTGACCAAGAATCAGTGTTTGCCCATCTCTCTGATTTGTATTTTCTATAGGAATTACGAAATTGAATACGGTTAGTTATGTTGGTCTTTTCATTCACAATTACGTCATTGAAATATGACATATTCCTGAAAATATCACATTGATATGACGAACTACCGTAAGGAAACATTGCGATATATAAAATCAAGTTCTATAGCACTTTATCTCGCAAATACTGTATTTTTAAATAGATGTGAAATATCTATCAGATTTGACAACATCAACAAAAGTAAAATACCTTCATGTAATTAGTGACGAAGAGTGTGAAAATGACAAATCATAGCGATGTTGTTATGACGATTTTAGGCGCTGTGCTTTAGAGAATGTAGTAACGTATGGAAGCTGTGCAGGCGTACCGGGCTGTCCTACTAAAACCCGGAAAGCTGTCGGACTCGCTGATTTAGCACCAGGGATGGAGTTTGACTGGGACAACAACTCGATCCTTCAGCCTGGAGTGGCTTATGCCGTCAGATATACTCTGGAAGACAGTATGAATTATATAATGCTGCTTTTCTCTCATAAGATATATTTTACAAAGCTTACATTGTTTGTGAGCCAAATGCACCTTATCCATTGTAAACACGTGATGCACATTGAAGTCTGAAACAGCTTTATGAGATGCAGTTCTTTCATTTGTTATGCTATAAAAGAATAGCGCAGAAACATAATATCTAATAAAACAGATTTGGATTGGTATCTATTGATTGATTGATTGATTGACTGGTTTACGTCCCGTCGAGAATTGAGACTTTCTAACTGTGGGTGAAGTAGCACAAATCTAGACCTATGCTTAGCGCTCAGGGCAGTAGCAGTGAAGGTTCTTTAACGTGTTAACCTTGCTACGACACGAGACCTCCTTTTTAAGGTCATATCCGAAAGATCCATTATTCTCAGTTCTAAATGTCGAGCGTTTGGCAAAGGAACAATCGCTATCTATATTTACATCTTAGGTCTGAAGTAGCCGTGGCACGAGTTTGACTCGAAATCACGACCTCCCGGTTCCGAAGCGAACGCGCTAACCACTGAGTTACCACGACCTGTGGATTGATATTTAAGAACAGATTTTATCAAACAATAATCAGAATAAAGAGGTAAAATCTAGCTTTAGATTACAATGAGAATGACTGTCATGTCTTCACAAATGAGATTGCTGTTGCTGGTTCAACAGTAGCAGAGTCAGTTTAGCAGGAAAGCTATGAAGATAAACTAGCTTTTCCTTAATTTCATGACGTATTCTTTTACAATATCATCGAAATAATAAATAGGCATCATGCAAAGTACCGTGAGTTAAAATTTGATGTAATTGATTGTTAATTCAACGTTAGCACACATCCGTTTTACAGGTTTCGCACTGATCCATTTTACAGCTTCCTGTAGCACGTCGTTGAAATAACACAAATCAATTTGCTAGCATTAAACCAGCATTAACGATACAACAGATGATACTTATTGCTAGCGTCAGATATAATCAATATATATTCTGTTTTAGATACATCGATTAATTTTCCACCATACAATCTGAGTGTAAAGGATCATACCAAAGTTGGAGCTTATGTGGCGGATTTAGGTTTGCAAGGAGTGGATTACATGGAAGATGTAACCTATCAAATCCTTCCGGATCCTGCTGATGTTAATCATACATGGAAATATTTTTCCGTGAACTCTAGGGGTGAGAAAAAGAGATGGTCTAGTTTATAATTTGTCTGCATTAATAGTACTGATAGTAGAGTTTATATCTTGTATATTATTATCACAGGTCAATGATTTAGTAAGGTAATAACACTGTCTGTTATATTGTTGACAGGAATAATGAGGACAACACGTCAGTTGCCCAAGTCTAGATATCTAGATACCTACTACATGATAATCACCGCGGAGGATTCGTGTGACAATAGCGCTACAGTCTCACTAGAGATCACCACAGTGAATTGGGTAAGACCACAGGGAATTATATCGCTTGGGTTCAAATTTACTAATAAAGAGTAAAGGTATAGAACTCTAAATATAGGGTACTTAAGTTTGCCGATGAAAAATCAGTAAACCAAATGGTATAAAATTCTACTCTGTATTCTAGTATGATCACACAAATAATCTTCATTGCTATCAAAGATGATTCCGAAATTCCGTATACTTCCCAAGATATGCAGAAGGAATTCAAAAGAATACCAATAATCTTTTGGTCGTGTTTTAGCTGGGCCCTTGGCACTGTGCGACTAAACAGTGATTGTGCATTGCAACAGTCTTGATTTCCCAGTAGGGTATTTTGGATTGGGTTTGGCTTGAGTGCATGGTCTTCATTGCACAGTAGGGTAATTTTGGATTGGTTTGACTTGAGTGCACTGTCTTGATTTCGCAGAAGGGCATAATTGGATTGTTCTGCATTGGGTGTATGGTCTTGATTTCACGGTAGAGTAGTATTGATTTGGTTTGGCATGAGTGCACAGTTTTGATTTCACAGTAGGATATTTTTGGATTGGCTTGGCTTTGGTGCACTGTCCTGATGTCAAAGTAGTTTAGTTTCGGATTGGTTTGGTTTAGGAGCACAGTTTTGATTTCACAGTATAGTAGTTTTGGATTATGTTGGATTGAGTGTATAGTCTTGATTTCACAGTAGAGTATTTTTGGATTGGTTTGGATTGAGTGCACAATTTTGATATCACGGTATGATATTTTCGAATTGGTTTGGCTTAGGTGTACAGTCTTGATTTCACAGTTGGGTATTGTCGGATTGGTTTGGCCTGAGTGCACGGTCTTGATTTCACAGAAGAGTATTTTTGGATTGGTCTGGCGTGAGTGCATATTTTTAATTTCACAGCAGAGTATATTTAGATTGGTTTGGCTTGTATGCGCAATCTTCATTTCACAGTAGGGTATTTTTAGATTGGTTTGGATTGAGTGCACAGTCTTGATTTCACAGTAGAGTGATTTCGGATTGGTTTGGTTTAGGTGCACAGTCTTATTTCACAATTGGTTATTTGCGGATTGTTTTGGCTTGTGTACACAGTTTTTATTTCACAGTAGAGTATTTTGGATTGATTTGGCTTGAATGCACAGTCCCGATTTCATAGTAGGATATTTGTGGATACAGGTGTCGAGAAATGTCTTACTTAGACGAGGAAACTTAGTTTTAAACTTATACTAGTCTCTTCTAATTATATGACTTGAAACGGCACATGAAATATGGAATCCAGATAATTGCTGAATCTTGATTTTGTCATGTCTGAACTTCTCATAGTCCGACAAATATTTGACAGCTGTTGACCATCCCACTTCATAGAGATGTTTGACCAGCCAAGTGAATGAAAATCAGCGCTGTTAATTGATTTCAGTTGAACATATTTTATTGGTTATATGTAACAAAAGGATTAGGCACAGATTCTTAAACTTAGAACGCTCTCTCTTATGATAACCAATTATACAAAACAATGTACAAGAAATGAAACACAATGGTATCCAAGGTCAAAATATGATTAGATTAATTGCATAAAGCAAGTGTATGACAAATCATGTCAGTAAATATATATGTACTTACAAACTAATCGCATTAAGATATAACGTTAACTAAAAAACGACCAGATCTCTCTATGAATAAATGCACATTAGAAAATAAATATTCGTTTTGTTTGGTACCGATTGAATTATCTCCCCATAATAAAACATGTGTGCCATCTATATGTAAATTACCCATTCTAAAAATAGCATTAAATAAGTCGTATCTTGGAGCAGTGTATTTCGCACATGAGAAAACAAAATGGTAGACATCTTCTGTTTTAAATAAATCTATATCCAATATACAGTTGTGTCTTACTCGCGTATAAATTACATTCCAATAGCGTTCACCAGAAGAGAAAAAGAATGGAGGGTGATTTTGTGAGATGTAAGCAGTTTTTAAATGAACTCAGTGGATCGTCGTATTTCTAGGGGCAAGGAATCACGTATCGCTCTTGTTACAAACGATGATTTATAGATGTTTAATCTACATTTAGGGGTGCAATAATTTACGCGATTATCGGGTAACGTAATTAGATTCATGTGAACGAATGTTTGCTATAATTTCTTTCAGAAACTCGAGTATCATATCGTGATGAATTTGATACATAATTATTCTTAATTATGCCATCTTCTAACGAAAAGTGGTTCACACTTAGTTTGGAAATAAAGAGACCCCCTTGCTTTTCGGCAGTACATATATTAAAATTGGAACGATACAGAGAAGGTTAACGCTGTTAAGTTACTTTTAATGCAAATGAAGTCTCGTATGTGAAACTCAGACAACTTTATCTAAGAGCAACAATGATCAAGCTAGCAACTATATACTGGACAAAAAAAGCTAAGGATCATGATTTCAGAATTATTTTATTCATAACAAAACCAAATAAATTATGTTAAATATATACTTAAAATGTTCAACGACAATCGAACAATACATTTTAAACCTGTTTTTACAAATTCATCAATACGTTAAGCAGCCAGAGCAACCATTGTCAGGTAACCCCCCAAAACAGTTTGAAAATCGGTATGAGCAACAATAACAAATTTCATTACAAATGATTGAATCTTTATAAAGGCAATATCAATAGCGTGTATGTCCACCCTGAGCCTGTATAACGGCACGACAACGCCTCTGCATACCTCTGATGAACCCGCGGAACGCAATTTGTGGCAACCTTGCCCATTCCTGCTGTAAAGCTAACGTAAGCTCCTGGTGGTTTGTCGGAAGTACAGGGCGTCTGGAAACAGCTTGCTGCAACATGTCCCAGGCATGTTCTATTGGATTTAAATCCGGAGAACAACTCGGCCAATCCGTACGTTCAATTGTCTCAGTAGCAAGTAGTCTGTCACTATACGTGCTCTGTGGGGGCGAGCATTATCATCCATTAACACAAAGTCGTTGCCTATAGCTCCCGCATAAGGTCTCACAATTGGATGCAGTATCTCGTCCCTGTAAATTGCACCGGTAAGATTGCCATTAATCACGTAGCAAGTCAGTACATCCACCAATACTGATTCCGGCCCAAATCATCATAGAGCCACTTCCAAAACGATCATGCTCTACTACACAGCAAACAGCGTACCGCTCTCCACGCATGCGCCATACACGCCTACGACCGTCATGAAAGTCCACGCAGAACCGTGACTCGTCTGTGAAAAGAACTGGCGTCCAATAACGCAGTTGCCAGTTTATGTGATTTTGAGCCCAATTGAGTCGTGCTACACGATGTCTTCTCCTCAAAATGGGACGAACAGCAGGTCGATGAGCCCGAAACTTAGCAGCATGAAGTCTCTGTCTGAGAGTTTGTGGTGTTATGCGCACCCCACTTGCTGCATGAAAGTCAGTATTGAGTTGGACAGCACTCTGAAACCTGTGTCTACGAGCCATAAGTGACAAATAGCGATCCTGGCTAGCGGTTGTGGACCTTGGACGACCTGATCTCGGTCTCTCAGAAACATTACCTGTCTGCCTAAAACGATTCCACAACCTTGAAATCACACTTTGGGACACATTAAAATGTCTAGAGACAGTTCTCTGGACTTGGCCAGCTTGAAGCATACCTACTGCCTGACCAGCTTCCAGAGCAGTTAAATGGCGCCTCATGGCTTTTAATGTCAATAATTGTTCACCTAACAGTCGATTAGAGCAATAAATACCCACAATAAAATGAAAATCACAATTTTTCAATTTCAATATACACGTTGGCACACTTTGATTTTGACCCCTTGCTTGTGTTTGGGCGAAAAAGTCGTGCACTTATGACGTCAATATGAAACCAGGTAAATCTATTGTGTTAAGGACATATTGGAGAAACTATACATGTTAAAATTTGTCAAAATAATTATTTGGTTAATAAAAATTTTTGAGGTCAAAATTATGATCCTTGACTTTTTTTATATCAGCATATATGTAACTGGGGATGGTTTGATGTAAATTAAAGCCAGGTTGATTTAGATTGTCAACTATTTTACTTCCTTGGAATCATGAGGTACTTTCTTTCATTTGCTATAGATTATCATTATGACAAATGGACACTTATTCAAGAATTTTTTTGTTTTTGTTTTTTTTTTCAAAATATTAATATTCAAAAATTTTAAGTTTCATTTAATGTACGTAAATTCATTATTTGAAAATTAAATTACGTGTCACGTATGGGCGTTTAGTATTGAAAATGACCCAGTTGCTGACCGTTAGTTAATGCAAAGTCGAGGAAAGTTGATAACGGTACGACTGCGAGAATATATTATAAGAGAACTTGGCGACAAGAATGGCAATGTCTTGTGTACATGTGGTTGTTTATTTTGATATGGTTCATAAAAAGACAAATACAATTTATGCAATTCAATAATCGAGAAAAGTAAATCATACCCCGTGGAAGGAGATCAAGGTAATGAAGACGAGGACTCCAAATGTAGTCATTCAAAACAAGGGAGTGGTGTCCGATTTTGTTTGGTTGAATAAAAAGGACAGGCTCAGTTATGAGATTGATCACCGTTATATTCGCTTTATCAGTAAGCAACAGACGTGTAGAGTTATGTATAATGAGGGTGTTCAACACATGGACATTTCTATTATTCTTATCTACTTATAAATTAAATTATTGGGGTTTATGAATTATTCATCAAAGAGCATCACTCAATTAACGCATGTTAACATTTGCCCATGAAAGTCAATCAAAATTACTGAATTTCATAAAACCTTTGCTCGTTAAAGTCCATTAAGTTATTGATTGATTGATTGATTATTTATTGCTTTCCGCCACACTCAACAATTTTTCAGTTATCTGGTGGCGTCCAGTTTTTGTTGGTGGAGGAGAGAACCCAGATACAATGTACTTGGGAAGAGACCACCGACCTTCCGCAAGTAAACTGGCAAACTTGCTCACATAACGCCGCGGCCGAGATTCGAACACGCGCCGACAGAGGTGAAAGGCTTTGTGATTTTAAGCGTGATGCTCTAACCACTCGGCCACGGAGGCCCCCTATTATTGAAGTTCATAAACCATCTACTAGAACCTACTTAGTAGCAGTAGAGCAAGATTGTGATGGATAAAATGATAGCGAACACGACGTGAATGTCAAGGAACAAGATTGTGATATTAAACAGGAAAGAGAGGATAAAATGATAGTGAACACGGAATGACTGCCAATGAAGCCCTCTTAAAACTTTTGATAAAATGAATATAGAGTTAAACCCATGTATTTATCATTTTATTGATAATAATGTGTTTCATCATTTTCCATTCAATACCATATCTCTTAGATCAGGAAAGCAATGAGACTGTATTTTTATCTACTGGTCAACGAAATCTTATGTCTTTAATTTACTGAAACTACAGTATATATTGATTTAAACACAGGTATAGCCAGTGAGGCGTTATAAGTTGACTACCAAACAATGTAAATTTTCTACAAAAGTAAGAAATATGCAAACCAAACTAAATGATGGATTTTTTTTTTTTTTGCTTTTTTTTTTTTTGCTTTGTAAATTGTTTTTCATGCTCGAAAGCTTGTTTGTATACAGAATTATAAACAAACTAACTTTTTTTCATTTGCTGTAAAAATAAAAATAAAAATAAAAAAGCCTGTGTAACTGTAATTTGACAATAAAATTTATCATTTCAGCCACCCTTCATACATTCTTTACCAAACACTATCTCCATAGAGGAAAACACGCCCCCCAATGATGTCATTTACACCACCGAAGTGACTGACGCCTATGGTGATCCTGTGTGTTGTACCTTGTCCAATACTCACCCACAAACTTTCAATTTTAACGTTACGAATGACCCTCCAGGGTCCTCTACTTACCGCGTCATCACCACAGACAGAGCAAAGTTTGTGTACCAGGACTTCAACTCCTATTTGGTTTACATGTGTTGTGATGACACTGAAGATCGGGCTCAGGGAATTCTGACAGTGAATATAAGAAAGCCAGCAAAAAGCACGGTTTATCAGCCTCCTCGTAAGTAATCTACCAAACAGTTCGAGAGAAAGGGGAGGGCGTTGACGGCAACGCGGTCTGGTCACATGACCTAAGCGTGCACGAATCTCGTTGCAGAACACCCTTCCCAGCAGACTTGACCTTTTGCATTACATGGACATTTTGTAAATCAAAATCTATATCCCCGTCAAACAAACAATGTGACTGGGAAACAACCTTTTAGCGACAAATACTGCTAGTTGTACAGAAATACCAGAGGTCATTACTATATATCGAAGCAGTCACCATAAGATCTCAAAAAGGTAACAAAAGAAATTCAGTCGCGTCCAGTATTTTCAGCATGCACAAAGAACTGACTGATTGATTATTTGCCCATATGTCTCAAAGGTCTGCCGGAGATATCTAAACATGAGTAATAAAGTGATAAATATGTATTGGAATAAACAGGTTCCATAAACAGTATATCGGATAATTAGGGAGGGGTGAAAAATATTCGCCAGAAAAATCGCTAAAATTTCTATCCATATCAATGATGCACTTATTAAATGACACTGCCAAACTTTCAAACTACTTTTTTGAGAGAAAAATCACCACGTCAATATCACCTGATATACAGTATCGTGAGTACTGATCTATATGCATTGTGACAAACATATTGCATATAGCATTAGTACTGATTAGTAATTAGTCTGTGGAAATTAACATGGAATAAGCCGAATGACTAAAATCTTTCACTCATATGGAGACGTCACCATTGCCGGTGAAGGGTTGCATATTTAGGCCTATGCTCGGCGCTTATGGCCTTTGAGCAGGGAAGGATCTTATACGTGCCACACCTGCTGTGACACGGGACCTCGGTTTTTGTGGTCTCATCCAAAGGACAGCCCCATTTAGGCGACTAAACTATCAATTATAGATATTTTGTGTTCCATCACAAGGTGAGGAGAAGAATATCAAATAATCAGCAAAACGATAACATGCACGTGTAATTATCACAAAATAAAATGTTTACGGTTTTCATACAAGAAGCTTTAAATGTATTTACACATTTCAATACAAAATGTAATGCTAGTCGTCTCTTACGACAAGCAAGGGGTACTTAGGATATATATTCTAACAACCCGGATCCCCACGGGGTTAAGTATAAATCAAAGTTCAATCCTTCTTGTAATTTTTTTTTATAATGCATGCACATACAATGTTTATTTAATCATTTTGAGTAGAATGAGAAATGGTATTCCCTGAATAATATAGCGAGTTGCAGGATTTTTTTTATCTGCAATTCAAACATGAGAGTAAGGAGTTAAGACTTCCGTTATTTGTACAAGTATGACAAAATATGATCACATTAGTTTGCTAGAATGAAATGGACATTTTTGTTTCATTACAGAGTGGTTTCTGACGTCCATTATTGCAGCTGTTGTGCCAATCCTCATTATCCTCGTCACGGGATGCGGCTTGCTGTGTCACACAATGTTTGCCACGTGACACATGGAACCGAAAAAAGTGAATGCCAGGGGTTTTCATAGTTGCTCCGTTTTAAGGACATAATTTGGTCATCAAGCAATAGTCACGAAACATTTAATTTGGTGGATCGTCAAGTTGTTTGTACTATAAAGTAGTTTGTATCTTAAATTCCTGTTTAATTTCCTACAGCTTGAACTAGAAGACTTACTCCAATTGCCTGTCAGTTGGAGGACGCAGTAATTGTAAATTTACAACAACGACTTTAATTCATGGTTTAGAACAACAAACTGCAATTGACAAAGATAGACAGGCTCCAACACAAAGGTTGGTGTCTCCCGAGGTATCCCATCAGAGATTCGTCGTTAGCAGAGTCGTCAAATAATCAGTTTTTGGTATAATATGAAGTCAAATACCCAAAGCAAAGAATGCTATGTTTCATTACCAGAAATGTTTTGTTGATTCTTTCCCGGGCATTACGTGCTACACCTGTCGAAAACTGTAAAACCTGTAATATATTGATCACTAGAAAGTCATTCATTAATAATATCACTGGACGTAATTTCTGTACCAAAACTTGAAAATCTGACCTGTAAAATTTTTAATGTTGTCTACGGAATAGTGTAGATTTACTCATGCTTGGGTCAAGCAATAAAAGAATATCGAGACCCAGGCTTCGAATCAATGATGGAGGTCATCAATTTCCCAATACATATTTCAGTTCCTCAGATCATTTCATATTGTCCATGGGAATCAGAATCCTAGAAAAAGAAACCATAATACCAACAACCCAACTTAACTATCCCTGTTCGTAGACAACAAGAAGATCACATGATCAAAATACTGCGCACTACATTTCCGTACGCACACCGTAGATACTGTAAGGAATCTGACTAGCCCACATGGAACCCAAATCTACGCGATGTCAAGCTTGATTAATATTTACCTTTCGTGAATAGACGATTAGGTTCACATCTTATCCACACAAAACTTTTCTCTATTCCTTTGAAAGTTTTGAATTCGTTATTTGAAGAGGTGAAGCTAATCCATACTTATATTTGTCAATAACACAATATAATCTAGTTAAACTCAGCTCAATCCGCTCCTTTTTTTATATTGTTGCTACACTCTGTTAGCGACAATTTAAGAAAGAGCGGACAGAGGAACTGATTTTAATTAGATTATACCAAGAATACAGATTAATTCTATGAGTATGGAGGTTGTCCATCGCAACTTATTTAAACCACCACGGGTTACGAATAAAAATCCCCCAGAATCATATCACCACTTCCTTTAACTTAAATTAACGATCAAAGAAATGTATGCCATAAGCATATGTTACAGTCTATGGTGGCTGTTTAGGACAGGTTGATGAGATTAGTTCACACGAAATGATATTGTTCTCACGATATTAATATCTTTCGCAAGAAATAAAATTCGTTTCTACGAATGCGTTCCCACGAACGTAATTTTATTCGCGCTAAATAAAATTTGTTCCCATGAAATTAATTTCGTTCGCACGAAATAAAATTCGTTCCGACGAACTTATTTTAAATCAAGAACAGGCTATATATTCACATGAACTTTCATTACCTAACTTCCATTACCTAAATCAATACATAAACAAAAACTCGTTATCGATTTCATATTGCTGTGATGTAAACTAATTTAAAGGCGTTATATCCCGTGTTTACGCACTCCACAATAAATCTGAAACAAGTTGGGTAAGTTTAGGTCATATCTGTCTCTGACTCTTTCTTTCATTTTGGAGTACAATGAACATATGCTGCCAAATGAGAATATCGACATAATAAGCGATACGTTCACTTCCAATGACTCTCATTTTGACAAGTGGGTATCCGTGGCCGAGTGGTTAGAGCATCGGGCTCAAAATAACAAAGCCTCTCACCTCTGTCGGCACGTGTTCGAATCTCGGCCGCGGCGTTATGTGAGCAAGTTTGCCAGTTTACTTGCGGAAGGTCGGTGGTCTCTTCCCAGGTACATTGTATCTGGGTTCTCTCCTCCACCAACAAAAAACTGGACGCCACCAGATAACTGAAAAAATGTTGAGTGTGGCGGAAAGCAATAAATAATCAATCAATCATTTTGACAATTAAGAACCTAGCAATAAAATTAAAAGTTCAATTTGTTATGGAAAACATTTATTTAAAGATGCTTTAATGTATGTACACAAAGATTTGTGTCTGTAATATTGGGGCTGAACTTAAACTAAAGCCCCAGTATCATCAGGTACACAAAGCACTGGATTTTAAAACAGAAAATGCTTAAAACATTGGTTACTTTCTGGCAATAAGAGCAGACAAATACAGGGTCTCAAACTACATACAAAGGGTTACTTTACTGACATATAGAAGATGATCAGTCTTATGAACAGATACTTCAAAGGTTGAATGATATATAACGAAGCAAAATAGAGTTTCAGGATTGATTTTTTTTATTTTGACTGTAAGTGCTTAATTATTGCGGACATGATGAATTTCACAAGATTAGTAGTCCTTCGACAAGTGAATATTGAGAGAATCATATTTCGTGGGAACGAATTTTAATTTCGTGGGAACGAATTTTTGTTTCGTGGGAAAGAATTTTATTTGGTGCGAAAAAAATTTCACAGGAACGAATTTTATTTCGAACGAAATCAATTTCGTGGGAAGGAATTTAACAGAAAATCTGATCCACCTGTTGTAAAGCAGCCACCGAAACATTCATTGTGATAAAAACATTTTAATGCTGTATTCCATTATATTTTAAGTCACATGGCCGCGTAAAAACTAAAACGTACACGTAGGTAGTGATTGTTTCATTGCTTAAAGCTCGCCATTCAAAAGTAAAAAAAAAAAAATTGGATATGACCTTAAAATCGGCGGTCCCATGTCGCGGAGGGTATTGGCACGTTAATGAAGCGTCATTGCGATAGCCATAAGCGCTAAACTTGTGATACTTCGCCTGCAAATGGCGATGTCTCAACATGAGTGAAAAATTCTTAATGGGACGTAATTCAACAAACAACCTACATATAGATCATCTGACACATAATCCACTAACATGTTCTATAGACAGTAGTCCAGCGGGGCATGTCTTGATTGGTGATTTTCATATAATTGAAAATGACATCATGAAATAATTTATTTTAAAAATCCCTAACTTTAGAGACCCTCAATCATTCCAACTTTTGTCAAGAATTATGTAGAAGGTTGTGCCAGATGATGGGCTAGATATGACGAAATTATCTTACTTTGTCAGAATGGATAAAATGTGTACGACAAATATTACAATTTCGCATTAGGTACATCAAAACATAGGTGTGTAACATTTATTCTTCTGTGTTGAGTGGTACCAGAATAAGAGAGGTTACATGAGGAATATATATTGGTTCTTGTTCACAAATCTTGTAACAATATAATCTTATTATCTTTGTAAAGCTAATTTAAACGTACTTTGCTTTAGTTCAACTGATATCCAATATTCCCTTTCCAAAGATGAACTTCTTCAGCAATATGTTCCAGGTTTAAACACATTTGATATCCCAGTCGATGGTACGAATGAATATGAGGTAGCCTACTTATACTGTATTTTACAAACTACAAAAAAAAAAGGCTTACAGAGATACATTGCATGATCCAGTAAGTGGTCTATGAAGCCCCTATCTTACTCCTCACGAATATTGTACCACAACATATGCTAGAAGTGATGTAAATCAAATGTGAATTCCCAAAATATCAAAGAACGTTTAATAAATTTGAATTAACAAACTGTTTTTCCAAAATTAAAATCAAACCGAACGAACGAACAAGTTACACGACCATTCCTCACAATGATTTCAATACTAAGCTTTTCGACGTCAGTTGTTTCTTCATTAAAAATGGAACACGGAGATATTAATATATATTTTGCTCAGTCATAAAAAATTACTTGAACAAATACTCTGAAGTTTGAAATAAAAGATGACGGAATTACTCATTGACGATAACATCGTAGTCTTTTGTGATCAGGCTTTCCAACTTGGTTTTGTATTCTTATTAAAAAGCTTCTACATGGGAAGAAAACACTCCTGTTGTGGCATTCCATTCAACATTTACATATAACGATGATGTTCTATCTATTAAAATGTTCATTTTCATTCATATTTTTATTTGATATATCTCAGTGAAATCCCGTTGTGATCCGGGTTAGAATAGGTCCTCAGTACCCCTTCCAAAGGCGACTACTAGGGGAGGTCCTTCGGATGAGTTCGCAAAAGCCAACGCCCGCTTGTCACAGCAGATGTGGCACGATAAAGATCCCTCTCTACTCAAAGATCGTAAGCGCCGAACATAGGGCTAAATTTTGCATGCTCTGCATAGATCAATTTTTAATTTGAGACAGGCTACTGACAAATAAATTGATGTTACAATGGTTTTCAACAATTTCGCATGAAATCAGCATTTTGCAAAGTTTGTTGTTGTAATAAAATTTGGATCTACAACCTTCGTTAGACCGAATACTGGTTGACGAGTTTCATGCTCCATATCCAACTTCGAATACCTACATATCATTGTCATCTGTATGTGGTGTTTATTTCATTCAATAAATTCGATACACGAGAGCATGTTCGAAGTATCATCAGTATTTAAACCGCGGCAGTCTATGGCAAGTAAGTTGATGTTTCTGGGATTTTAAAGTGCATGGACACGATTTGAGCTGAAAATTTTCAAATTTTATTATTTTTGTCCATTTTTGATATATGGTAAACTAAGGTATCTCTAATGGTCAGCAAACATTTGAATGAGTTGGAAGGGAGATACAGACCTCACAATCTTTGTTATGCAAACAAGGCTCGTGTCATGTCTTTTGTTTACATAGGTTGAATATACTAGTAAGTTTAATTTAAACAAATATTTCAATTTTCAAGTTAATTATGAGCAAAATTAAACTATTTGTGGATCATTCAGCTCTTCCACGTTTGTTCTTATTTCGGATTTCCAAGATGCTTGACTTGGGCATCACTGAAGAGACTTTGTTTTTGAAATGCTCATTTAGTGGATCAAAATTGGTACCGTTTATGTTTTATATTTCTAGTATCTCATTTTGTTTTAAACATGATACGCGTATTTTCTATCAAGAATTTTTATTATATATCAGAGGTTAAATTGTAACTCGATCCCCATGGGGGTAATACAAGGGGAAAAAATCCAGTGTCTCGAGAATTCTTCCATGAATAAGCAATACTAATGTACAGTGATCAATCCCATAAATCCCTGATCATGTATCGACCGTCGAAGATTACATTGACAATTCAAAGAAAATAAATATACAATTAAAAAATAGGTAACATGAAAGAATCGACATCGTTTCTTAAAACTCGAAAAGAAAACCGTTCTATTGACCCCCGAAAGAATTGAATGATGCAATTTTTCAGTTATCTGGTGGCGTCCAGTTTTTTGTGTTTTTTTTTGTTTTTTGTTTTTTTTTTGTTTTTTGGTGGTTGAGAGAACCCAGATACAATGTACCCGGGAGGAGACCACCGATCTTCCGAAAGTAAACTGGTAAATTTTCTCACATATATGGGCGCGAGCGAGAATCGAACCCGAGCCAACTAAAGGTGAGAGACCTTGTGATTTTGAGCGTGATGCTCAACCACTTGGTCACGGAGACCCCAATTCACATTATTAATCGAATATATTTAGTACCGTTTTCATGAATATTCACACAATTTTCAATGTAAAACGTCTGAAAATGTAAAAAAAGAAATCTCATTTAAGAATGATCTGTTAGGAATCAAATATTGTATCGGTCAATATTATTTTTAATTTCTATTTCCCAACGAACTATTTCTAGCGGCGTAATATTATGAATGTAGTACGTGTAAGCTGTTCAAAAGGGGATGTTTTGAAATGCAAGGTAAATGGTCTGTTAGGATGAAATATGTGATAAAAAGAATGACACGCCAAAGTGCGATGTTCTGTGCCAAACTCCGACGGTTTGACACGCCAAAGTGCGATGTTCTGTGCCAAACTCCGATGATGTGACACGCCAAAGTGCGATGGCCCCCACATACGCCAAAGCTTGCGCTAAAGGTCGATGGTGTTACACGTCAAAGTATATATACACATGTATATATATATATATATATATATATATATATATATGTATATATACATGGCTTGATTTGGGGCCGATATTCGGCGCCAGTCCCAATCGGAAATTTTCTAATATTTATTCAATTTCGGGCCCAAAATTAACAATCCTAAGTAAAAAAAAAAAAAATTGTAGGAATTGCCAATTTCTGATGTATGTCTTATCTAGCATGTCTTCCGGTAATGAATACCTCATGTTTTACTAGTAGTTAGTTTGTAGTCATCATGTCTCATAACAGCAAGTATTATGTAAAAAAAAAACAAAAAAACAGTATCAACCCCCCCCCCCCCCCGAAAAACAAAAGAATCAAACAAAAAATATCATCCTTCTTCCAATAGGTAAACGAAAAATTGAAAGTTCACCGTGATGCCGAGTCTGACAACACAAAGAAAACTCAGGTCGAATCTGTCATAAAATATTTCAGTAAAAATGAATTTTCCCAATTGTCCTGATTTATCGCTATTTTTCTTAATTGAAAGGGCCTAGTCCCCATTGATGCAAAAAACCCACAACAACAATGACACACTAGAAACATCAGAAACTATGGCAGTCTAAGGTTATTAGTCTATTATCTTCAATGGTACATAAAAACTTCAGATTATGTCACATTTTAGGTTTAGAAGTTTGAAATAAACTTCCTTCTGAGGCATATATGCAAATAAACTTCAATGTCAAGATATTTTTTCTTATTATGAAATAAACTCATTCCAATCAACTCTAATCAGACGCTTAGCACTCTATGTAACGTAAATCTGCCTTTGATACAGAGATGGTTTAAATACAGATTTTTGGCCTGTATCGATTGCACTAATTTTATTTTTCTATCTATTTTCGTAATACGTATCCCTGATTTATCCCTATATAGAACAACCTTGTTCCAAAAACAAATCATTAAGTACTTTTCCGTACATTTTACTAATGGTTAATCTACCTCAGGTATATAAAAGTGAACTTTGAGTCACATGTGTCACCATTTTTGGACAACATGAATTCAAGGTCTGATGACTTATACGTCTGGTTTTGGCAGGGATTGTTCAAGAGATCGGGAACGATAACTTGTACAGCGTGATCAATTTGACCTATTTTGTGATTACGAATTTGACCCATGGGTAATCTGTAACATTCCGTATAATCCTCCCTACAGATATACTGGTGCACATTTTCGACTTCAGATAATGAAGATCATCCTAGTTTTAGCAGCTGTCATCGTTGCAGGTATATGAATTTCGTTCTGTACCATTTTACCTTTAAATGATCATAAAATCTCAATTTAAGGGGTTTTTGAGTGTGGCGAAAAACAACAATCAATCAGTTTAAGGGGAAAACTTACTTTATTTTGAACCGTTTTGTACGCCCATCTTTAGACGGAACGTATTGTGGTACAACAATTTCTGCACGTCCGTCCATCCGTCTATTTGGAGTTTTCTGTTTCCATTTTCATTTCTCTGTCACATATCGAGTGGAAACTTGATATGTAGCTTCTTTGTGGTCACTCCAGATCATGCTGCAATTTTGATCAATTTTGACTTCTTGAGTTTTGTCCCTATATATCAACATTAATGCTGTCACACTAACTCCTCCAACATTTGTCAAGAGGATCTCCTTATTTACAGAGTATTTGTATGGGTATTGAAGATGTGCATGTCACAAGGATTTTGATTTTCTTTACTTTTTGAGAAAATTACGCGTTGTTAAACTTAGACAGTTTTGAAGAACTCTTGATTCATATGTCGATTCGATATTATAAATAAAAGACATCACAGTCTTCCACATCTGTTTCGTACTTAAAATGTTATTGAACATAGAGATTAACGACAAACTAACTACAAACTAACTACTCAACTTTATGAAAAATGGGATGAATTCAGCTTTTCCATCCTGAATTTCCTATATTATGTAGCAATATTCCATTTACACCTGCATATGTTGTTTATGACTCTAAACGTACTCTATACACAAGAGCTTGGTCTGACGTCCGGGTTAGAAAAAAGTCCTCAGTAATCCTTGCTTGTCGTTCGAGACGACTAAATAGGTCGGTCCTTCAGATGACACCGCAAAAACCGAGGCCCCGTGTAACAGCAGATGTGGCACGATAAAGATCCCCCTGCTCAAAGGCGCCAAGAGCCGATCATATCCCTAACATTGCATCCCGTCACCGGCAATGGTTTTTCCATATGAGTGAAAAATTCTCAAGGGAGACGTTAAACCAACATTCGAAAACATAATCAGTAATGTATTAGCATATTTCAGATCTTGGTAAGTGATCTTCAATACATATTTGATTTTACAAACCAGATGATTACATTATTTCACTCAATGAAATTAATTACAATATATCACTCAATCAAATCCTACGTCCTTTTCCATTTCATTATTTTCGGATCTTCAAGAATTTGAGAAGGATTTGTACCCATATTTTCTTGAAGAAAATCATTATTGTTATGCATACCATGATTACAGATTTTATAAAATTTAATTGCATTTCCTCGATATCTTTATGTTAACACAAAATCAATGATTTATTAAACAATACACATATGCACCAAAACAGTGTTTAATTATTGAAAAATAAATCTTTTTAGAAAGTACTTTTTCGATATATCCGTACTGCGTCCTTGTACAGCTAACTGCCTTTGAGTGTGTACGAATTTGTAATTAAATCTAAACAAGAGTGAAAAAAAATTCTACAAAATCATTGTATCATTGCTCCAAATGTCATAACTGATTAATCGTATCCCCATGCTAAACACAACAAAATCAAATTTAATGACATTAAAAGGTGAAGATAACGAACAGTGATCTCATAATTCATATAAAGAATACAAAATTAAAAGTAGAGGAAACACAGACACCTGAACATAGTATAGGTGGGATCAGGTGGCTAGGAGGAGTAAGTATCCCCTGTTAACCGCTGTGAGCCCTATATTTTGATCAGGTATATGCACCTAAACCTCAATCTTCGCAAAAAGTTAATTAATTTTGTATTTATTTAGCTCCTTCTATGAACATACCACGTCATTAGCAAACGATAACCAAAGACCTCGTTATCTTTAATTTAATTCTGCAGCATTGCCAATTTGTCAGTTTATTTTTTCAAAATCAGTTATATAAAGGGTAAAAAGTACTGTAGAGAAAAAACTCTCACCATTTTATAATTCACCACCCCTCTTTAAAAATCTAAGCAGTAGATTTGCACATGGCTAAATACGAATCTATATAAACTACCTTCTGACGTTCTCTGTATGCAATAAAATATAGAACCAAATCCTGAAATGCTCCGTTATTAACGGAACCAAACACCCTATAACTGCAAAATTGTTGCATGTGGCGGAAAACAGCAAACAATCAATCATATAAAGCAGCTATAAATATTTATATATACACCTATTAATGAAGTCTGTATTTTATTTTAGTATGTTGCGAGTCTTGCGAGGACGGTAATAACCAATGTACCCTGACCTTGTGTACATCACCAGCTACGTCTCATTGCATCAATGACATATGCACGTGTACAACAGCAGCCGGTGGTAATGGTGGTATGTAGTTTCAGTTATCATTCGCATACAACCCCAGTAATGTCTGTATATCTCTAATCTTTAGCATTATAGCATTATATATTTTTTTATAGTTAATAGTTTTTCGGTACTCGTGTACAAAACGAAAGAAGACTGGTTGTGATTAAAATCGTTAATCATTAACCTGGAATAAAGAAGCGAATGCTTTAGAAATTTTCTGAGGGATTCTGTAATAAGGCTAGTGAAATCTTTTTCAGGTTGCACTATGCAGAGTGACTGCCACGGCCGATGTGACCATGGACGGGAGCATCACTGTATCGACGGACATTGCAGATGTACCCACTTTTAGAAATCGATGAATACTTAATTCAAAATAAATCATAACCGATTTCTTTTGATTATTTTCCAACCTTCCTCAGAAAAACCAGTGCCCCTCAAAATCAGTCCATTTATAAAGCCCTGGGTAGTGTCTTATAATTGTTTGTTGCTAAACCGCCAACGCAAATAATAGTAAAACGTTTAGTTAATGAACACTATGTTTTATCTCACATTGAACATAAGAAAACAGAACATTTTGATTCCGTGGAATGTTGGCAGGCTTTACGTTCTTGCAATTTTCGCTGATTTAGTACAGTTTTCGATCTACTCAATACCTGATCGAAATGGGATTTCAAACAACAATATTATTATCTATACTACATGTATTTATTTTGCATATTTCATCTTATTTTGTTTACAACTATTACACATCACTACTGAATTATGACACTCAATTTACGTGATATAATGAAAATTATGAATACTGCAAAATATGAATACTTTGCGACAGGTAAATATGATGCTTGTGTTAGTATAAACATATGTATTGAGCGCAGTAGCTCAGTGGTTAGATTGTTCGCTTCGTAACCGGGAGGTCGTGAGTTTTAGCCCCGCTCGTGTCATGGCCGCGTCAAACCCAAAACGTAAACATAGGCAGGGATTGTTCCTTTGCCAAACGCTCAGTGTTTAGAGGCGAAAATCACGGGTCTTTGAGACACAACCTTAAAAGCGGAGGTCCCGTGTCGTGGCATTCGTTAGCACTCACTGTCCTCACTGTGACGGCCGCAAGTACTAAGCATGGCTCTAAAGTTGTGGTACTCCATCTACTGGTGGGGTTCAATGTGAGTGAAATATCTTCGTCGGGAGGTAAATAAAACAAACAAACAACCTTAAGCACAATCTTCCCTCAACTACGGTCCAGTAGTTTTTTCGTGATTTCGATATAGTTGAAAATGACGACCTAAAATCATTTATTTTAAACAGGTCTTAAAAGACATTCCCTACCTCTCAATTGGCGATAAAACTTCATCTCTCCTATAAGTTTGTCATAGATTATAACAGACAATGGACTAAATATGACGACGAAATATGTGACGTAACACCTTGTCAGAATGGATAAAATTGATTATATATTGTTTAAAGTCCCGTTCGAGAATTTTTCATTCATATTGAGACGTCACCATTGCCGGTGAAAGGCTGCAAAATTTAGGCCTACCAAGGCAAAAATGCATAGCATCTGTCGTTCTGTGTTTAGTAATCCAGATGTGATACAAGAATAAGATAGGTTACATTAGGAATATATGTATTGGTTCTAGCTGCAAAGCGTGTAACAACGTGGTCTTTATTTGTAAGGTTCATTATTACAACTGTATTCTAAACGAAACTTGCTTCGATTCTACATTTGGTAATCCTACTTAAACTCCAAATCCCCTTTTCAAAGAACAAATTCTTGGAAGTCATGTTCTAGTTTTAAACAATTTGATATCCCTTTCAAAGGAACGAATAAATACGAAGTACCGTATATATACTGAACTCCAAAATACACGAATACCTTTCCAGCAGAGATGGAATTCGGGATCCAGTAAATTTTCTTCGAAGCCCTTACTCCTCATGAAAACATTTTTTTAATTTTATTTTTAATTTAAACTTTCACTTCACAAATATAATACTTGCATACAAATAAAAAGAAATATTATAAGAAAATATGTTACAGATCCCGAGGATGGTGTAAACATTGTTATGAAGGAGAAGCGTCAGGAATATTCTACCACAACATATAAATCAAATGTGAATTCCCAAAACTTTTTAGAAATTTGAAGTCACAAAACATTTCTGAAATAAAACATCAAAACGAACGACTGTTCAACTCGTTACAGCACAATTTTTCACGATGAATTAAATACTAAGGTTTCCAAATCACGTGCAGTTGTTTCTTCAATAAAAATGGACACGGAAACATTCATATACTGGATTCACTTATCCAAACAATTACCTTGCTTAACACCACTCTCACTCTACACACAGTTACTCCGAAGTTTGAATTAAAAAGATGATGGAGTTCCTCGTCGACAGTATCTACGTAGCCTTTGGTGATCACGTCTTGCAATAATGAAAAGGCTAAGATAACTAACAGTATTCAATCTCGTAATTCCTATAGAAATATAAATCAGAGAGATGGGCAAACACGGACCCCTGGTCATACCAGAGGTGGGATCAAGAGGAGTAAGCATCCCCTGTCGACCGGTCATATCTGTTATGAGCCCTATATCTTGATCTGCTAAAAGGAGTAATCTGTAGTTAGAATCAGTGTGCCAGGAACGGCTTAACAATTGGTATGAAACACATCAGACAACATTTGACTTAATGGCAAACTAGATCGTAATACGACCATAACATTTGCGAAATGCTGACTTTAGACGAGACTGTACAAACCCCTGTAACATCAACTTCTTTGTCAATAGCCCACCTCGATTTAAAAACTGATCATAATCAGAACAAGCTCTTGCGTATCGAATCAGTTGGGAGATACCAACACCATATGTAGGTGATGATGGGATATTGCCAAATAAATAACGTAAGGGAAGTTGACAATGGAGAAATTGAAATCATCCCGTTTCTCATAAATTTGAATTGTTAGTTTGCCGCCGGCATCTATTTTCAGTAAAACATCTAAGTACGAAGCAGAAGTGGAAGACTCAGTGGTGTCTCTTATTTCAAGCTCACTGGAATATATCGATTCGACATATCAATAAAATGACAAAACGTCGGCGATATATCTTAATGTCAAATTGAAGGCTACAACAAGATATTTTTCTTCTCGTGTAGAATCTTATGAATGAAATCTGCTTGGTAAGAATGTAAAACTAGGTCAGCTAACACAGGAGCACAATTCGTGCCCATGTGATTTCCAACAGACTGTTGGAAGACTTGATCACTAAAGACTACGAAAATATTGTTGGAATCCCATGGGCACACATTTTTCTTAATTATTAGCATACCTTTTTGGTGTGTGTGTGTGTGTGTGTGTGTGTGTGTGTGTGTGTGTGTGTGTGTTCGTATCAGGTAGAATTTATTCAAAAGCTCCTACATGAAAAGGAACATCCATGGTCAAGTGGTTAGATCAACGCGTTCAAAATCACAAGGCCTCTCACCCCTAGTCGGCGCGGGTTCCATTCTCACTCGCGCCGACATCTGTGAGAAAATTTGCAAGTTTACTTTCGGAAGGTCGGTAGTTTCTTCCCGGGTACATTTTATCTAGGTTCTCTCTGCAACCAATAAATACTGGACGCCACCAGAAAACTTGAAAAATTGCTATAGAAATATAAATAAGAGGGATGGGCAAACACGGACCTCTGGACATACCATGGGTGGGATCGGGTGTCTACGAGGAGTAAGTATCCCCTGTCGACCGGTCACACCCGTTGTGAGCCCTGTATCGTGATCAGCTAAAAGGCGTAATCTGTAGTTAGAATCTGTGTGCCAAGAACGGATTAACAATTGGTATGAAACACGTCAGACAGCATTTGACCTCATGAAAGGTTGTACTGGCAAATTAGATCGTTATAATGACATATAATTTAGAAATGTTGACTTTAGACGGGACTGCACAAACCCCTATAACATCAACTTGTTATTCAGTAGCCTGTCTCGATTTGAAAATTGATCATATACAGAACAGGCTCTTGCGTATTGAATCGGTTGAGAGATATAAACGTCATATTATTATTATACTATTTTTATATAGCGCCTTATCTAATTATATAATTACTCTAAAGCGCTTAATATGCAGGTAATAATATAATATTGCTACATAGAAAAGGGAAGTTGACAATGAAATTGAAATCATCCCGTTGGTCATAAAGTTAAGTTGTTAATTTGCCGTCAGCATCTATTTTCAATAAAATACGAAGCAGATGTAGAAGACTCTGTGGTGTTGACATGAAAGTATCTTTCAGGCAAACATAATGACTCCTGCGCTGTGTTATGAAGATGAAGAAAAAGTAAAAGACCAAAATTACCTTTGCAGCATGTTTAACAGTTTTCAATTTATTAGCAAATAATCGATAGATTTTTCTGTATCGTAAACATTTCTGTATATGGCATGATTGTTGCTAATTTTATAGATTTTGGTAACCTTAATGGCGCTTTAAATTACATATAATTTATCAACAAACCATGATTATGAACTTACCTACAAATTATGGTATTCTAAGATTATTAGATCTAATATCTTCAATAGCAGGTTATGTCATAGATTAGCTTCCCATGTTTGAAATAAACTTGTTGTTAGCATAGATCCTCAATACTCCTTGTTTGTGGTAAGAGGCGACTAAACGGAGTGGTCCTTCGGATGAGACTGCCAAACCCGAGGTGTCGTGTCACAGCAGGTGTGGCACGTAAAAGATACCTTCCTGCTCAAACGCCATAAGCGCTGAACATAGGGCTAAATTTGCAGCCCTTCACCGGCAATGGTGACGTCTCCATTTGAGTGAAAGATTCTCGAGCGGGACGTTAAACAATATTTAATCAATCAATCAATCCAACCCGCCCTAAATCAGTCCTGTGGCACTCTATGTAATGCAAATCTGTATTTTGTTCTGTATCATTTACACTATTTTCATTCTTCGATTGAATTTTAGAGAGTGTATTCATGATTTATCCATGGATAGATGAAGAGTGTTCCAAAAATTGATCTTCCGTAATTTTCTTTAATAATCCGCTCAGCAAGTGAACGATTAGCTACATATACCATAAGTTTTAGATAGCATGAATTCATAGTTTGATGACTTTTGTCGGGTTTGGGCAGAATTTGTGCATGAGATAGTGAACATTAACTTGCAGAACGTGTTCAATTTGACCCATTTTTGTGATTACGTATATGACCTGTTTGCAATCTGCATATAAACGAAAATCCGTCATATCACTGCACAATCCCAACTTCAAACCAAACTTCACATCATGAAGACCATTCTAGTTCTAGCAGCTGTCATCGTTGCAGGTTTTGTATTTGATTCTTTCTATTTTACCTTGAAATGATCATTTGATAGAAGAAAAAAACCGTTTTCAAAATGCTGGAATATGTTTAAAATGAAGAAACCGAGATAGCACAATCCAGAAGAGCGCCATCTTTGATCGCATTTTGTGAAAGTGGTGTACAGTTTTCCCTATTTGAAATATTTACCTATATATAATCATGTTTCGACCCACTGTTTCAGTATATACCAGTGATCAAACAAAACTATATATTAAACTGACAACAAAAGTATGCATGATTAATGTAATGTTTTAATGTAAATGTATTAATGTAAATGTTTTAGTGTTTTACGAAATCTCCCAAAACACATCTTTTTAGCCTGGCATATCAAGATTCTTAACTGTCTTTTACCGTGTATGAATTCCTATTAAAACTCATCTTTATGATTGTGATTTTAAGTTATGAGTATGTTTTACATGTATCGGACATTTTTTATAAAGGTATGAGAAACAAAGGTGAGGTGTGATGTTTATATGATGTGATGTGAAAATTTAAAGAATGTTTAAATGAACCATGTTAATCTTCTTATTTATCTTATATTTATCTGATATTAAATTTAATATTTGTTTAAAATACCCCATTTAGCATTTTATATGTAACTTTGCTTTGTTTTATGTGATATGTTTTGTGCATGTTGTAAAGCGCCTAGAGTAATAGTTGCAATGTTAGATAATGCTCTATATAAATACTTTGTAATAATAATAATAATAATAATTTCTGGAGAACATGACTTTGGCACCCAATGATGTTCCATATGAAATGTCTCAATCTTATCTCTGATAATAACCTGATCAGTGTTAAACCTCTATCTTCTAATCAGTAATGTATTAACATATCTTAGCAATCCACAACCCATGTTTGATTTTACAGTTAGGGTAATTACAACAATAAATTACTCAATTCTACTTCCTTTTCAATTTGATTAATTTCGAAACCTCAAGGACTCGAGAAGCATGTTTACGTCATAACCGTATTGCGTCCTTGTACAGCTGTTTTTGAGTTGATAAAACACTTGTCATTAAATTCAAAGACACAGTGGTTAAAAAAAAAGATGTACAACCTTTACATACTTATTATCATTGCCCCAACTAGCATTGCCAATTAATCTTGTACCCATTTCTAAACGCAGCAAAGGTAGATTTAATGAAATGAAAACCTGGAAATAACAAACAGTTATCAATCTCATAGATCTCATAGATCCTATGAAGAATACAAAATTAAGAGTAGGACAAACATGGACCCCGGGATAGACCAGGGGTGGAATCGGGTGCCTAAAAGGAATAAGCATTCCTTATTGATCGTTGTTATGCGTACCCCGATTACGTATCTTATGAAATTTAATTGTATTTCCGCAATATTGGAAACTTTATGCTAACTGAAAATCAATGATTTATTTAAATTACACACATGCATCAAACACTGACATTTTGTACAATTCTTTTTAGAACGTACTTTTCCGCCATTTCATGTGTGCGTTCGTATGCTGTGTTTGAGTTGTTAAGAACTTGTCATTAAAATATAAGAAGACACAGTGATTGAAAACAAAAAGATCTATAACCTTCACATATCCACTATCATTACCAATTAATCTTATCTCCATTTCGAAACACAAACAAAAAATAGTTTTAATGACATGAAAGGTGATCAATAGCTTTAGAATATTCCTGAAAGCCTATTTCAGAATTTTAATCCCGATCAGATGAAATGTTATTATCTTCTAAAATCCGAAACATCAAAACGTATCATTGTTTTAAACATTTTACGTAACTCATGATAAATTCAAGACTAGACCTTTGGCATCATAGACAGTTGTTTCTTCAACAAAAATGGAAATATGAATTTCATATCTAGTGATCAGTCATTCAAAAAGAATTACTGTGTTAAACACCACTCTGATTCTACGCACAAGTATTCAGAAGTTAAGAAGATGCTGGAATTACTCATTGACAATAATTTCTTAGCTTTTGGGTTCAGGTCTTTCAAAAGTCTGTTGGAATTCCTATGCGCACGAATTTTGCTCTTTTGTTAGCTGACCACACACACACACACACACACACACACACACACACACACACACACATATATATATATATATATATATATATATATATATATATATTCTTATGAGGCAGAATGTATTTAAAATCTTTTACATGAGAAGAAACAATCTCTTGCTGTGGCCTTCAACTCGACATTTAGATATATCGACGACGTTTTCTAATTAATTATACTCGTTTTCATTATATGTTGATTTGATACATCTCAGTGATCTCGAATTCGTATATCGCTTACAGCTGAATTAATAAATCAACAAACAGTATATGTCTTCCATCTATTTTCGAAGTGATGATCTGCCACTGGTGTCCATCAGATATCAGTTTCAATATCCTGTAAAAATATATATTGTTAGCGTTTAATTATATTTCAATTTAGTATGCTCAGAGGAGTGCAGAGACGGTGATGTTAACAAATGTACCGTGACCATGTGTGCATCATCGGCCACGCCCCATTGCATCAGGGGTATCTGCACGTGTACAACAGCAGCCGGTGGTTCTGGCGGTGTGTATTTTCAGTTACCATTCGCATATAACCTCAATAACGTCTCTGTATTTTCATTCTTAAGCATTATCTATCTTTCTTTTTCATTTTTGCTACACTGTTTACGCATTTGTAGAAACACAACAGAATTCAATGTCTCCTACTGCATTTAAGAAATTTTTTTATCTCACTGTGTAAATGCAGCACCGTCTAATTATTGTAAAAAGAAACTAATATACAAATTGTATGATACTCGCGGACAAAGGGAAAGAAGACTGGTAGTGATTAAAACATTAATCTTTAACTTGGAATAAAATAAAATCTGCGAATGTTTTAAATATTTACCGAGTGATTGTGTAATAGGGCAAGTGAAATCTTTTTCAGGCTGCACTCTGCAGAGTGACTGCCACGACCGATGTGACCATGGACGGGAGCATCACTGTATCGACGGACATTGCAGATGTACCCACTTTTAGAAATCGATGACTACTTAATTCAAAATAAATCATAACGTTTTCTGATTTTGTTGGATTATTCTCAAACCTTCCTCAGAAAACCAGTGCCCCTCAAAATCAGTCCATTTTTAAAGCCCTGGGTAGTGTCTTATAATTGTTTGTTGCTAAACCGCCAACGCAAATAATAGCAAAACGTTTAGTTAATGAACACTATGTTTTACCTCACATTGAACATAAGAAAACAGAACACTTTGACTCCGTGGAATGTTGGCAGGCTTTACGTTCTTGTAATTTTCGCTGATTTAGTACAGTTTTCGGCCTGCTCAATACCTGATCGAAATGGGATTTCAAACAACAATATTATTATCCATACAACATGTATTTATATTTTGCATATTTCTGCTTACCTTTATTTACAACTATTACACACTTGTATGGAATTATGGTAGTCATTATGAAATATCAGAATTTTTAAATTTTGGAATCTTCCTAAAAAGAATTTACTAGAATTATATGTGTGTCTCTTGGGTAATTGTTGTTTATGCAAATTATGATAGCTAAAGACGACTGATTTGTGATAGAAAACATCTGTTCCATTTGAAAATTATTGTTCAAAATGTTACAGTGAATGTCCTATTACCAAAAAACATGAGTCATTTTTTGGTTTGGTACTTAGAGGCTACACACAAAACATTTCAAAGTATTATTATTTAGTTAGTTTGTTAGATTTTCTCCATGACATCATAAATCACAATCTCCAGACACGTGCGGGGTGTTTTCCCTCCCACTCTTCTTTTTGTGTGATGTACTTTTCCCGTTATTTTCACATCCACAATTTGTTATTTTTACAATTCAAATATCAATTTATTAGCTGGAAACATTTTATGATAGAAGTGAGTAGTAGTGGAAATACGAGGTTGAACCGATGAATTGAATTTGTGTACTGAACGATATATTTTGGGCAGAACTACTTTTCTTGCTAATGAATAAATTTCAGAAATATATGAAGGCAACTTTATTCTCAGTCTACTCCGCCTTTTAAGTGTCTGTGTTTCCGAAAAATAGAACAAATCTGTTGGTTTATAAATCAGTTTATTGCTGAAGATGCACAGCTCTAATAAGACTCTGTGCAAAACGACGTGTGTGTGTGTGTGGGGGGGGGTCTTGTTTTTGCTTTTGTTTTATAATTTTTGTAATCCCGAACTCGATCCCAATTAGCGAAAACCAAACCCTATTAAATTCATCTCCTGAACACTCTCCCTTCCATGATGCAGCATCAACAAGTTATCTGATTTTGTTGAAGACAAACAAAAATATCATATCAGCATTAAAATCACGTATGCATTTTACAAATGCAAGTATTACAACACTTCCTGTGATAAAATTAAGAAATTCATTTCAAAATTAAGCATTATCTTCCTCATGCATAGCTCTGATCCTTTGCCGGATTTGGCTCTACTATTTGGTATTGTTGGTTCATTCAGCTTTTCCAAGTTTGTACGTATTTGGGATTTCCAACATTTTTGACTTGAGCATCACTGAAGAGACATAATTTGTCAAAATGCGCATCTGGTGCATCAAAATTGGTACTGTTTATGTTTTACATTCCAATGACAGTCCATTGTCACAAAAACAAAAACTAAAAAAAAGAAAAAGAAAAAAAAAAAAAGTCCATCAGCTAGTTACTGAATTCCACAGTGTGAGTTAACGAACTTTGCCCGACATTAATCCTCACAACGCGCACATGCTCATCTTTTCCAAAATAAATTTCCAACACACGTCCAAGATATCAATGTCGGTTAGTTAGATGAGAGTCCACACCAACAGTATCTCACCACCCATGAATGTCCCCGAGGCCACGTCTCTATATGTTACGCTCATTAAGTCCTGACAGCCATTCCCGCGGTCATCGGTGCCAGAAATGACAAACAATCTCCTGGATTCTTCTCCAACGTTTCGTTGGGTTGAACGTGGTAGTGGCCACGGTTTCCAGCGTGAACTGACCTCCAGCTTGTTCATGTATGAAGTGATTCGGTGCCAACAGAACATCACGACGGGTCTGGTGTTGATCAAAACTTCAGCTCCAGCAAACTCTGTCATACGTCCGTCCTCTATAACATCGGCTGATCCAGTTACTGCATAATAGCTCTCATCGCTGCTTTAATAATGATATCATGAGACCTCCAACGTGTTGTGCAAGTGGTGAATTAAAGGGCCTCATGATTCGTAGATTGTTGGATTGGTCCAGTGCTGCTACGAATTCCTTAAGTTCATTGTTTCCACTCACTAAATTCATACCATTGTCTGCAACAACTTCTTTAGGCAGACTCCTTCTACTAACAATCCTGTAAAATGCGTTGAGGAACGAATCTGTACCTAGTCCAAAGACTGCCTCTATATAAATGGCTCTTGAATTTACACAAATAAATAGACACAGATAGCTCTCTCTCTCTCTCTCTCTCTCTCTCTCTCTCTCTCTCTCTCTCTCTCTCTCTTCGTTTATCATGTCCTTGCACGGTAATAAAAGGTCCACCATAGACAACAGGTACGGAAATTAGTGTAATCTAAAACCCAAGTGAGGTACTGCCACAGTCGGCTTGAACAATGTCAGTGATTACGGTACTACAATTATGCTCGGAAATGTTGATGTGGGGAGGGGGGATAGTAGTGAAGTGATACTATTGCCACGGCTTACTGGGTGGTTGGTTTATGTTGTTTAACGTCCCATTGAAGAATTTTCACTCAAGTGGAGGAGTCACAATTGCCGGTGAAGGGCTACAAAATGTAGGCCTTTGCTCAGCGGTTACGGCCTTTGAGGGAGGACCAATGCAGTAGGTGTGGCACGATAAAGATCCCTCCCTGCTCAAAGGCCCTGAGTGCCGAGCATAGGCCTAAATTTGCAGCCCTGTCACCGGTAATGCTGAAAAATTGCTCAGGCGGCTATAAACAAACAAACAAACAAACAAACAAACGTATCGTAAGTTCTCAACAATAGATACAGTAGTAGTAATTGTAGAACTGTAGTAGTAGTAGAAGAATGTAATATTACGATCCGTGCTAGGAATAGAAAGAATGATTTTGAGTTACCGTGTCTATACTGGATTCCTAATATTCACAACAAACCCTTATAAACATAGATCCATCGCTAAATCTATCAAATGCTTTACCAACCCCTGTGTTTGATCCTTACAAAAATACTAACTGCTGTGAAGGGGAAACTTCAAACGTATTGTATCACGACATATGGGAAAATGGTGCAAATCAAAAGTGGATTCTAAAACATTCTAAAGAACTTTTAGTACATTTGAAATCACAAAACTTTTTTTTTCAAATCAACACCATACAACATTAAAACGTATGATTTTACAACATTTTACACGACCATACCTCACTATAAGTTAAAGTCTAGACATTTTGACATCATGGATAGTTGTTTCTTCAATGAAAATATTTAGAAGAAAATAATATGGTGTGATCAGTTATTCCAAAAATTATATTCAACTCGACTTTTACAAAAATATCGACGACGCTTTATCTATTAATAATGATCAATTTCATTCATATGTCGATGTATCATAGTAAACTTGAAATAAAATACACCACTGAGTCTTACACGTCTATTTCATGCTTAGATATTTTATTGAGCATAGTTTTTAAAGGCAAATCAACAACTTAACTTCATTACAAACGGGATGATCCCAGCTCCTCCATCGTTAACTTTTCCTATTTATGTAGCAATATTCATGCCAATTGCTAGGATGTTCTTTACACATTGATTTTGACCACGAATTACTCCATTTACCTGATCAAGATATAGGGTTCACGACTGGTGTGACCGGTCGACAGAGGATGTTTACTCCCACTAAGCACCTGATTCCAGGTATGTCCATGGGTCCGTGTTTGCCTATTTATTAATTTTGTAGTCCTTGAAGGCGTTATGAGATTGATCAGTGTTCGTTATATTCATCTTTTCCTTTTGTTAAACAACACACTGATTCTACGCTCAAGTACTCTGACATTTAGATTAAAAAGATGCTAGAGTTCCTCATTGACAATATCTTCGTAGTGTTTGATGATCAGGTCTTTCAACGGTCTGTTAGAATTCCCATGGGTACGAACTCTTTTATTACACTTTTTATTCTTATGCGACAAAATCCATTCAAAAGCTTCCAGAAGATACAATGGCTTTCTGTGGCCTTCAACTTAAAAGTTATATCAAGACAAAAATCAATTTCATTCATATGTCGATTCGATATATCCCAGTCAACTCGAAACAAAAGGCACCACAGAGTCTTCTACATCTCCTTCATACTTAGATATTTTATTGAAAATAAATATTAACAGCAAACTACCAACCCAGCTTTAATGCAAACGGGATGACTCTAGCTTCACCATTGTCAGTTTCAATATTTATTTTCATGTAGCAATATATTCCATCATCACCTTCATACGGTGTTTATGTCTCCCAACTATTTCGATACACAAAACTTCCGCTATGGTCGAGGGATGCTACTGACAAACAAGTTGATGTTACAAGGGTTTTAACAGTTTGCAATGGTTTCGACAGTCTACTTTGAAATCAGCATTTCGCAAATATTACGGCCGTTTTACTTCTCTAAGATATCAATACAACCTGTCATTGGATAAAATGCTGTCTGATATATTTCACAACCAATGAGGCTGTCCTTTACACACTGATTTCTACTACTCATTACTTCGTTGACTAAGGGCTCACGGCGAGTGTGACCGGTCAGCAGAGGATGCTTACTCCTCCATGGCACCTGATCCTACCTTCGCTTTGTCGGACGTCCGTGTTGCCCTACACTCGAACTTGTATATGTCTTGGGGATTTATTATTACGATTTACATATTGTTTACTTCGCCATTCGATATTACCTCATCATGATACAGGGCTCATGGTGGGTGTCACGGGTCGACAAGGGATGCTTACTCCTAGGCATCTGATTCTACATACAGTGTGTCCAGAGGTCCGTGTTTGCCCTACTCTTAATTTTGTATTCTTTGGAGGAGTTACGAAATTGATCACTGTTCGTTATATATGTTCATTCTTCTAAATAGTAGCAAACCGTTTATTTTGAAAAGTGCCACATTCGACGGCCATATAGTATACTATATATGTCATATGTTGTTTAGCTACGCTTTCTTAACTAACTTTATAAAAATGTCTTTGATTGGCTTATAATTTTCTGACGCTGAAGTTTCAACAGGCGTGTTTTTCTTCTTTCTATATTTAGGTCTCCATTGCAAATATCAATAGAACTAACAATCTAGATTCTATTTGTAATGAACTTCGCGATTTATCAACATCTATCTCCTTAGTCTCATCTACACAAATTCAAGGGATTTTCAAGGTATTTAGTAATAATACTTGACTTGAAACTGCGCAATAGCATCCGCTAGCTGTAACAAATATATTGGAATCGGTGTTCAGTTTCAGTACAACGGGGCCTACTCCTCGTTATCAATAGATCTTCAACTAACTTTAAGCGCTGTAAAGCCATGTATCGCATCATATGCTCTGTTCCATCCATAAGAAAAAAATGAACATTAAAAATATTGTATTATATTTAAAGATAACTAACAATTTAGAATCATGAATTATGTTAAAGATTATGCCACACCATGGATTAAATATGAAGAATTTGAAACTATCAGAAATGATAAAAAAAAAACGTTGTGAAAGGAGAGTAAAATATCGCAATAGACACATTAATAATACCATCTATCCTTCTCTATTTCGTAAACCAGAAGCGATATAAGAATTAGATAGGTTACATGAGGAACATGTTTGTGACCTCCGACCATATGAATGGTCTTCATTCACCAATTTACATGGGAACAACGCATATTGTTTCACGTTCCTTGGTATCTTGTTGATCTTCCCTTAAATGTCGTGCTGTGTGATTGACCCTTCGTCATTTGTCGTCCTATCTATCAAGCCGTAAGCCTTTCTACTATCGTGCACTTCACATTGCAAAAATGAGAATAACGTAAATGTGAAATGACAATCAAAACTTCAGTTGAAACTATAATTAGCTATATTAGATCTAATGATTCAGTAGAACCCTATACACATCCACCGTGAGCCCTAAGACAGGGGATGCTTACTCCTCCTGGGTATTTGATCCCATCAATGAGATGTTCGGTGATTCGTGTTTTGTATATTTTTTGTCTTAATATTTGTCTATTTTTATGAGTTGTGATATTGATCATCACTTTTTCATAACAATTCATAAATTTATTGTATTTTCTGTGCATATCTTTGTTCTAGGGGATACAGTACCTCTAACCGAGTAGTTTGTAACATACAACCCATTTTAATGTTTGCGTCACTGAGGCACATTTTCTTGTTACTATACAAGTATTGTCTGGGGTTGAGGGCAACATTGAATATATTAACCCCCGAGGGGCGCAATATTGCCCGACGCGAAGAGGTCAGTCAATAACCATTTTGTTATATGAAATACAATACAGAATTAAGGAGGTTTTTTATTGAGAAGAAGCATCACAAAACAAGACGTAAACAAAATGATGGGTTTAATTTCTTTAAAAAATGTAATTTTTTAAGGCAACAATTAATGTCGACTCAATCCTTACTGTAATTGTAGTTTATCGTAACATTGCAATTAGTGATGAAGATTTGAGAACGGTGTTTAGTGTTCATCATGGGCTGCCTCAACACATTCATCAGATACTGGTCATCGACGTCGTTCAAAAATCCAGTTCAAAATTTTCTGAAGTATTTTCCATTGCTACTGGTTTCCTGGTCAGAGATAAAACTTTCGATGACATCGCCGTTGACATTTCACGCTTTTTTCTTTCATTCAGACGGGATGCATAGTGTTTAATGCTCGACTTGGGTTTATGTCCTGATAATCCTGTGATGTGTCGTGCCTCGTATCCACATTCGTCGAGTACTGATATGCAAGTAGCCCTTATGTAATGATTAGTGTAAATTTTGGTAAAGTTCGACTCCTTACTGATTTTTTGCATCATGTTTCCGAGTGTGTTTTTGCCGACCGGTACATCACAAAACCATACGTTATCTTCGTATAGAAATGGCGTGGTTTCTGCCAAAGCCACCTGTTGTCGGGATGTAATTTGGCCAGCTATTTTTTCAAGCTATTTGCCGGACATCTTTCATCTCCAGGCTCTTCTTACATTCTTGGTGACTTTTCATCGCTGTCGGCCGTGTCCCCTCGATGATTTTTCGTAAGACGTGATATAGTTTGCTTCACAAAACTCTTCCCCTACAATATTCAAGGATTTAACATCATATTAAAGTGCACTTATGAAAATAAAACAAAAAATGTCAGTTTTTACCTGGGCGTCAGTGCAGAATTCAAAGTAGTTTTTTTTCAATTCTCTTACATTTTCTCGACCTATGTTGCAAAAGAATAGTTGAAGTTCGAAGAAAACTTTGTATTGGAGACTGGTAGTGTTGTTTGTAGACAGGATTCCAGTACTGTACATTTTTCCCGATCTTCTTCGGATATAATTTCCTTGTCTTTGGTTTCTCCATTTCATTCCCTTTTTAACTTTAACTAACCATGCCTTGATCACGTCATTAGCCGGTTTAAATTCTTGATTATTTGTGATGTCCGTACGTTTGGGTTTTAAGAAATGTCTCTACAATCCGTATCGTATGGAAATCAATGATGATTTTGAGTAAATTTCTGCATTTTTCTTCCTGAGTTCCGCATAAAATTTCTTTAATACTGAATTTAATTTCTCGTTAGAATCACTTTTCAAATCTTCCAAGGAAATGTTAGTCGCTTTATCTTCCAAGTAGTCCCGGATGATTGTCACGGACACAGATAATAATTTGATGTGTTATTGCTAATCCTGGTCAATCTCTACGTCCGAGGTGTCTGCAAATCTGGCCATTTTTACCTGTTGTGTATTTGACTTAAACGATGAGCCTATTGTGACGTCACATTGTTTTTGGAGTCGCGAATGTTTAATTACGTCACTTTTTATACATCTACCAAACAAATGAATTTAAAAGGTGGAAACATTCTCTATGCATTATTCTTAGCCGGTCAATATAAAAAAAAATACTGACCGGTCAATATTTTTTGGATGGACTAATATTTCAATTATAGACTGTTCGTCTATATAGAGATATATTGTGAGAATATCTTACTGAATATAACAACATCTCTTATTGTAAATTGATGTATTTTTCCTCAGTCGGCTTGTTTTCTTTCATTCAAAAGGTGTTCTCCTCCTCAAGGGCTTCATCGAACACATTATCCACTTTTGGGGGGTAGCCCGCTTATAAGTTTTTAAAACTTGAAATATTGTTGGATGGATTTATAATATTTCAACAAGTTTTGGGAGGCTGTTAATAATTTCATTTAATAAATCGATCACCTTTTTTAACCTCATTACTCACATTTCTACTACTCAAATTCATGTCAGAAACAGCAGACAATCAGTACCCATTTGCAGTTAGTTAGGTTTCTCTGACAGTTAACATCTAGTTAACATTATATAAAAATGCAATAATTAATGATAAGTTACCTGTTAAAGTTAACTAATCTTCGTGCGACTGGGTCCAGTTAACAAAACATTGGTAACTGATTTCATTTGAATTCTGAAACGTGCTCAGAATCCATGTTTAAAGTACCTGTCCTTCTGACCTAATTATTAAACTATTGTGTACAATCAGGCTTTAATTGAAGCATACTACCCAGTCGAGGTAGCTCAGTGGTTAGAGAGTTCGCTTCGTAACCGGGAAGTCGTGAGTTCGAGCCTTGCTCATGCCATGGCCGCGTTAAACCTAAGACTCAAAAATAGGTAGTGATTGCTCCTTCTCCAAAACGCTCGGCATTTAGAAGTGAGAAACAAAGGTCTATATGACCTTAAAATCGGAGGTCTCGTGTCACGGTAGGTGTTGGCATGTTAAAGAACCCCCACTGCTACGGCACTGAGCGCTAAACATAGGTCTAAATTTGTGGTACTTTACCTACAGCTGGTGACGTCTCAATATGAGTGAAAAATTCTCGACGGGATGTAAAACAAACAAACAAACAACAATCAATCAGTCATTGTGCGCAAAAACATTGATTTGAAAAATTACGTTCATGATTCAGTGGTGCCTCGAGAGTTAATATGGAAATGTGTTCCTTTGTTAGCAGACCTGTTTTTATATTCTTATGAAGCAGAATTCAATCAAAAGTTTGTACATGATAAGTACAATCTCTTGCTGTGGCCTTCAATTCGATTTTCAGATATATTGACGACCTTTTATCTTTTAACAATGATGATTTTCATTCATATGTCGATTCGATGTATACCAGTGAACTTGAAATAAAAGACACCAGAGAGTCTTCCATATCTGCTTCGTCTTTAGATATGTTATTGAAAATAGATGATGACAGCAAATTAACAACTCAATTTTATGGCAAACAGGATGATTTCAATTTCTCCTTACCAATGCAGAAATATTCCCTGCATATGGTGTTAATATCTCCTAATTGATTCGATACGCAAGAGCTTGTTCTGCATAAGATCAGTTTTTAAATCGCGGCAGGCTATGATAAAGAGGTTGATATTACAGGATTTTGTACAATCTCGTCTAAAGTCAGCATTTCGCAAATTCTATGGTCGTTATAAAGATCTAGTTTACCAGTGCAACCTTTCATTAAGTCAAATACTGTATGACGTATTTCATACCAATTGTTAGGCCGTTCATAGGACACTGATTCTGACTTTCGTACTACTCCGTTTACCTGATCTAGACATAGGGCTTACGGTGGATGTGACCGGTGGACAGGGGATGCTTACTCCTCCTCCTACAAACACATCCCTTATAAAACTTTCGATTTAATGTGCAGGTTTTTGCGCACGAGTGGAGTCCTATATCACTGTATTCCTGCACCACTGTATCAAGTTTTTGATAATTTAAAAAATCCAAACATATTTTACTTCTGCTCTTTTATCTAAATACACTTCCAAATATCCATGAAACCCAAAAGCCTGAAATTATTTCGTTCGTTCACATAGTCGTGTTCGTTCACAATTGGACTGAATTATTATTGAAAAATGTTTTGGACAGAATTGGACATGGTAACGTTTGCGTTAGCTTGGATAGCGTGACCCATATTCGTGATTTTATGCAAGACCTTTACGTGATGTTAATCACTTTACTTTGATATAAAAGACAGATTTCAATATAGAGTTATCAGTACACACACGACCTCAAGCCAAACTTCTCATAATGAAAGTTGCCCTAGTCCTAGCAGCTGTGATCGTTGCAGGTATTTAGTATTCTGTCACTATACTTTCACTTTAAAATGGGTAAAAAAGGAAATTTAAAATGCCTAAATATGTTTAAAGTGGAGAAATATAAATCGGATTTGAAACGACCTTTAATCGAATTTTGTTATTTGCCTTTTTCAACATAGTCAAAACAAATTTCATATTAAAATTACACCAACAGGTTCCAAGTTTTGTGATTTCTAATAATTCAGTGGTGTTTTACGTTATGTCCTAGTCAGATAACATGACTTTGGGCTGCTTCAGAACAGATACCTAAATCTTATTGCAATGATTTATGCTCTGTTTCGTAAACATATCAGCAATGTATTAGAATAAAATCTTAGATCTAGGGAAGTAATCCACACTGCATGCTTAATTTTACTAATGGGATAATCATCAATATTTAACTCACTCACATTCTACGTCCGTTTATAAAAGCTGTTAAATTTGTAAATAAAAATCCTTGAGGATATCAATAAGCCAAAAATAATGCCACAAATGGACATTATTAACTATGATCAAAATACTATAATCAGAATGAGAATACAGTTTCATTAGTGATACGGTGTCTCTGTTTTGACTGTTGAGTTCTGTTATTATAAAACAACGATTTTGATTCGGTCCACTCGTACTTATTGTATCGGGCAACCAATGCCTGACCAGGTGTGAATTGTCGCGAACAGACCTTATCAAAGTCAATAATTGTGTGATAGAGCATGATTGTATTCGTTGTCATCTTTTGAAATCGAGTTCTACTTTCTTCATTTCGGGATTTTTACACTTGATCAGAATCCGTAATTTAAGATACATACACACCAAACAGTAGAATATTGTACAATTACTTAAATATAAAACTTTTCGGAGAATACTGCTTTATGTCCGTCTATAAAAGCCAATTATTTTCAAGTTGCTGAGGACTTGCCTTAAAATTTAACAAGAAAAAAGATATACAACCTCTACAGATATTCCGTCACTATTTATACTCCCATTTCTAAACAGAGAAAAACAATGTTCTGATAGCATTCTTCCAAAGGAGACGGCATAACATGGTACCTTCAATTCAAGTCTGTATTACCTGATTTGTTAATATCTATTGTTCTGGAAAAAAAGTATTCATCAAGATAGAATCTAAACCATGATACTGAGGGTGGTTATTACCTCCAGAAATTTGTGACAGGGAGGTTGAGAGTTTGAGCCCCGCTCGGATTGATCTTTCGAATATGACTTTACGAACGGTATGACCTCAAAAACGAAGGCGCGACAGGGGTTGGCACGTTAAAGACTATTAACTGCTACGATTGATTGACTGATTGTTGTTTTCCGCCACACTCACACAATTTCTCTGTTATCTGGTGGCGTCCAGTTTTTATTGGTGGAAGAGAGAACCTATATACAATGTAACCGGGAAGAGACCACCGACTTTCTGAAAGTAAGGTGGGAAATTTTCTCGCATATATCGGCGCTAATCTCGCATGAAATTCGGCTCGGCTGGATATTTGAACTTCACTGAATCTCGGAGCAATCCTTCATAATTTATGTCTGGAAATTACGCGTGCATGACTTCGGCTGACTTTAGCATTTAATATGCACTTATATCCCCGACGTTGTCCCGACTATGCATCGTTTGCTCCCTATAACAATGCCTGTTTTTCAGCTTTTATATATGCTTCGTGCCAGCAGTTTTGAAACCAACTTCATAGTTTTTCCGACATAACGTCTGAATCGCCACTCGTATCGTACCAACGCTTTGAGGAGAAACTAAAGACAGCTTGTCTGAGCTCTCAACGTAATCACTCGTCTAAGTAGCTGTCCAGGGCTACTGAAGTCAGGCAGCAGAATTTAGTGTCACTCGATGAAATAATTGTCCGAGACACCACGGAGAGTTATTCTGCAATCGTTCCGGGTCCGGAACAGTGACACACCATTGCCGGGATTTGCTGTTTGCTTCAAATAAGTCATTTAACTATTAAACGAACCCTCTATCACTATCAATGCTAGCTTACCATCTAGGTATGTACATCCCAAATAAAACCAATTGCTAAATTTTCCGTTCAAAATATGGCTCCGAGTGTAAATTTCCAGACATGAATTATGAAGGACTGCTCCCAGATTTGATGAAAGCATCAGTCTAAATATCCAGTTGAGCCGAATCTTAGCCGAGTTTAATATCGGCGCGAGAACTGCTACGACTGCTCCAATTCTATAGTACTTCACTTATAACTGGTGACATCTCAATGAGTTAGAAATTATCGACGGCACTAAAATGAACAACCAACCTACCAACCAACCCTCAGAAGTTTCTTGAATTGCAATTTTGGGTTTTGATTCCCCAAAAATAGAATCGCGATAATATGGAATGCTATTATGTTCAGATAACTCCTTAAAATGGTCTAAGAACGGATCATGTCAGAGCTGCTGAATCAATCGTCTGAAACGTAATAGAAGAACGGGTCAGATCAGAGCTGCTGAATCAGTCGTCTAAAACTCAACAGAAGAACGGCTCAGATCAGAGCTGTATTAATCAGATCTTTACCACCAAAGAATTGATTATCTGCATGATATGACATCTATCAGTTTCAATCTTACGTAATAAGTTATAATATATATATATATATATATATATATATATATATATATATATATATATATATGTGTGTGTGTGTGTGTGTGTGTGTGTGTGTGTGTGTGTGTGTGTGTGTGAATCTAATGCATAAACATTTCATTTCAGTATGTTCCGAGACTTGCAGTAATACTGATTCGTGTAGCCTGACTAGCTGTTCATCAGGAGCTACGATCCACTGCATTGACGGTCTGTGCACGTGCACTACAGCAGCTGGTGGTAGTGGTATGTATTGCTTGTGATTATTCGTATAAAGATCAGGATATTGCCTCATTAACTAATCTTATTTTTAGCATATCTATCTCAGTTTACGCTGTCTTCCCATACTTTGTCTATAAATTTGCAGGAGATAATGCATGGCTTTAAAAGAGTTCCATACTGCGTTTTTGTAAAATATTTACTTCATTATGCAAATGAAAAACTATCTCACTCTTGTTTAAAGTTTCCTACACACAACCTCACATGGTATTGACTCGCAAAAAAAGGAAGAATGACGTAAATATTTGAAATATTCCGTTAAAGGACAAATGGATTCTGTGTTTCAGGCAGCTGCACTAATGCCGATGATTGTCACGGCCGATGTGATCATGGACGCCGCCATCACTGTATCGACGGAAGTTGTAGATGTACTCACTTTTAGATACTGTTGAATGTTTAATTCAAAATAAATCATCACATTTTTTTTATTTCTTTTATTTGTTATCCATCCTGCCCTGAAATTTATGCCCCTCAAACTCAGGCGAATTTTCAATTTCTGTCAGATGTCTTCTCGTCGTTTGTTATCAAATCATTTTGATTATGAAATCAAGGGTACACATTGAACAGCACTGAACATTTCTGACAACTTGGAATTTGAAAATGTTTGTTTATTTAGTATTTTTAGTAATATCTTAATAGCTGGTTGAAGTGGGATATATAATACCTTTCATAATTTATTAAACAACTACAACTTTTACACGTAATTAAAACTCTATTTTTCTCCTTATATTTGCAACATTTTTTGTAAATATTTACAACATTTTTCTGCTTATATTTATATTTGCAACAACTGTACTTTGTTACCGAATTAATATACTTCATATACTTGATATAACGAAAATTCAAACACTGCAAAATACTAGCGCCAGACATTCATATATATTCCGGAACTTAGTGTTCCGTCCTTTCATAAGCCTGTCTGTTAGTCACTATGTAAACCTTCCGGTTTGGTCATCAAAGTGCGCCAGTGCTGATTTAACACATGTGTTGTGATTTTCTTCTTTTATTGGCGTAGCATTGCTACTTTTCGACGGGCAAATGATATCCTGTTCGCCATAGATTGTCTTCATCATAAATAATCACAACAAGAATTGGAGAAAATAAAACAATGGTCTACAAAGTGGGCTGTGGACTTTAATCCACAAAAAACGATAAACCTAAACATTAATAGAAAACACATTTCTCATCCTAAAGTTAGTTTTGGCTGTAATGGCCCGAAAGTTGCGAATGCAGAAAGTCATACCCATTTAGGATTGAAATTTCAATCTGTTGGAAATTACATATATTAGAAATACATGAAAAGGCATCTAGTAGATTAAACATTTTGCGTATGCTGAAATATACTCTAGATCGTCAATCTTTGATAATAATTTATTTTTCGTTTATATACGTCCAGTTCTTGAATACAGTGATTTAGTATGGGACAATTGTACTGAAAGAGAAGCCAGCTTATTAGAAAATGTCCAGGTTTCCGCAGCACGAATTATTACTGGAATGAGAATAAATTCTTCCAGATCAGCACTATATGAAGAATTAGGATGGGACACTTTATCAACCAGAAGAAAAGTTCATAGACTTGTTTTATTTTACAAAATAGTTTACAAAATCGCTCCTCCCTACCTTCAAGAACTATTATTACCTTACTTCCCCTCACAAAATCTAAATCATTTAAGAAACTATGACGATCTAAAGTTTATTTTACCCCAAGGTAGAACTTCATCATATATGAACAGTTATCTACCTTCAACAATCAAACTTTGGAATGACCTACCTATTCAAATTAGACAACTCCCCACTCTTGCATCATTTAAAACAACTATTAAGAATATGTATTATAGAAAACCAAATAAGTTATTTAGTTTAGGGAAGCGCAAAGTAAATATTACTCATTGTCAATTAAGAAACAATGCTAGTAACCTAAATTATGATTTACAGTGTCATTTTCTTCGTGAAAATGCTACTTGTGATAAGTATGGTTATCATACTGAAAATGCATTTCATTTCTTCTTTGAATGTGTAAATTTTTCAGAAATAAGATATAATTTATTTGAATCTATAAATGCAATGCAACTGCAAGTTCCTATATCCTTAAAGTTATTACTTTGTGGAAATGATGAAACTCTTAGTTTTAAAGAAAATGCAATGATTTTCAAATTTGTTCATAACTACATCTTTCAAAGCAAAAGATTTTAATATTTTTGTATTTGTATTGCATTTATCTAATCTCTTAGTAGTATATGTGTTTAGCCTTGTTGAACCGGTACCCCTACCCCCTGCTTACTTGTTCTATATTTTTTCATGTTTTTTGTTGTTGTTGTTGTTGTTGTTTTTGTCATTAATTATCATATACATTGTATAGATACTCATGCTCATAATTATAATACATTCATAAATGTGATCACTTTGTACCTTACTGGAGAAGGCTTAAATAGGCTTAGAGCCTGCTGCCTAATCCTATTATGCTTTGTACATAATAAAATACTGTTTAAATTAAATTAAACAAGAATTATTACTCGCTAACACATCTGCAATAAATAGACAACCAATATTGATGAAAATAAATATTGAATAAATTCTGAATTAAGAAAAAATTCACGTCGGAAGTAATGAATTATATATATATATATATATATATATATATATATATATATATCAGGCGCGGATCCAGAATTTTTTTTCCAGGGGGTCGAACCTTTTCACAAACTCGAACCCGTGATATGATGTTCAACCCTTTATTTTCCAACTCTCGAAGGAATCGATCTATATAACCACTGCGCCACGCGGGCGACCTTTTTGTCGTGTATTGATGTTTTCTGGTAGAAAGTGTTATTTAACTAAAGAGACTTGACTGAAATAATCTTCGTTTTCCTTGCCTGATAAGTGATTGTGCAATATCCTTTTGGTCAATTTCTAATGAATGGCGAAGATGCACCAGTGCAAGCCCAGTCAATCTGTCCTCATGCATCGTACTGCGCATGCAACTCTTGATGCGTCTTAATCCAGAAAACTATCTTTCGGCCTCACATGTTGTGATATATAAAACACGCCCAATTTGAAGAGGAATTTTCACGTTCTGAAAAACGTCCCCATCTACAAAGTTGAAAAGATTGAGCAGATCGCAGAGCTTATCTGAAGTTTCTTTGCTCATGTTAACACAATAACGTCGTCTCCAATTTATGAGTTCCTTCTCCAAGTCTACCTTTCGGGACTGGAATTTGAAGGACTGAACCTTTCGAATCAAAGAATATCGCATACAACATGCGATTTGATGTTTTGTAACGAAGCGCAATGACAGGAGTTTGAACAGTCTCGTTGGAAGTCAGAAGTTCGCAGATTGCATGGTCGTTAAACTGATCTTTCTTGCAAATACAGACTGTCATTAGGTGAAATACGATCTGATGTGTTTCATACCAATTGTCAGGCCGTTCAAGAAAGAGGGATCACGTCATGTGTGACCGGTCAACAAGGGGTGCCTATTCCTCCTAGCTAAGCACCTGCCCCCCTCCCCCCCACCCCCCACCCCCCCCTCTGATGTGTCCTGGGGTTAGTATTTGCACTACTCTTAATTTTATATTCTTTATAGGAATTATGGGATTGATAAATGTTCGTTATTCTCACTTTCTTTATTTTGACACTGTCTTTTAAATATAACGAGCAAATGTCAACAAAGATGAAAATATCACAGATCATTATTAAATATAAATATGATTGCGGATTTTTTTTTGATTATTGTTTTAATTTTATTTATTTATTTATTTTTATTATTTTTTTTTTTTTTAAATTTTTTTTTGGGGGGGGGAGGGGGTAAAAAAATGAATTTACTCATTGTGTTCACTGATCCGTGACTTTACAGTAACTTTTATCCCCTTCACACTCACGAATTTTTCTTACCAGTCCTTACGGATCTCCGACTCGTAGTCAATCGTAAGCATTCGTAAATCACTTATCCATTAATAACTCGTTACAATTCGCGCCTACAGCTGGTGACGTCTCAATATGAGTGAAAAATTCTCGATGGGACGTAAAACAAACAAACAATTCGCACACACTCGTAAAGATCCGTGAAAGTTGGGGCAAATGTTTTCACATGTCAAAAATTTTTTTACGATTGTCCACTGATTTCATTTTCCGTAATTAAGCCGTAAATAACTTGTAACAACCCGTAAATATCGTAAACTGGTCGCAAGAACACGTAAACTGCTCGTAAGAATCCGCAAACACCCGTAAAAAGTTTCGTTTACGAATCTTTGCATTTAGTTTAAGATATGTTACGGATAGTTTACGAATTATTTACGGAATATTACGAAAGCCTAAGTGATATTTATGATATTCACTTCGGGTTACAATCACATTACGGACTGTTCTGAGTTATTACGAGCGCTTTACGGACTGTTCTGAGTTATTACAATCACATTACGGACTGTTCTGAGTTATTACGAGCGCTTTACGGACTGTTCTGAGTTATTACAATCACATTACGGACTGTTCTGAGTTATTACGAGCGCTTTACGGACTGTTCTGAGTTATTACAATCACATTACGGACTGTTCTGAGTTATTACGAGCGCTTTACGGACTGTTCTGAGTTATTACAATCACATTACGGACTGTTCTGAGTTATTACGAGCGCTTTTCGTATAGACACGATTGCTTTACGAGTACATACTTAAACTATACGATTAAGGAAAGGTATAAAGTCTGACAGTTTCTATCAGTTGTTTTCAAGACGTCATAGTTACACATCTTGAATACAATATCTTCAAGCATGGTTCCTAAGAGAAGAACAGTTAGTATGAGGACGAGAATGCGCGCGCCGTCACCCTTCTCAGAACCACAACCGCAACCCGAGCCTTCTGAGGTACACGTAGAAGAACGTCCAGTTTCTCTGAATCCACAAACGCAGCAATACCCTAATGATTTTGAAGACAATAGCCAGTTGATACAGTAGCCAGTTGATGCAGTAGCCAGTTGATACAGTAGCCAGTTGATACAGTAGCCAGTTGATACAGTAGCCAGTTGATACAGTAGCCAGTTGATGCAGTAGCCAGTTGATACAGTAGCCAGTTGATACAGTAGCCAGTAGTTGATACAGTAGCCAGTTGATACAGTAGCCAGTTGATGCAGTAGCCAGTTGATGCAGTAGCCAGTTGATACAGTAGCCAGTTGATACAGTAGCCAGTTGATGCAGTAGCCAGTTGATACAGTAGCCAGTTGATACAGTAGCCAGTTGATACAGTAGCCAGTAGTTGATACAGTAGCCAGTTGATACAGTAGCCAGTTGATACAGTAGCTAGTTGATACAGTAGCCAGTTGATACAGTAGCCAGTTGATACAGTAGCCAGTTGATGCAGTAGCCAGTTGATACAGTAGCCAGTTGATGCAGTAGCCACTTGATACAGTAGCCAGTTGATACAGTAGCCACTTGATACAGTAGCCAGTTGATGCAGTAGCCAGTTGATACAGTAGCCAGTTGATACAGTAGCCACTTGATACAGTAGCCAGTTGATACAGTAGCCAGTTGATGCAGTAGCCAGTTGATACAGTAGCCAGTTGATACAGTAGCCAGTTGATGCAGTAGCCAGTTGATGCAGTAGCCAGTTGATGCAGTAGCCACTTGATACAGTAGCCAGTTGATACAGTAGCCAGTTGATACAGTAGCCAGTTGATGCAGTAGCCAGTTGATACAGTAGCCAGTTGCTGCAGTAGCCAGTTGATGCAGTAGCCACTTGATACAGTAGCCAGTTGATGCAGTAGCCACTTGATACAGTAGCCAGTTGATGCAGTAGCCAGTTGATGCAGTAGCCAGTTGATACAGTAGCCAGTTGATACAGTAGCCAGTTGATGCAGTAGCCACTTGATACAGTAGCCAGTTGATACAGTAGCCAGTTGATGCAGTAGCCAGTTGATGCAGTAGCCAGTTGATACAGTAGCCAGTTGATACAGTAGCCAGTTGATGCAGTAGAGAGTTGATGCAGTAGAGAGTTGATACAGTAGCCAGTTGATGCAGTAGCCAGTTGATGCAGTAGCCAGTTGATACAGTAGCCAGTTGATGCAGTAGCCAGTTGATGCAGTAGCCACTTGATACAGTAGCCAGTTGATACAGTAGCCACTTGATACAGTAGCCAGTTGATACAGTAGCTACTTGATACAGTAGCCAGTTGATACAGTAGCCAGTTGATGCAGTAGCCAGTTGATACAGTAGCCAGTTGATGCAGTAGCCAGTTGATGCAGTAGCCAGTTGATACAGTAGCCAGTTGATGCAGTAGCCAGTTGATACAGTAGCCAGTTGATGCAGTAGCCAGTTGATACAGCAGCCAGTTGATACAGTAGCCACTTGATACAGTAGCCAGTTGATACAGCAGCCAGTTGATACAGTAGCCAGTTGATGCAGTAGCCACTTGATACAGAAGCCAGTGAACGTAACAAGATAACTGCATCAGTGAGTAATAATTATAAATTTATATAAATTACTGAGTACTTGTTGTGTGTGTTATAATTTTTGGTTTGATGATAAGCTTCTGTTTTTAAGCAGTTTCTACAGGCCTAGCATAACACAGGTAAAACATACAGTAAATGCATTGTTCAATGTAATACATCTATAATATTAGAAAATGTACATCTAACTGTTTCTATGTGAATCAATATATTGACAGCATTTTGCATGTTTCGGAGGTACAAGAATCGAAAGTCTAAGAGTAAGAAGGCCAAATCTCTCACTAATGACGAAGAAGACGAGGTTATTGAGTGGATGAAGTCGAATAGATTTCTCTTTGATAAGTCCAGTTTCGAGTTTAAGGATCGTTAAAAGAAGGAGCGAACATGGTTACAAATGGAACAAAGGATATCTGCGGTTAAACCCTGGTGATCTCTTCAGATGTTATACTTCGTTAAGGACCCAGTATGTTAAAGAAGTAAAGAAAAGAAAACATGCGACACGATCCGGTGCCGGTGCTCCAGATGACATCGCTACACCTAGAATCACATGGTAGTTCCTCCGGATCCAGGCGTATGTCTGTCAGACAAGGGCCACCATAGGGTCTAAGATGAAACAGCCTGACCGACACTCTGACTGCAGTGGGTCATCAGTGCCGCCCACGTCTACCCACGAAGGCTCACCAAAGTCAGGGGCAACTTCATCGACAGCATCTACAGTTGTAGAAATTGCTGATACAATTTTAATCCGTGCTGTTCCAAGTAATGTCAGTTGTCGCATTGCAAACACTTTTGAGTCAAAAACGTAAACAATGCTAACTAGTCATAACAGCTCGTTATCAACGCTTTAACAGCTCGTTATCAACACGTTATCAGGTCGTGATCAACACGTTAACAGCTCGGTATCAACACGTTAACAGTTCAATATTAACACGTTAACAGCTTGTTATCAACGCTTTAACAGCTCGTTATCAACTCGTTAACAGCTCGTTATCAACACGTTATCAGGTCGTGATTTATACGAACAAGCTATGCTAAATCGTAACTATCCGTAATATTCTCGTAGCAGTCCCTAAAAAGCTCGTAAAATATCGTAAATTGCGTATTTATCGTGTTTGCCGTAAATGCATCGTAAGAACTCGTAATAAACCGTAAATGGCTCGAAAGTACTCTTATAATGTTCACAAATAGCTCTTTAAAGTGTCGAAATCGTAAAAATTCCTGTACTTTTACGGATTTGTGGAATACGTAAGGATCCGTAAGAAAAATCCGTGAGCGTGAAGGGGTATGTGACTTTCCAGTTGGATTCAACCAGTGCACGTCTTTCGGAATCAACAATTAATTAAATACGGTTACTTGTATACCTTGATTGAAGAGAGAGAGAGAGAGAGAGAGAGAGAGAGAGAGAGAGAGAGAGAGAGAGAGAGAGAGAGAGAGAGAGAGGGTAGAGCCTTCGATGTACAATGTCATTTCACAGAATGAAAGAAAATTTTTTGCTGATATATAAGCTTACAAGTATTCACAAATGTAAGCTATTTCAATAATTTGGATTGACGATTTACAGTAGTGGAAACTTATAGGACTTACACAGCTGCTTATATTTGAATGCATTATCATTAGAAATTAACACACACACACACACACACACACACACACACACACACACACACACACACACACACACTAATATATATATATATATATATATATATATATATTCAAGATTTATCTAGAGCCAAGTTTGCATAAAGTCAAGTAACGGAAGATATCATTCATGGTGTTATTAATTTCTAATTATTGCGTAACTGCATCAAAGACATCTGTATTATCAATTAACGAAAACAATACTTACTTACCGTTCTTTTGTGGAATTGACGATATATGAAAGCATTTATTACATTTTACGTCGAAATCAACGGAAAAAAGGAGTAGACTTGAAATTTATTATGGCTAGGAAATCTGCAGGTTTCTATCATTATAGATAACTTGAGTTGTAAGGTGTACAAATTATTTATTATTTTAAGAAATACAATGCATGAAATAAATTACGTTTGAATATCACATTCTGCGTCATTTAATTTTGTGTAGAGATGAAGGTAAAATATACTAAAGGAGCTTTTTAATTTTTTTGTTATTACACTTTGCGATGCTACATGTCCTTTGATGAAATGATAACGATCGTGAATTCTATACCCATTTAACCATGAATTTGTTTCTTTTTATATATAGAGTGAGATACCTAGAATATTGTGTGAGGAATTCATAAACATTGAATATGAACATTTCGTTGATCCTATTGTCTTTTTCTAAAAGCAGTGCCAACTTGTATAAATGTGCAATCAAGTACTTTGTGCGTTATGGGCATGACGTATTTTTAGATAGGAAGTGTGAATTATAATCTTAGATGCAAAAGAAAGACGGAACAGTTTATTCATTCTGGGAGACGATTATTTTGAAACATATACCATAATCTACGACTACATCGCAATAGCCATGTTTAGAAGAGACTTCTTACTCCTAAATAAAAGAGAAACCACAGAGTCGCTGAGAAATAAATAACATAACTCTCTCTCTCTCTCTCTCTCTCTCTCTCTCTCTCTCTCTCTCTCTCTCTCTCTCTCTCTCTCATCAATCTCACAGTTGTATATGCAAATTATACATGTATGTGGAATTTACATACTTAAATGATTTCCCGATTTTGCAAATCAAGAAAACTTGGACCATAAATGATACAGTATTAGGATATCTGCATAGTACATTGTACTAGATGAGAAAATCACCGGTATTTACGGAGACGTCGTGAATAAGAATTTACGGGTCCGGAAACTTTACAAAGGCTTTGTACATAAGGTCCCTGGTGTTGAAAATGCCTTAAATTGCCTTAAATAAATATTTTTGAAAATATAAAGATGTTTATGGTACAAATTTAAAGATGTTGCATATTCTGTTCAATTTCATATTTTATAGAGGACCTTTTTCCCTAAATGTTGGTTTGAGGGAATTATAATACCTATTTCTATGAACGGAGATGCAAATATTACTGATTATATTCGTGGTATCACGCTTGTAAGTTGCATCTCAATCATTTTCAAGTCAATTGTGAATGATAGGTTATTGAAATTATCTCAAAAATATAATGTAATATCTGATGCCCAATTTGTTTTTAAACCAGGTTTTGCTTCGACAGATGCTGTTTTCACGTATTGTATGATTAAAAAAACGTTAAGTAATAAAAAGAAATTATATTTTTGCTTTGTGGACCACAATGAAAACTAGTTGTATGCTAATTGTGTTATCCTGGGTAAATAAAGGTTATTATTATTATTATTACTATTAAAAAACTATTTCTTAAATTACTCCGCAATGGAATTGTAGGTAAATTGTATTCAGTGATCAAATCTATTTATACTAGTCTAAAAACAAAGTATAACGGTAATATTTCAATTTTTGTGTGCAAAATGGTTTCATGCAGGGTGAGGGATTATCTCCCTTCCTATTTTCTATGTACATAAACAATTTTAAAAACAACCATAATTGAAAATATATTAGAAAACGTTAAATTGAAAGAACTGTCATTATTTTTGTTCCATGATGCTGATGATGCGGTGTTATTTGCTGAAAATAGAAAGCATTACAGAACCTGTTAATATAGCAACAAATGTAACATTCTTGTTAATGTGGAGAAAACAAAAATTGTAGTGTTTAGTGATATTTTAAATTAAGCACACAAGATCAATGGTACTATAATGGTATTCAAATTGATACAGTGGATAGTTTTAGTTATTTAGGAGTTAATCTTTTTATAATGGAAAATTGTCTAGAACTCAAAACATCTTAACATCGCAGGGAAGGAAACTATGCTTCATATAATGAAAATATGTAATGAAAACACACTGAATATATATTACATGTATTTGATAAATATCTAAGTAGCGCTTTGAACTACTGCTATGAAGTATGGGGGGTTTGCACGACCAAAGACATAGAAAAAGCACATTTCGAATTTTGTAAAAGAATAATGCATATCAAAAAAGAGTACCACAAATTTTATTGTATTATCACAATTGGGAAGATTATCTTTCGGTATTGTAAGAAAAGAAAGACTTTTGAAACATTTGGTTAAACTTTTAGATACAGACAATTGTATTTTGAAATCACTGTATAATCATGTTAGAAGATATTGATGTACATCACAATTGGTTAACTGATGTTAGAAATTCACCACAGAATTGTGGCCTTGGATATGTTGGAAATAACCAGTATGTTGAAAAAGAAATCATCGCTTTATGGCTGTCATCAATTGTTAAACTGCTGTGAAAGAGAAACTTAAAACGTAAGGTACCACTACATATGCCAGACGTGGTGTATATCAAATGTGGATTCTTAAAAATTCTAAAGAACTTTTAGTGAATTTGAAATCACAAACGTTTTCTCAAATTCACTACAATAAAAGGTACGATTTCACATCACTTTACACGATCATATTTTTGACATCTTAGACACTTGATTCCTCAAAAAAAATGTTGAAAGGAAATATTGATATTTAGTGATTGGTCATCCCAAAAATTATTTTGTTAAACACCACTCTGACTCCACGCACAAGTACACTGAAGTTGATAACAAATAGATTCTAGAGTTCCTCATTGACAATATCTTGGTAATCTTTGATGATCAGGTCATCCAAAGTGTACAGTATGTTAGAATTCCCATGGGCAAGAATTGTGCTCCTTTGTTAGCTGACCTGTTTTTATATTCTTATGAAGCAGAACTCATTCAAATGGACCAAAATCTCTTGCTGTGACCTTCAGTTCGACATTTAGATTATCAACGACGTTTTGTCTATTAACAATAATCACTTTCATTTATATGTCGATTCGATATATACCAGTGAACTTGAAATTAAAGACACCACAGAGCCTTCCACGTTTGCTTAGTACTTAGATATTTTACTGAAAATAGATGCCGGTGGCAAACTAACAACTCACCTTTATGACAAACGGGATGATTTCAATTTCTCCATCGTCAACTTCCCTTATTTATGTGGCAACATTCCATCATCACTTGCATATGGTGCTTATATTTCCCAACTGATACATAAGAGTTTGTTCTGCATATGATCAGTTTTTAAATCGAGGTAGGTTAATGACAAAGAAGTTGATGCTCTAGGGGCTTGTAAAGCCTCGTCTAAAGTCAGCATTTCGCAACTTTATGGTCGTTATAACGAACCAGCACAACTTACCACTAAGTCAAATACTGTCTAATGTGTTTGATACCAATTGTTAGGCCGTTCTTGGCACACTGATTCTGACTACGGATTGCTCGTTTTACCTCATTGGAATATAGGGCGTACGGCGGGTGTGACCGGTCGACAGGGGATGCTTACTCCTTCTACGCATCTTATCACACCTCTGGTATGACCTTAGGTTCGTGTTTGCCCATCTTTCTGATTTGTATTTTCCATAGGAATTCCGAGATTGAGTACTGTTAGTTGCCTTGGCCTTTTCCTAGCAATATTTTATTATCACCTGCATATGGTATTTATATTTCTCAACTAATTAATACGCACGGGCTTGTTCTGCGTATGCTAAGTTTTTAAATGGAGGCAGGCTACTTACAAACAAGTTAATGTTACAGGGGATTCAATAGTCTGGTTTAAGATAAGCATTTCACAAATTTTATGGTCGTAATAACGATCTAGTTTGCAATTACATCCTTTCACTGCGTCAAATGCTGTCCGACGTGTTTCATACGAATTGCTAAGCCGTTTTTTGTTTGTTGTTGTCTTATTTTGTTTTGTTTTGCATACTGATTCTGACTAGAGATTTATCCGTTTATCTGATCAAGATATAGGGCTCATGGCGGGTGTGACCGGTCGACAGGGGATGCGCATTCTTCCTCGGCACCTGTTCATCTTTGGTATATCCAGGGGTCCGTGTTTGCCCAACTCTCTAATTTGTATTCCACATAGGATATATGAAATTGATCACTGTTCGTTATCTTCGCCTTTTCATTTACTAGATGGATAACGAAGTTAAATTTGTGCAAACAGTTCATGTCTGAAAGATGAAGATTACGAACAGTGATCAATCCCATAACTCTTTTGAGGAATATCTAATTAAGAGTTGGGCAAACACGGACCCCTGGATATACTGGCAAATTAGATTGTTACAACAACTATAGAATTTACGAAATGTTGATTTTAGGTATAGGTTCTAGAAATTGGACCTATGGGTCTCAATTATCTTAAATTTAGCTATGGGGCAAAGCGTGTTGGTCAGATTTTTTTGTATTCACAACATTTTGTCATGATCAATTTTGTAGTAAACATAACAAGTGTATTGATGTGTAGAGACACTTTACCGTTTATTAATATAGATTTCATGTCCTTCCAAATTGTAACAACTTCTTCAAAAGGAAATTCTTCAGGGCCAGTCCCCTGTGTAGAGACAAGCATGAGGTAGTTCAACACTGTTCCTTAAAGGGTCCTTTATTCTATTCTTGTCTCACAATCTCCAGAACATCTATTTTATGTACATGTATATTGTATCAAAATTGCTAGAGTAACCATTGTAGTTTAGCACAATTTACAACTAAATGTAACAGGGATATACCTGCTGTTGAATCTTTTACAACCCTGCCAAGTTCTGACATTTTCAGTTACATTTGTACATTTCATGTACATTTTTCTTGTTCCTTGGTCTTTCATTCGAAAACGTTAAGTATATTAGTTTTTCTTCTATTTTGATGAAAGAAATTACAGCTTTACGTGAAAGTATGTCAGACTGAAACTGATACATGAACGAACAATGATCAATCTCATAAATACAATAAAGAATACAAAATTAAAGGATAATAATTACGTTGAATAATGTATGAATTAAGGCAACACACCTAAAACTAAATGTCAGAATAAAACGTTATTCAATGTCATAAACCTTCATATTACAAATTAGCAAGTTTTCCAACCAGGAATGGTGTTTAAACAAATGACAGAATATCATCAGTTCCCATAGTTATTGTAAGTCTGTACCGTGGATTTTCACTAGACAAATTAAAAATATTACTGGAAGATTATATGTCAAAACAGGAGTAACCGCATTTAGTTGTGTTACGCAGGTCTCTTAAAAACGTTTAAGCGATTAAGCTGCATCCCGCTATATGAATAGTTTGCGATCACAATTTTACATGGGGACAATCCATATTGCTTCACGGTCCTTGATATCTTGATCTTCTAGTAACTTTCGTGCAGTGTGATTGACCCTTCCTCGTTTGTCGTCCTCCTTATCAGATCATCAGCTTTTCTATTATCGTGAATTTCACACTGACAACATACCGTTATGCAAAATGATAATCAATACTTTTACAGGACACTATGATCTGTCATAATAGATCTGATGATTTAGTATAACCCTATACTTAATCCTATACATATATAGCTATAATTTACAATGTTGATGAACACGTCGCTGCCGTTGTAATTTGATTAAGTTTTACATTACTTACATTTGTCCGGTCGGAATGTGGGGCTCACGGCGGGTGTGACAGGGGGTGTTTACATCTCCCACCTCTGGAATATCAGGGGTCCGTGTTTGTGCTACTCATAATTTTGTATTCTCTATAAGAATTGTAAGATTGATCACTTTTATTTTCACCTTTTTATTCCAAACAAGATATACATACAAGACAGTTGTGATTCATCTGAAAGACAACTCCAACCTGCACCTTTTATGCCTAACCTTGTAACTTCTCAGACTCGTTTTGGCATTCTGAAGTTTGATTACAGTTCACTACTGAATACTGAATTGTTGTCCAAACGGAATTTCGCTACTCGTATTGAATCAGTTGAGAGACATAAACATCATACATATGCGATATGCTAAATGCAGGTGATAATGGAATATTGCTACATGAGTATGGTAAGGTGATAATGGACAAGGTGAACCCTTACCAAAATATAAGCCCTGCGACACAATTGCTGCAAATTTACACCGCAAGTATATTTTTCGTCTCCATTTTTTTTTATCTGGCATACTCTTCTGGCACACTTGCCGCACACTTCAGGCACAGTCTGCTTTAAATTAAGGGATTCTACATAAACTGAAATTATAAAAACACAATATTAATGCAATTACTTTTAATTTCAAGAACATTGAGACATAAGTAATCTTAATATATCTAAAAATACAAAAAAAAATGTAAAATATAATTTAAAAATGACATGACGTAAGAGTAAAAGAAATTTATAAAGATTCTAGTTTACATTATATGTTGCATTGTGCAATGTTAAGAAATTTTCAGTGATGTCCCATCCTATGAGTGCATTTTATTCAGAAATAATCTTTCAACATCTAGAGAAAAATATCAACCCACTGTGGCCTTTTTTTTCGGAAAAAGGTCAGGTTGTGATTTAAATAGATTTGTGAATTTTGACTTTTCAGATCAGTTGTGTCAATGATTTTTTTTAATCTTGAATTCTTATTAAACTAGCAAAGTGCTATACAGATGATGCTAATGCTAGAATTGTGTATACAAATCTGACAAATTAGGGTTGATATGTCCCTGTATTTAGGAATATGTATAACAATTGCAGAACAGGAATATGCGCATCAATGACAAAAACAGCTAGGTTTCTATAACATCTGCAGACAAGAATGACATACATGTATATTCAAAATCTATGTATATAAACTGTGCACTTTCCCTAGATATTCAATTCTGGAGACAATCTACATTAATTTTAAAACCAATACTGTGAAGGGCTGAATCTGACAAATTGATACAGCCTTAGAGGCACTTGCTGGGGAGAACACTGTCAATCTTTACAAACTTTCTATCTTAGATGAGTACAGAGTTTTTTTCACTCAGTCTCCTTGATTTCTCCACCTTAGAATCAAAATCCTGATTACATTCTGGCACCGTCTTTTAATCGTCCACTTGTTCAGTACTTGGTCATTACAATCACATTTTGTCCGCAACATCTTTAGTCGCCTCTTACGACAAACAAGGAGTACTAAAGAGCTACTCTAACCCGGATCCACACGGGATTACACTCATATAGAGACGTCAACAACTGTAGGCGAAGTACCAGAAATTTAGACCTATGCTTAGCGCTCAGGGTCGTAGAAGTCAGAGGTTTTAACGTACCAACGCCTGCCGCGACACGGGACCTCCATTTTTAAGATCATATCCGAAACACCCATGATTCTCACTTCTAAATGCCGAGCCTTTGGGGAAAAGAGCAAGCACTGCCTATGTTTACGTCATAGGTTTGACCGGGCAATGACACGAGCGGGGCTCGAACTCACGACCTTCCATTTACGAAACAAACGCTCTAAACACTGAGCTACCGCGACCGGTAATATTATATTGAAGAGTCTGTTTGTTTGTTTTTTATTTATTTATAGTCGCCTGAGCAATTTTTCAGCTATCCGGCGACTGTCACTATTACCGGTGACGGGGCTGCAAATTTAGACCTATGCTTAGCACTAATGGCTTTTAGCAGTGAGGGTTCTTTTACGTGCCACACCTGCTGCGACACGGGACCTCCGTTTATAAGGTCCCATCCGAAAGACCCGTGACTCTCACTTCGTAATGCCGAGCTCTTGGCGAAGGAGCAATCACTACCTATTTTATCGTCTTAGGTTTGACGCGGCCGGCCCGAGCGGGGCTCGAACTCACGACCTTCCGTTCACGAGGCGAGAGCTCTACCACTGAGCCACCGTGATCGGTTATTGAAGAGTCTATGTTTAAGATACACAGTATAGATGCTTACCTAAGGCTGGAACATAACATGAATTCTCTCATCAGAATATTTTCATCAACTCCTTATTTTCTGTTCATATTTTCAGCATTACATCATGGCGTCTAATGATGAATTTTACCGCTTAAAATATTGAGTGAATCACACGCCCGATGCATTTAATTAGGAACCCGATCTCGATTTACTGTGTATAGAGCCAAACTCCCGTGAACACATTCTCTGGTATACAGTTTAGATTTTTCCAACTTTGTATCAATTAGCATTCCATCAACCAGAGTAAAATACCTGGATAAAATTCTGATATGTAAATTATATGATAAGGTGAATTGCTTCTCGCTCTCATTTGATAACTCACTCAGCACCTAGCTTAATATCATTTATTAATTAGATATCAAAAATATGATTATGGACATATTATTGAAACATCAGGACACCAGGAGTAAATATTATGAAAACATAAGAACAATCATCATATATAATATCTTATTCTAAAAAAGGACGAGAGAAGGGGTGCATAAAAAAGTTACATATATTTGAATGGTCTTAGCATGCTGAGTATCGACGTATTTTGGATATTGAATTTGACTCTCAGATTAATTATGTAAATGGTACCCATCGAAATATAATCCTCAATATATATATATATATAAATTTCGAAATTTTTATTGGTTATTAATGAAAAGGCTAAGACAACGAACAGTGATCAATTTCACAATTTATATAGAAAATACAAATCAGAGAGATGGGCAAACACGGACCTCTGGACATACCAGAGGTAGAATCAGGTGCCCAGGAAGAGTAAGCATCCCCTGTTGACCGGTTACACCCGCCATGAGCCCTATATTTCGATTAGGTAAACGGAGTAATCTGCAATCAGAATCAGCGTGTCAAGAACGGCCTAACAACTGGTATGAAACACATTTGAAAGCATTTGAACTTATGGAAGGTTGTATTGGCAAACTAAATCTTTATAAAGACCATAGAATTTGCAAACTTCTTACTTTAGATGACAGGGGCCTCCGTGGCCGAGTGGTTAGAGCATCGGACTCAAAATCACAAAGCCTCTCACCTCTGTCGGCGTGTGTTCGAATCTCGGCCGCGGCGTTATGTGAACAAGTTTGCCAGTTTACTTGCGGAAGGTCGGTGGTCTCTTCCCAGGTACATTGTATCTGGGTTCTCTCCTCCACCAACAAAAACTGGACGCCACCAGATAACTGAAAAATTGTTGAGTGTGGCGGAAAGCAATAAATAAGTAAGCAACTTTAGATGACACTGTAGAAACTCTGGTAACATCATCGTATTTGTCAGAAGCCTGTCTTGATTTAAAAATTGATCATATGCAGAACAAAATCTTGAGCATGTAATAAGTTCTAAATTTAAAATATTCATGAATTCAGAATTAATTTTAAAAAGACTGAATTTCTTGAAAAATTCTTCATTGAATTGAAAATTAATTTGATGGACATCTCCTGAACAATTTCGTAGATCTATCTTTGATAAATTCAGTTGAGATATTGTACGTAAAGAATTAATTAATCTAGAACAATGTCAATTCTTTTCTCAAACTTGTTCAAGAACAGGTTACAGAAAAAGTTGTTATAGACCTTCAATTCTGATGGAATAACTTTTTTATTCTAAATATTCAAGAAAAAGTTATGAAGAATACTTGGTGTTTCAATTAATTATAAAATTGTAAGATAAAGATCCGGTGAAATTCTGGCACTATACATAATTCTGCGCTATATAAGTGAATATAATGATAATAATGATAATGATAATAACATTGTTCCGATTCTACATCTTAAAGTTGTGGTGCACTTCTGGCACACTGTGTGCCGCTAGTGGCATTTGCTGCATACTTCTGGCACACTGTGTGCCGCTAGTGGCATTTGCTGCATACTTCTGGCACACTGTGTGCCGCTAGTGGCATTTGCTGCATACTTCTGGCACACTGTGTGCCGCTAGTGGCATTTGCTGCATACTTCTGGCACACTGTGTGCCGCTAGTGGCATTTGCTGCATACTTCTGGCACACAATTGTTGCACACTGATTTGTTTGCCGCAAACGTACGGCACATTTGCAGCAAACTTTGCATTTTGGTGAGGGAAATAATCTCATTTGTCACCAAGTTGAGTTGTTTGTTTGCCGTTGACATCTACGTTTATATAAAATATCCAAATACCGAGAATTGGAAAACTCTGTGGTGTCTTACGAGGGCTGTTCGATATGTGATGTGTATTGTTCGATATGTGATATATATTGTATCACAGCGCGATAACGCTGTCCACGATTTCGTAGATGGTGATACTCTTGAATAGCTCTATTCAATAACTTTCCAACAGTACAAACACGAGCCTTCAGCTCCATATAGTTTTAAACTTATAGTCATTTCAATAGAGCCAGTCGTTGACCACTGTTGTAAAAATGATTGGGAAACGGGTTGAGAGTATTAAAGAAATTAGAGCTTATATAAAAGTTCGCACAAAACTCGGTTATTCGGTAATGCAGATTTATACTGAATTGGGGGACGTTTATGGATCTGATAAGGTATCTTATGAGACAGTTCGTAGATGGAGAAAGAAATTTCTGACTGGCACAGAGTCCGTCAAAGATGCAGAAAAATATGGCCGACCTGTGACTGTAACAGGCAAGGCAAATGTCTCAAAAGTCAAGGAAATAATTGAAAGTGATGGCAGGTACATGATGCGTGATACTGCCAAAGCTGCTGGCATATCGCTATCGCGGATGCATTTCATTTTGAAGCGTATTTTGAAAGTACGAAATATTTCTGCCAGATGGATACCGCATATATTGACAGATGACGAAAAATGGGTTCGAGTGCAAACCGCTAAGCAATTGCTCAAAATGTTTCCCAAATTCAATCAAGGACAATTTGCAAACACTGTTAATAGTGACGAAACATGGGTGCACTATTTCTAACCAGTAAGTTAAAAAAGCTCAAGAAATATTATAAACGACGCCCTGTGACAGGATTTAGGCATGTTCGTCTAATTCATGATAATGCTCCATCACATACATCTGAGCTTGTAAAACAATTTTTGAAGTCGGAGAAGGTTACCATCTTGGCACACCCACCATACTCCCTATATCTAACCCCATGCGACTCTTTCCTTTTTCTAAAACTTAAAAAGTACTTTTCTGGTCGTCATTACAAGTCCCGACAAGCCCTTGGCTCAGCCATTAGTCAGTGCCTCAGAGGTGTACCTAGATCAGCGTACCGTGACAAACATGGATTCAGAGATTGAAATTATGTATTTCAAACCGCGGAGAATACTTTGAAGGGATGTAATATTCATTTCACTATTTGAGTCGAATGCTTTTGATATATCGTACAATGCACACTACATATCGGCCAATCCTCGTATTTCGAGTTCACTGGGATTTATCGAATCAACATATGGATGAAAATGATCATTGCTAATATATACATGTACTCAACCAAAACGTTAAGGGTCATCTATTTCTATTTTTCATCTAACCGACTTGAATTTAATTTGAACACCAGTGTTGATGGATAGTCTCATTGCTTTCTTAACTAAAAGTGTTCAGTTGTTTATTTCTAGAAACATTTGCAGTCTCTGCTTTTTGTACTTGTTCACGTTACATAGAACATGCTTTCCAACATACTTATAAAACATTACAAAAATGTATTTTCTGTCGTTAGACCTTGTTTTGTTGAGTACATCACAAATGAAAGACAATTACCACAAAAATCAAAGTTTGTGCTACATTTTTATAGCTCTGTTGTTGGTTATAAAATTATTCTAATATCAAGAAGAAAGTTTTGAAATATTTTAGCTTGAGAATTCTTCTTTGGGCAAGGTGTGTGGTTTGGTACAGGTTGCGACAATACAGGTGCGTTCTCGACATGATATTAAGTTGTACTATTATTAGAGATTTGACCCTCTCCTTTTAACCCGAGACAGTATATATAACATAATTTTAAGCACTAACACGTTGCGCAACTCTTTCCACACACTAACAACAAAGTTTCCACCATGAAAGTCGTCTTAATCCTCGCTATCCTGATTGCTGCAGGTACGTATTTTGATTCATCGTTATTTCTCTCAATTTTCCAAAAAGAAATCTTTTCAATGCGCATGCGCCTTTAAATCCTTTAGATATTTACGTTTTTGAAACTATTCCTTAGTTATAAAGGATTGATTTCTTCCACATGTTCTAGCCTAGTTTTCAACCTTCTGTGTAACATGTACCCTCATTTCATGAATAAACTTCAGTCAATCGCCCCCACTCGCACACCGTAAAATTTTATATAGAACAACAAGACTGGCATACCCTCCATAGACGTTTAAAAGCAACATTCGGAAAACAAGGGATGCTTACTCGTGTACTCCTTCTAGGCACCTGACCCCACCTTTGGTATAGCCAGGGGTCGGTGATTGCCCTACTCTAATATATATATAACATTTATGAGATTGATCACTATTCGTTATCTTCATCTGTTCATTCATGTCTTGAAGCATCTAGAAATACCCTTAACTTTTCTGTAAATATTGACATTGTTTTTATTTCATTTTCATCATCTAGACGCTACTCTACATTATTAATCTGAACTGAGTTAATTGACATATAATGAGAAGAAATGTAAAATAGGGTTGCGAAATATTTTTTCACAGATAGTGAAAGAGTGTGAAAATCGCAGTACTGAAAAAGATCAACAAACTATATACTTTACCTCTTTACCATTTAACTTTAAAATTCACGATCCAAAGAGCTGGCTACGGTAAACTTGGCGCATCAATGTCCACGCGTGAAAAATAAAGTTATGTTATCTTCAAATTTATTGCTCTAAACAATTTGTTCAAGACCCCCTGTGTATAGAAATGTCTTGTGTTTTTGAAAATGCACGTGCGTCTTATAAATCTAAAATCCGAAACCGGAGGTATAATACGGATTTTCAAAGAATATATGATTTTCAGCACATTCAAATCAAGTTTTCTATATGGCCACATCCACGTATGTATACAAAACTTTCATGAATGCATTATCTCTTAATACGAATATGAATAATTACAGTAAACAATCAATACAAAGATGTGTCCAACGTCATTTCAAAAGTCAGGTAACAATGAACGTAACTATCATAAATGCCACTATATTGCGGAATCGTTATTGTTCGAGGGGACTCAATGTTCGTGGATTTCGTGGATACCTTTTACCAATGAATTTAAGTCCCCACGAACCAGTTATTTTTTGCAATAGCTTCTATAGTATAATGGTGTATATTTTCAAAAATGATGTTAACCCTCACAATTCCTTCCGCACAAATAGTAGGCCTACCCACGAACATTGGCCCCCCACGAACATTAATGTTTCCACAGTGACGTGTTTTGCGCTGTGTTCGTTATCTTTATTGGTATATATACATGTACGTGTTTTAAAACACGACTTTTATCTATTAACTTTAAGCAAATATAGTACTTTCTATGATATAAATGCTAATACTGTTATATGAAACAGTGACATTAAGTAAAATAGCTCATCTATGGTTAATGATAGAATTCAAATGCGTCCTCACTGTTTGAATAACAAGATGAGGAAAAGTTCATTACGAATAATATGCATATTAAAATTATGCTAACCGTTTCTTTTAAAATAACATTCAATAGATGGTATTTTTATTTCGGCTATTTGCTTTCGCAGTACTTATAATTCACAGTTTAATTATTGTTGATGATGTAACGTATGTAAACAAATGACGTCATAAAGTATCAATACACAACACACACACACACACACACACACACACACACACACACACAGAGAGAGAGAGAGAGAGAGAGAGAGGAGAGAGAGAGAGAGAGAATCACAGATAGTGAGGGGTGCAACATATTCAGTATGGCTCGTTCTATGACAAGAGCTGTACTTTTGTTTTGTGTAAATGTATGTCCATGTATACCACCAGTTTTTGGAGATAAAATTAGACTATATATCTTCCAAAGAAATATGCGATATGGATTTATGTGTTTGAAATGGCTCGAATTATCACTGAGGTTTCATTTTTTTCTATCTACATCCCTCCTGAACTACCCCGTTGATATTCCCTATATATGTGTTAAAGTCTTTCATTTGTCCCCAACTAAATTCTTATTCATAGGAGTAAAGTGTTGTACAATCGTTTGTCAATAGAGAGAGAGTTTGCAATATATCAACACTACATGTTGTGATATCTTAATAATTTAATCATGTGTCTCAAACCTCCTTTGGAAAATTTCTAGATCTGTGATTATTTTGTATACTACGTAAACGCGTTACACCTCTCTCAAATGAACATCCGAAAATAAAAAAAAATAAAAAATTATGGACAGAATAGAATATAACCAACTTTGAAAAAAAAAAAAAAGAAGTGTCTTTCAGCTGACGTTTTTCAATATTCGTACGACGGTAGTGCTAACTATAACTCTAAATCTTAACGGCCAGAATTTTTTTTTCCCGATCACTTGTCATCACTTTTCTTCCACTTATCCATGAGCTAAATATACATACATACGTACGTACGTACGTACATACATACATACATACATACATACATACATACATACATACATACATACATACATATATATATATATATATATATATATATATATATAAGGATCATGATTTCAGAATTATTTTATTCATAACAAAACCAAATAAATTATGTTAAATATATACTTAAAATGTTCAACGACAATCGAACAATACATTTTAAACCTGTTTTTACAAATTCATCAATACGTTAAGCAGCTAGAGCAACCATTGTCAGGTAACCCCCCCCCCCCCCCCCCCACCCCCAAACAGTTTGAAAATCGGTATGAGCAACAATAACAAATTTCATTACAAATGATTGAATCTTTATAAAGGCAATATCAATAGGGTGTATGTCCACCCTGAGCCTGTATATCAGCACGACAACACCTCTGCATACTTCTGATGAGCCTGCAGAACGCAGTTTGTGGCAACCTTGCCCATTCCTGCTGTAAAGCTAACATAAGCTCCTGGTGGCTTGTCGGAAGTACAGGGCGACTGGAAACAGCTTGCTGCAACATGTCCCAGGCATGTTCTGTTGGATTTAAATCCGGAGAACAACTCGGCCAATCCATACGTTCAATTGTCTCTGTAGCAAGGTAGTCTTGTCACTATACGTGCTCTGTGGGGACGAGCATTATCATCCATTAACACAAAGTCGTTGCCTATAGCTCCCGCATAAGGTCTCAAAATTGGATGCAGTATCTCGTCCCTGTAAATTGCACCGGTAAGATTGTCATTAATCACGTGCAAGTCAGTACATCCACCAAGACTGATTCCGGCCCAAATCATCACAGAGCCACCTCCAAAACGATCATGCTCTGCTACACAGCAATTAGCGTACCGCTCTCCACGCATGCGCCATACACGCCTACGACCGTCATGAAAGTCCACGCAGAACCATGACTCGTCTGTGAAAAGAACAGGCGTCCAATGACGCAGTTGCCAGTTTATGTGATTTTGAACCCATTTGAGTCGTGCTACACGATGTCTTCTCCTCAAAATGGGACGAACAGCAGGTCGATGAGCCCGAAGGTTAGCAGCATGAAGTCTCTGTCTGAGAGTCTGTGGTGTTATGCGCACACCACTTGCTGCATGAAAGTCAGTATTGAGTTGGACAGCACTCTGAAACCTGTGTCTACGAGCCATAAGTGACATATAGCGATCCTGGCGAGCGGTTGTGGACCTTGGACGACCTGATCTCGGTCTCTCAGAAACATTACCTGTCTGCCTAAAACGATTCCACAACCTTGAAATCACACTTTGGGACACATTAAAATGTCTAGAGACAGTTCTCTGGACTTGGCCAGCTTGAAGAATACCTACTGCCTGACCAGCTTCCAGAGCAGTTAAATGGCGCCTCATGGCTTTTAATGTCAATAATTGTTCACCTAAGAGTCGATTAGAGCAATAAATACCCACAATAAAATGAAAATCACAATTTTTCAATTTCAATATACACGTTGGCACACTTTGATTTTGAACCCTTGCTTGTGTTTGGGTGAAAAAATCGTGCACTTATGACGTCAATATGAAACCAGGTAAATCTATTGTGTTAAGGACACATTGGAGAAACTATACATGTTAAAATTTGTCAAAATAATTATTTGGTTAATAAAAATTTTTGAGGTCAAAATTATGATCATTAACTTTTTATTTGTCCAGTATATATATATATATATATATATATATATATATATATATATATCTTCTGACATTTAAAAAAAAGATTCAAACGAAATATCTTTACAATCATTTAATATAAATCTCTAACTTTCTATTTTAACAAATGACCAAGAGTTCAAAGTTCAGAGTTATAACATACGCAAATATATTAAAGTTAGACTCTTTTTAGAAACTAATAAGGTCAATAATAAATCAGCCAAGGTGGTGTAGAGGAGGAGGGGGTGTTAATCTGACTGAAGTTTCAGCAAATAAAAGAGAATGCAATGCTCTGAATTATTTCAAGTGTTCACTAATCATGTAAAAATAATGTAAAATTCTATCATAATAATTAACTTATTCTAAGCTCTGGTTTATGGTTTTCAAATTTTGTCGGGCGCAGAATTTCAGTTATCGACACGACTATCGTGCGGATAAAATCTGCATTTAGCACGACCGCCGTGCGTATAGACACGGCCAAAAAAAAAAAAAAAGAAGAATATTTGTAACATTATAGGCTACATTTCGATAAACATGATTTTAAGCATTAGATAAAAAGAGTTGTTTTTTTAGTAAATTCAAACCCTACACCTGATATAACTGTACTATTACCGTTAGTATCATAAATCGCACAAAGTGTTTGTAATCTAATAGAATGATTCCTTGACTGATATAAAATAGAGAAAGTGAGGTTTTATTTCCTAATAAAAATTTAAAAAAAAAAACACAAAAAAAACTACCAAAAATGAGTTTACTAAATTAGCTTTGATACGAACCTGTTCTCAAAAAGTTTCAAACGGATATTTTAGAAAATATATATATATATCGTTTTGTGTCCAGAAAGTGTTCCAGTTCTGATACTTTTGTCCAGTGTCTGCGATTGTTTAGAAATATCATATCATGTTTGGAAGTCGATTTATGTGTTTGATTATTAAGGTTACTTCGAATTGAAACGTAGAACTTTTAAAAAAAAATAATAAAATACATTCGCGATGATTGTTTTGTTTGCATTATGAGGTTGTTGAATGAAGGAAGCAATTTGTATAATCAACGAAGCCCTGTAATTCGGATCGGCATTCCACACACGTGCATATGGAATAGGGAGTGTACCCCTTAACAAGTTGTTTTCCGATAAAAATTGTTTAAATTCTAATAAAATCTAAATCATAAATAATCAATGTCAACCAGGGTTATATACAATCAATTTACAAAATTTTTTATATCAAAAACGCCTGGATTTACATACCTGAATGATATTGATACATATTGCTTTTGATATGCGTATAGATATGATGTATTTAAATCAACACCTTATTTTTTTCTTTTCGGTTCATGTAGATATATAATATACAGATAACTATCTGATCAAAATGTTAAAATAACGAATGCAATCAGTCTCATACCTCCTTAAAGAATATTAAATTATGAAAACATGGACCCCTGCAGGTGGAATCGGGTGTCTAGGAGGAGTAAGCATCCCCTATTGACTGGCTACACACGCTTTGAGTCCTATATCTTGATCAGACAAATGGAGTAATCCTTAGTCAAAACTGGTATGTACAGAACGGCCAAACAAGTGGTACGAAACACATCAGACAGCATTTGACCCAATGACAGATTGTCTTTGTAAATTAGCTCTTTATAACAACCGCAGAATTTGCTAAATACTGGCTTTTAACTGCTTGTCTGTAGCAAGCGATTTAAAACGAAATCATAGAGACATGAATTTGATGTTGAGACGTCCCTATACTAGATGATGTGTGTCCCAATATTAGCTGATAGACACTCCAACACCAGCTGATATACATTCCAACACTAGCTGATATACATCCCAATACTGGCTGATATACATTCCAACACAAGCTGATATACATCCCAATACTGGCTGATATACATTCCAACACAAGCTGATATACATCCCAATACTGGCTGATATACATTCCAACACTAGCTGATATACATCCCAATACTGGCTGATATACATTCCAACACTAGCTGATATACATCCCAATACTGGCTGATATACATTCCAACACCAGCTGATATACATCCCAATACTGGCTGATATACATTCCAACACTAGCTGATATACATCCCAATACTGGCTGATATACATTCCAACACTAGCTGCTATACATCCCAATACTGGCTGATGTATATTCCGATACTAGCTCCTATACATTCCAATACTAGCTCATATAAGAAGGCGAGTCAATAAGTAACCAGCCTAACTTATTTCTGGTTGAGATCCCCCCCCCCTTCGTTTTCGATATATTTGCCCTTGACAACAGCAAAAATGAGTTTATAGGTAGAAAAACCCATAAATGTAACCTAAAAAGCCTCAAATCCAATGAGCTTCCAGGGATTTCGCTCCCTGGACTCCAACCAGGGCCTTGACCTGTACCCACTGGGGGTCTTTAGACTGCCCCCAGACCCCAGCCCATTCTGGATTTGTCACTGTGTGTACACGTCACTTCAAGGCTAGCTACGCCACTGCGAATGACAGCATGATATTCAACTTTAGATAAAAAGCATGCCATTGCACCACTACCCATGTTTGATAATCAGTATCTTATTTAAGGTATGACTCGATACGCGTGCAATTTTGTACCCAGATATAAAACATATATTGAAACAAGGCATGAAAATCGTGACCGTCTCGGTCAATCGGAAATTGGATAGGCTAGATACTAATTGACTCGCCCTCGTATATCCCAATACGTTGACAGACATCTCAACAAAAGTTGCCATACATTCCAATACAATATATATCCCAATATTACCTGATAGACATTCCAAAACTAGCTGATATATATATATATATATATATATATATATATATATATATATATATATATATATGTGTGTGTGTGTGTGTGTGTGTGTGTGTGTGTGTGTGTGTGTGTGTGTGTGTGTGAGTGTGTGTGTGTGTATTAGCTGATAGACATCCAATACCAGCTGATAGATAACCCAATACTAGCTGGTATACATCCCAATATTAGCTGATATATATTCCAATACTAGCTGATATACATTAAGTTGAGCTTCACCTGAAAAAGTTCTATTTCAGAGTCCCCCCCCCCCCCTTCACCTCATTGATAAGTCTCAACAACAATGTAGACTTTGATTCTACAAAGAAAATCAGAACAGAGTTTCTACTTGAGATATTTTTATTGGTATTATTATTTATGGAGGTTTTTTTTATTATTATATTTTATTTCGACGGGGTGGGAGGAACCGTCCGTATATTAACTAGTTTAGGGGAGTGAGTACTTTTCCCATCATTGAATTCTACTGATTACTTAATCACTGAATGACCCACTTTAAATGTCTATATTTAGTATATGCCGAGGACTGTACAATTGATAGTTCAGGGTGCTCATTAACGGTGTGTCCCTCGGAAGCGGATCTTCACTGCGTGGACGGCCTATGCACGTGCACCACACCAGCCATAGGAAACGGTGAATACTCATTTCTAGTATAATAATAGATATTTACATCTTCAATGTCTTTGCCTTTTATATCTATACAATTTGTAATGATAGTCAATTTCTCATGAATGCGTTGACTGGTCGCTGTAGCTCAGTGGTAGATCGTTCGCTTTGTAACCGGGAGGTCGTGAGTTCGAGTCCCGCTCGTGCCATGGCCGCCTCAAACTTAAGACGTAAACATAGGTAGCGATTGCTCCTTTGCTAAATGCTCGGCATTTAGAAGTGAGTATCACGGGTCTATTGGAATGGAAATCCAGTGTCGTGGCAGGCGTTGACAGGTTAAAGAACCCTCACTGCTACGGTCCTGAGTGCTAAGTTTATCGTACTTCATTAAAAACTGTTGAGGTCTCAGTATGAGTTAAAAATTCTCGACAGGACGTAAAACAATCAATCAATCATGAATGTGTTACAGTCTAAAGAATGTGCATATGAATACAGATAAATATAGTATGTGGATTTCAACGGCTTGCAATTCCGACAGAATTGAAAATAGAATATAGATGTAAGAAATAAATTTCAGTTTGAAAATAATTGATCGTATGAACTGTAACTTTTCACGCTGGCATACTTTCCATGAAGCGCTGATGTGTCACAGTTCATAGACTCCTGTAGTTTATGCTGATGTGTCACAGTTCATAGCCTCGTGTAGTTTATGCTGATGTGTCACAGTTCATAGACTCATGTGTTTTATGCTGTTGTGTCACAGTTCATAGACTCATGTGTTTTATGCTGTTGTGTCACAGTTCATAGACTCATGTGTTTTATGCTGATGTGGCACAGTTCATAGACCCATGTAGTTTATGCTGAAGTGTCACAGTTCGTAGACTCCTGTAGTTTATGCTGATGTGTCACAGTTCATAGCCTCATGTAGTTTATGCTGATGTGTCACAGTTCATAGCCTCGTGTAGTTTATGCTGATGTGTAACAGTTCATAGCCTCATGTATTTTATGCTGTTGTGTCACAGTTTATACCCTCATGTGTTTTATGCTGTTGTGTCACAGTTCATAGCCTCATGTGTTTTATGCCGCTGTTGTGTCACAGTTCATAGCCTCGTGTGTTTTATGCTTTTGTGTCACAGTTCATAGCCTCATGTGTTTTATGCTGATGTGTCACAGTTCATAGCCTCGTGTGTTTTATGCTTTTGTGTCACAGTTCATAGCCTCATGTGTTTTATGCTGATGTGTCACAGTTCATAGCATCATGTGTTTTATGCCGCTGTTGTGTCACAGTTCATAGCCTCGTGTGTTTTATGCTTTTGTGTCACAGTTCATAGCCTCATGTGTTTTATGCTGATGTGTCACAGTTCATAGACTCATGTGTTTTATGCTGATGTGTCACAGTTCATAGACTCATGTGTTTTATGCTGTTGTGTCACAGTTCATAACCTCATGTGTTTCATGCTGTTGTGTCACAGTTCATAGCCTCGTGTAGTTTATGCTGATGTGTCACAGTTCATAGCCTCATGTGTTTTATGCTGTTGTGTCACAGTTCATAGACTCATGTGTTTTATGCTGATGTGTCACAGTTCATAGCTTCATGTGTTTTATGCTGATGTGTTACAGTTCATAGACTCATGTGTTTTATGCTGTTGTGTCACAGTTCATACACTCATGTATTTCATGCTGTTGTGTCACAGTTCATATCCTCATATAGTTTATGCTGATGTGTCACAGTTCATAGCCTCATCTATTTCATGCTGTTGTGTCACAGTTCATATATTCATGTAGTTTATGCTAATGTGTCACAGTTCATAGCCTCATGTAGTTTATGCAATTCATACCCTCAAAAATGTTTTCAAAAATTGTCGTAAATACATTTTAGAATTTCAAATTAGTAAAATTGATTATTTATATCAATCGATTGAGATAATGTTCCATGATTTCTTTCATTTTACAGATGCATGCAGCAATAAATTCGATTGCCATGACAGGTGCTTGCATGGACGGCCTCATTGTATCAGTGGGCATTGTAGATGTGCTCATTAGATATTTACAGCAATAAATGGTTATTCTTAAAAGATATGTGTTTTTTTAAATAAATGTCTTGTAATCTTGTAATCTTGAAATCCATATGATTAAAATATTATATTCTCATACAGAACAGAACAGACAGTTCATTGCCAAATAATGCTTCCCTAGGAGCATATACATGTACAAACATTGCAAATGCAACATAGTTGATCCGCAACTAAAGGTTCCAAGGGACGATGCATATGGAACATATTGTTTTTGTTTGTTTGTTTGTTTTATGTCCCGTCGAGAATTTTTCACTCATATTGAGACGTCACCAGCTGTAGGTGAAGTACCACAAATTGAAACCTGTGTTTAGCGCTCAGGGCCGTAGCAGTGAGGGTTCTTTAACGTGCCAACGTCTACCGTGACACGGGACCTCCGTTTTTAAGGTCATATCCGAAAGACCCGTGATTCTCACTTCTGAATGCCGAGCGTTTGGCGAAGGAGCAATCACTACCTATATTTTTCGTCTTAGGTTTGAAGCGGCCATGGTACAAGCGTGGCTCGAACTCACGACCTCCCGGTTACGAAGCGAACGCTCTAACCACTGAGCTACCGCGACCGGTGGGAACATATTGTCATATATTATCATTATTATTATTATTATTATTATTATTAGATTTGTTTCGCCTTGTACCAGAAGTTGGGTTCAAATGGGTTTATGAATTTGGAAACAGACTAAAAAATTCTTGCGCCGATATATATGAGCAAGTTTGCCAGTTTACTTTCGGAAGGTCGGTGGTCTCTACCCAGGTACATTGTATCTGGGTTCTCTCCTCCACCAACAAAAACTGGACGCCACCAGATAACTGAAAAATTGTTGAATGTGGCGGAAAACAACAAACAATCAAATCAATCAATCAAAATTTTTGGATTTTCATTATTCATTAACCATATAGATTTGTCCCCGACTAGCAGATTACTGAAATTAGAACATTCTTCATTTATTAATTTTAAAATTTCTAATCTTTCATAATTAAACTTTTCACAACATAATAAAACATGTATTTCATCACCCACAGCGCCGGTAGTGAAATGTGGGCACACTCTAAAATGTCCAGGTATGTTTCGGTATGTACCAATTTCGATGATTAATTTATGACATGAAATTCAGAACCTGCGGAAGCTTCTTCTGCTATCAAAGCTTTTAATAATTAACAATAATTCTCTCTTTGAAACGTACATTTGAACTTAGTATATGTTCTAAGTTTGGAATTTATATTTCAGTCCAGTGAGTCAGGTGTAATGATCTGAGAGCAGTATGTACTTGTTTTTGTGTAGATATAGTCTTTGCTTTTGTAGAATTTATATTTGGGAAATGTGCAAGAATGGTATTTATAGAGCTAAACCATGAAGAAATATTATGTTCATGAAGTTCCGCGGATGTTATATAAGCATTTATGTTATTAAAAGTTCCTATGTTTTCTAATCGATACCGGCAATTCAACATATTGTTTAACAAGTTGTAAGAAAGAAAACCTGCCAAGTTCTGAAAAAAACTCCAAAAGTTTATGCTTTCTTATGAACACCCCATACTTGTCTACAAAACTTAGTATGCAAGTTTTCACATTTTAAATATTTAAAAATATCAATTACACTTTTATCTTTCCTAAACTGTGATGAGAATAGATTAAAAGCTCTCCAAATTCCATTACCATATTAAAGGACTGGCATGACGGTATGGTAAAAAATATGAATAGGTACATTAGTTCCAGGATTGTTAGATAAAAAGTGATTGTTTACAGTAAGCTTTTATTCCTTTTTCATACAGTTCGATTTGTGCAAGAGCGAAAGAACCAAAAACTGTGAAATGAACTCCCAAGTATTTGTAATATTGAATACAGTCAATAGTGTTGTTGCTGAACAGAAATATTTCCTGAATTAATGTGCCAGCTTTGTCAAAAATAAGTACCTTGGTTTTAGTGGGATTTACAGATAAGCACCAATCGTTACAAAACTTCTCGATGTTGTCAAGATTTTCTTGAAGGCCGTTCAGTGACATAGATAAACTACAGGATGATCAGCATATAATAAACAGTTAACAGACTGATCATCTAAAGAAAACACACAATCAACACAATCTTGTAAGTAACTGGACAAATCATCGATAAAAAGTTGGAATAAATTTGGACTTAGATGATCCCCTTGTTTTACTCCTAGTGTCACTGGCATTGAATCAGTAATGAAATTGTTGCATCTCATTGAACTAGTGCTGACGTCATACATTGTCGTTATAATATTATAGAAATGGTTGCCTGTACCTAGTTCTGACAGTTTAACTCCAGTGTGAATTGATTGATTGATTGATTGTTTTCCGCCACACTCAACAATTTTTCAGTTATCTGGTGGCGTGAATTACAGTACCAAAGGCTTTCTGGAAATCAACAAAACAAGAATAAACTCTTACATCTTTAGAATTACAATACTTATCAACAATTGGTTTTCAGATAAACATATGATAAGGTGTTCTAGAATCCTTGGTGAATCCCTGATGACAACTGGCTATAACTTTGTTTCAGTCAATTTGTTTTCCTAATCTGTCAGTCAGAATACTGTTAAATACGAGAATCGAACCAGCGCCGACTAGAGGTAAGAGGCCTTGTGATTTTGAGCGCAATGCTCTAACCATTCGGCCACGGGGGCCCCTCTTGTTCTTGAGAATAGGAGGCTTTCTAAGAAATACTGACCAAACGAGGACTGACCGACCAACAGACATATACAAAACATCTGTTCTGACCTCTACGAAGGATGGGGAGGGGCATAAGATAATCATCACGTGTTTGTAGAGACTGGTAAATCAAAATAGTGATTTGAATAGATGCAAGGAGTGTTTTATTGCAACAGTCCCCTTCTACAACACGCCAAGAGGTGTGCTGCGTTTCTCAATTGTTGAATAAACTTTCTAATTAATATACGACCTGGATACTCCAGTTTATTCAAATGATATATTCAGACCATAAAGTGCCAGTGCTTTAAGTGAAGGAAGACGTGCACATATACGGTTTATTTACAAGATATAACATCACGTGTAAATCCACAAACATAGCATAAACGTAATACGCAGAGATGAAATATCAGATTGTTTCCCCAGCACTTAGTTTTAATAATGATAATAATAATAATGTGCGGCATTTATATAGCGCATTATATAATTTCATAATTACTCTTAAGCGCTTTACATCACATATACACCTAAAAGATAGCTACCAGAGGCGTCATAAAGAACAATGTAAACTGTAAAACAAGATAAGATTGATTAGAGCATAAAATATAGCATACAAATAAAATTATCTAAATACTACGACAGACCAACCTTTCCTTTAAGAATAGATGTATTACAAATTGTGTATTCCTTACAGTAGTTATGAGATTGATTGTTGTTCCTTATCCTCACCTTTTCATCATTAATAGACTACCACGTCATATTGCACTGCTTCTGTCTGTAGACAGTTAGTACTAATTATCAAGTGTTAATCACGTAGAGCAGAACTCAGTAAATAAATCGCGCGATAATTGCTCCCATGGAGCAATCAGATACAAACAATGAGATGTATCATTCTGTAATAGATTTAATGGAAATGGTGGAACGAAGGTGATATTCATGATATAGAAATGTGTGAAATGAATGGCCTCGAACTTCAATGATCTTTTAATGTAGCGTGGTGTTACTTTGTATTACGTAGGGTCTGCTTGACCTATTGACCTAAATAACGTCTGCTTGACGTCAGTCTCACTCGTAGGTTAGGTGTAAGTTATACATATGCGGAATATCATGGCAATTTTATACTTTGTTGTTGGTGACGAGAATTCATATATGCTATTTGTATTTCTTCTGTGAATTTCTGTTTACATCAACAATAGCATTATATATCAGGCAAATACTACTAACAAATAAGTTGATGCTACAGGGGTTTTAACCGTCTCGATTAAAGTTACCTATTCGCAATATTGATTATCTTATTTGCAAATACAACTTGTCGCTAGGTTTCATGTTTTCTGGCGTGCTTCTAACTAATTGTTGGGCCGTTCTTTACATACTGATTTTGACTACGATTTACTCCGCTTACCTTATCAAAGTAGCGGGCTCACGGCGACCTGTGACCGGTCGACAGGGAATGATTACTCCTCCTAGGCACCTGATTCCACCGCTGGTATGTTCAGGGGTCCTTGTTTGCCCTACTAGTAATTTTGATTTCTTTACAGGAGTTATTGATCACGGTTTGTTATCGTCACTTTGCATCTCTCTTGAGTTGTAGAGGAAGGTTATACGAGTACAAGTAGATATATTGAAAAAATATACTTGTACGTGGCATTTATTTTGGTTGGACTAATGGTCATTACAGAAGGAATGTCACTTCGTATAATTTCGAAGCCCTAAATCAGAGACTTTCTTGAGTTGGCCTTAACCTTATACGAAACTCAAGGTTTCGTCTCATTTAGAGTAAAGGAAATGCCTAAGGTTCACATTTTCACGGAAACTTTTAGATCATGCATACAGAACTGAAGAAATAAAACATGCATACAGAGCTGAGACACTGAAGCATGCATACAGCTTCTGGCTGCGACAAGATGTTTTCTATTTGGGGTTTTTTCCCACTGCATCTATGTAGTTACTCATTCACTTGAAGCTGGCTCTCAGACACTTTTGGGTCTTTCCTTTTGCCCCCCCCCCCCCCCCCCCCCCCCCTAAATCACCAGTGAATCATGTAGTAAACTGTCAGTATTAGAGATGCCCTTAGAATGGTGAACACCGAAAAGAAGTTGGGGTCGCTTCTTTAACTTGATGATCATTAAACTCACGAGGCGGGAGACAAACGTTTAGACCTTCAGAAAGGAGGAAGGAGTGAAGCTTCAAGAGAGTACACCCGACAATTTAGAGCTAGGTAGATTTCTGTGGTTTGTCACTCGTAACGTGTGGAACGTGTGGAATGTTACTTGTCAATCTAGTTAGGCCAAAATAAAATATATGTGTGTTTCTGATTTCCTTACTCTACCTACGTTTTTGCTGCCGACCCTAAATATTGCATTGATGATTTATATAAATAATGAAAAATCCTCAATTTTCAAATTGGATTTCTTTCATTTTCGCGTTTCTTTAATATATATTTTGACTGATATTGATCTTCAAAATGTTTGAAAAGTATTTGTATATAAATCTGTATTCTAAGCACATCAAAAAACTAAGATTTCGAATAAAATGTTTCAATAAAATAAATATTTCACCTACTCTACCCTACCTATAGAGTGAAACGGAAACATACATTTATTTTATTTTGGTCTTAATAGAAGTGCTGGTATTTTTATTCAGAGAAACAAACAACACATATTCGGATGCAATGTCTTAATAGAATTTTTTTGTAGAAACACAAAAACAGAGAAAATGTTACACATGTCTACTTTTATTACTATATATCACTGACACTTTCCCTTTCCCCCTCATTTTATAGTTACGCTGATTCAATTCCCACAAATTATGCAACACATTGTTTAAGTTTCTGTGTTAGGTGTCGTGGATCTTTATGCATTCCTATCCACGCCCAAGCATATCTCATTAAAATCCTCTTGTGTTCAGTGGAGAAAAACAAAAGCGAAATGGAGTGTAACTTGATTCCATTCAAAGCAAATAGAATGATATTTTACTGAATGACATGCGGTGTGTTTTGCTATAAACAAATACATGACGTTGAATGACGGAGGGATATTAGCGGAGGAAGAATGACCAATCTTGATAAATCTTGGACTGTTGAGGAAACATAATGAGGTTAATATTGTTTTTCCTACTCTTTATGACGTCACAGGAAGCAGGTACAGAGACAGGTAAATATATTGTTTCCCTGAGAGCCAGCTGTATGTCCTTCAACTGGCCTTTCGATTTAAAAAAAAAATGCATACGAGTTCATAAATCTATAATGTAGATGTCATTATATTCAGCGCTTACAACCAGAAAAGAATATTTCAATGAAATCATACAAGTTTAAAGTTTTAGTGCTTTTTTTAATTTTCGTTTGTTAGATACTGTGTTAACTAACTCGATTATTTCAAACATTTTTCAGACCTTGTTTTCATTTTGAACACACCTTTGATGATGTCAGATGCTGATTTGTCCAATGCGGTGGACTTTATGTATAACGTCACGGCTCGTCTCACCATCGGCCAGACACACGCTTTAGTGGCGGCTCTAACTTACTCCGAATTTCCCACACAACATTTTACCTTCACATCCCATTCCTCTAAAGCAGGAATTCTTAACTCTCTTCTTGTCCTGAAATCCATTAACAGATCTCACGATGTGTCAAAATCAAACGAGGTTTTGGATTTCGTAAGGACGACAACTATGAAAGACTCGAGAACTACCGCTTCCAAGTTTGTTGTTCTTATCGTTATGCAGGGACCGGCAGTTCCGACACCCACCCAGTGGGCAGCTGAAGATTTAACCTTTGAGTACACCACGCAGTTTGTAGTAGTTGGTATAGATTCACTAACTAGTGCTGATCAATCCTTGCTACTTAAGGTCGCTACACACGAGTCTAGGATATTTTATGTCAGTGACTTTCGATACAGCTGCAATGTCGTTCCAAATGTGACCACTATAATTGGTAAGTAATTTGTGTATATACGAATCCTGTATTTGGGTCATTTTATTGTATGGCGTTGACATGTCTCTTGAAGGGCTATCCGGACTTTTGCAGTGATCATGCTTTTCTTAAAATACTATCAGCTAAAAGTACTCTTACTTTTCAGTACATGATTGGATTTCGCAAAAGAATCATGAATCAAATCACAAATTTTGGTCCGATTTTTCATTAAAACACTTGAGATTTACTCCATCTGAGAAAGCTCATATTTCTGCGTTTCTCAAATACGTCTTTGTCAAATATTTGACTGATATATTTTGCCCCATTTATAGTTAAAAATGATGGATTACAAAGTGAGCAACCAGCATGTTTATGTACAAACTTAAGTGACGCAATCAGCATGTTTATGTACAAACTTAAGTGACGCAATCAGCATGTTTATGTACAAACTTAAGTGACGCAATCAGCATGTTTATGTACAAACTTAAGTGACGTAATCAGCATGTTTATGTACAAACTTAAGAAATTCGTCTTCTACTTTCGTATATCGTGGAACGTACTTTGACTTATTTAAGATGCCGCCTCAATTTTGAACTTTTTTGTCAATAACACTTTTATTAGTAGTAATTTTGTTCGTATCTTGTACAAACGGTGAACCCCATTCATGAAAGTTTGTAACGAGGAATGGCTTTAGAGATTGGAAATTGCGAGCCATAAGGTGATAGATGATCTGAGATATTGCTAAATATGGAGGGCATTGTGGAAAACTAATTATATACGTGTCAAAATTATGTATAGGCAACCTTTTTTCTAGCTGAAAACGATGTCGGCGAAAACGTGTAAATCAGATAAAAACAGAAATTTGAGAGTTTCCAAAACTTGTAAGGAGATGACCCAGTCGTAACACAGCTGTACGATATGTCTAATCTCATAAAATGACAGAATAACCTGACAAAACACCGACTAATCTCATAAAAAAAGACAGTGTAACCAACAAAAAAAAAAGCACCGACTAATTTCATAAAATGACAAAATAATCTGACAAAACACCGACTAATCTCATAAAATGACAGAATAACCAGACAAAACACCGACTAATCTCATAAAAAAAGACAGTGTAACCAAAAAAAAAAAGCACCGACTAATTTCATAAAATGACAAAATAATCTGACAAAACACCGACTAATCTCATAAAAAAAGACAGTGTAACCAAAAAAAAAAGCACCGACTAATTTCATAAATGACAAAATAATCTGACAAAGCACCGACTAATCTCATAAAAAAAGAGACAGTGTAAGCAAACAAAGCACCGACTAATTTCATAAATAACAAAATAATCTGACAAAGCACCGACTAATCTCATAAAAAAAGAGACAGTGTAAGCAAACAAAGCACCGACTAATTTCATAAATAACAAAATAATCTGACAAAGCACCGACTAATCTCATAAAAAAAGAGACAGTGTAAGCAAACAAAGCACCGACTAATTTCATAAATAACAAAATAATCTGACAAAGCACCGACTAATCTCATAAAAAGGCAGAATAAACTGACAAAGCACCGACTAATCTCATAAAAAAGATTGCTAAATTAATATTGGTTGTGTCTCTTTGTCATCCTCAGATCCTCCATGTTGACTTATAAGTAGAGACAAGGGCGGACATATTTTAATTTGGGACAATAAATGTTCACTTACTTTTACGAAAAAATGAAAATAAAGAACAGTAATAAATCTCAAAATTCCATTATACATGATAAAGAATACAATTTATGACTAAGGCAAACACGGATCCCTGGACACATCAGAGGTAGGATCAGGTGCCTATGAGGAGTAAGCATCCCCTGTTGACCGATCACAGCCACAGTGAGGTCTATTTCTTGATCAGGTAAACGGAGTAATCCGTAGTCAAAATTTTGTGTAAAGAACGGCTTAACAGTTGATATGAAAGACATCAGATCAGAGTCATTGTTGTGAAAGAAAAGGCAGAAATATGTACCTGAGTCACTACTGTGTGGATAGGGAGACATTAGATTACTCAGCAGACAAGTAGTGTATTATAATACGTTGTTTCGAAACCCTGTGCTATGGTCATTTCACTAAGGGTAACTGAATCTTTTTTTTTAAGCATAACTTTGTAATGAATGGGGATTCACCTAATGTCAAGATCACTGTTGTATAGGTAAAAGCATTACTCTGAGCCATAAATTTGTAAAAGACGAATGTTGAAAATTCATCAGTGCCTCAAAATTTAGTATAATTATTGTTTGTTATGACCTTGAAATAAGGTCAGGTGGATATGGTAAGATATGTTGGAAATATCTGTTCTCTGGTTTGACATATTGACTTGACATATTGATTTGATATACTGATTTGACATATTTATTTGACATATATATACTGACTTGACATATTTATTTGACATACTGACTTGACATATTTATTTGACATACTGACTTGACATATTTATTTGACATACTGATTTAACATATTTATTTGACATACTGACTTGACGTACAAACTTAACATATTCATTTGATATAAACGTTATTTATGACTAGGAATGTGTCGTGATTTTGAGCTATGGTCATTTGGCGAAGATCAAGAATACAGATCAAAATTAAGTTAGAAATATTTTCCCGGGTCACGGTTTGCTATGGAGAATGTGAAAATCACTGTAGATTATAGTGGGTCTGCATCTCAAGGTTCTGTCCGAATATTTTCCCAGAGAGCTATAGATGTACAGGTAAGACAGAAAAGGGTCCAGAGAGCTATAGATGTACAGGTAAGACAGAAAAGGGTCCAGAGAGCTATAGATGTACAGGTAAGACAGAAAAGGGTACTTGTCAAGAACGTAACTGTAATTTGACAGAATATTCTCATTTCGCCTGAGTGTCCGGGAATTGTCCTAAGGTCATTTAAATTAGGCCAAAATGAGTATCAAGTTCAACTCTGACCTTGACTAAATAAGACCCCCCCAAACAAAATGAAAGCTCACGTGACACATTGCTGATAGTCTAGGATCAATGTTATTGCATTGCCAACATATATTTTGTGTTGTGATGAGTTGTGAACAAAACGATTGTGATTTGCATGAGTTTCAAGGTCACGGGAGGAAAAAAGTTATGATTATTAGAAACGTCTTATTTGAACTGACAATGTGGTAATAGTGCTGCTTCAACGTCAACAATCGAACGAAATACACGCTGGCGATATTTACATGATACAGAATAGTGTAGTTTTCACATAGCAACATCAACGTCAACAATCAAACGAAATACACGCTGGCGATATTTACATGATATAGAATAGTGTAGTTTTCACATAGCAACATCAACGTCAACAATCAAACGAAATACACGCTGGCGATATTTACATGATACAGAATAGTGTAGTTTTCACATAGCAACATCAACGTCAACAATCAAACGAAATACACGCTGGCGATATTTACATGATACAGAATAGTGTAGTTTTCACATAGCAACATCAACGTCAACAATCAAACGAAATACACGCTGGCGATATTTACATGATACAGAATAGTGTAGTTTTCACATAGCAACATCAACGTCAACAATCAAACGAAATACACGCTGGCGATATTTACATGATACAGAATAGTGTAGTTTTCACATAGCAACATCAACGTCAACAATCAAACGAAATACACGCTGGCGATATTTACATGATACAGAATAGTGTAGTTTTCACATAGCAACATCAACGTCATGGGCAGAACAAGAGACAGCGCTCACTAATGTAGTTATACGTTATATATAATTATATAAAGGTTTAACAAAGTTGTGTAAACAAAATCAAAGTCACTGAAAATACGATTTTAATTCGAGTGATTGCATGTCCACTGAAGATACTTAAGTCACTAATGAAATGTTTCATAGCCCCGATTTCATAGATCAATATAAGAATAGAGCATTATTCAGCAATTCTCTGGTATAAAATAACATTGATTTAAATATTATGGAGGTTAAAATTAAATATTTTCCTGCAGGCGATTATGAAGATAAGTTTTGATTGGAGGGTTGGTATGAGAGCATTTATATGTACTACATCGAAAAATTTTAACTTTGTTGAAGATCATTTCAATACTAAGGTAAAACATTAGGAATCACATCAGGAGCGTGTGTATGGATCCATTTTTATTTTATTTTTAGACCCAACAGCTGACACAAGTCCTATACAAAACTGTCCTGATCCTAACGCTGTGACCGAGACCACTACAACACAGGCTGTCTATCCTACAAAAGGTAAGATTGCTCTCCAAATATGGAAAGGTAAAATATCATACCTATCATACTCCCAGAGTTCTTGTTATTATTTATTTATTTATCTATTTATTTCATTTTATCTATTTATTCATTTTTATCTATTTATTTTATTTTTATTTATTCATCTATTTATTTATTCATTTATCTATTTATTTATCTATTTATTTTATTTTTATCTATTTATTTATTCATTTATTTATTTATCTATTTATTTATTTATCTATTTATTTATCTATTTATTTTATTTTTATCTATTTATTTATTCATTTATTTATTTATTTATCTATTTATTTTATTTTATTTTCATTTATTTATTATTACTATTTATTTACCTCTATAGCTCTTATTAGCCGCCTTTTGTTTTCTAAATTTGACCCCTGACCTCGCGCATGCGCAGATTGCGTAGGGCAAAACTGAAGTACTGATGATTTGGATGAGTGTATACAACGGAAGTTACGGCATAAGAATGTTTACAACAAAACTTTACTCTCAGGATGTCAAGAACAGTACAGCGATAAGTCATCGAAAATTATGCCTGGACCGGTTCTTAAACGAGGAATGTTGGGTAGCCAATGTTTGAAAATGGCCAGGAACTCGAAACAATGTTGTTGATCCCGTGGGGATACGGGTTACAATAGGTCTTCAGAACCCCTTGCTTGTTGTAAGAGGCGACTAAATGGGGCGGTCCTTCAGACGAGACCACAAAAATCGAGGCCCCGTGTCACAGCAGGTGTAGCATGATAAAAATCCCTCCCTGCTCAATGGCCATAAGCGCCGAGTATAGGCCTAAATTCTGCAGCCTTTCAGCAGCAATGGTGACATCTTCATATGAGTGAAAAACGTTCGAGTGGGACGTTAAATAATTTACAACCAACCATCTTGCTGATAATCCTGGACAATTCACACGAGAAACTGTGAAAGCGTACCATTCCCTTGAACTTATAACTCGGGCAAGATCAAGTATGATAGGTAAAATTTCAACCCAGAAGGCACATGCATATACAGCCGATCAAATGTCAGTGCAAAAGTAAATTGCTGTCGTTATTAGGAAATCAACCGTATTTTACAATGTTTCAAATCATTGCATAATCCAAAGGTCCACTGAATGTAAAGATTTCTACAGATAAACCCTATCAAACACAAATATAAATATATGGAGAAGAAATTTAAAGATTGGATCTTTTAGTCTTTTTTTCACTGTTAGATTTAATAGTGCGATATAGTCGGAAACATACTTCGTCTTATCAGTAGTGCTAGCTGAAGTTCAGGCAAATTGCTGATAGTTATCTTGTCAACAAACGATCCGATTCATTCACCGACTCGAAACAATTGTCGAACAACCTCCGTATTAGCGGTGTCAAATTTTGACAAGGTTAGTTTGACATTCACAGTATGTGACAGTTCCAATTTCCTTTCAACGTATAGAAAAGTCGCCCCCATTCTTGTGGTTTTAAAACACTATTCTGAAAAAAAAAACTCATTTAAATTTTTCTCTGGCCATGTATTTTTTTTTTAACCGATATCTAAAGCTATCCTCGGTTAATGTACTGATAAAGCAGTTAAGCATTCACAGGGGCATGATTATTACAGGACATTGTGTAGAATGAGCGGAACATTCCAATATTAAATAAAACACAAAATAAACCCTTTTAAAAATTTACCTTCACTGGATATTATAAGAGAACTTCTTACAATATCCAGTGAGGGTCATTTTTTTTAAAAGGGCTGACTTCATGTTACTTTGGACTTTGTGGCTTTAAAGAGATTTTCAACAAAACTTTACTAATTCAACTCATACAGGTTATTCGGAAAGGGGGGGGGGGGTGTTCCTGAATTCAAGCACCTGTGAAATGGAGGACATATACAGGCACGGATCCAGCTTTTTTCATAGGGGAGGGGAGTCCAAAAGGCCGGGGATCGATCGAGAGAGATGATGAAGCAATATTAAACGCGATGCTATAATGAAAGATTACATTTTCTTTCTGTTGGAAATTCCGGGGGGAGGGGGTAGACCTCCCCCCGACCCCCCCCCCCCCCCTCCCTCCTTGAGATCCGCGCTTGATATACAAATTCCAGGACATTATTGACCCTGTCTCAAACATCCGGTTACTTTTCTCCATCGTCGTCATTTTAGAAAAACACTTAAGTTTCAAGCGGAAATGAACGTCTAAAGGCTCGTATTATTTCACGCAGTATAGACCGTTAGTTAGTAAAAACTGTAACAATCTATGATGTTACCGTTATCGTTCACGCGATTTATGGAAAGCAAATTGGATATCGGAAGTTGTTTGTTTGGTCTTTATTTTTTTTATTTATTCATTTTTTTATTTTTTTTATTATTTTTTTTTAATTTCATTTTGTGTGTTTGTTTGTTTGTAACAGCTCACGACCTAAGCTAAGGGGGCTTCATCTGGTTAAAAAAAATGTAACAGTAATATATTTTAAAATACATGTATAGTATTGTTTACATTTTTAATCGGGAGCAAGCCCCTGTTCCTAGACCTCAGTCTCAGAAAACGTAGACTAATGTCTACAATTATGAAATAACGCAACACATTACAGGTTTTTCCACAATCTCTTTTACACAGCTATTATTCTGCGTTGTGGATTTCAATTAATTTCAATCATTTTCTTCTTTTTTATCGCTAGATGATTCTCTTCTGCTTGTCATCATTGGCGCCATAATAGGAACAATCTTTCTTCTGGCTACTCTCGTTTACGCCTACAAGTATGTCAAGGGAAATGCTGAGAAGGACAAGCGTGTGATGAGGGCCGTTGAGATGTATGGGGAGGCCCCGTTAGGGACCTCTAAAGTGTTCTTCTGCTACGATGAACTGGGTAAATCTAGTACAGAAGAACCGGGTACATCCAATTCCAGAGAGAAAACGAAGTCCTCTTATATACAGAGACTGACCTTGACCCAGAACTTTGTAAACGGTCACGCCTGAGTAATCAGCAACCGCTGATGGTGTCTAGGACTGTCAGAAAACCATTATCTGTCTATATGGATATGATTCGCACAGTTAACCATACATACGACATTGTAGATCATGTAAGATATACAATCATGAACTTCTTTGAGCATTGGCGGATCTAGACGGGGCTGTGGTCTACGTGGATTGCACCCTCCCCCCTCCAGCAGTTGAGGTTTTTAAAGGGGGAGGTCATTTTGGGGTCTTCAACCCCGCCCCCTCCTTTCTTCGGCGGAAAAGGTACAAATTTACTTACCTTTAAATTTTTTTCTGGATCCGCCACTGTTGAGAATTAATGTACTATAAAAATCAGATTGCACACCAAAATCAGCCGATAAAGCTATATCAGTGTGGCCCGTTTTACAAGGAGCGACTGCGTTGAGATGTGCTTTGTCCGTCTGAAGACAGTTTTTCAAAATGACACTTTCCCTACAGTTTTATCTGATTTCAACCAAACTTTATACAATTTTACAGTGACATATATATCAATTTTCCATTTCGATAAATATATGGTAACTGTTGCTAAGAACTGATTAATCTGTCAAATCAATTTAATATATGCTGCAGTTTTCCTCTTATTTCAACGTGACATTGATGACTAAAGAGAGTTGGATAATTCTCTCTGCCGATTTTTATTTTATTCATTTCTATATACAATATGGCTGCGGTTACTAAACAAGATGGTAATCTGTAGAATACAGTCCTACTGCAGACATGGTATTAGTACGCATTTAAAGCAGCAGTCTATTTATATAAACATTATGCTCATTGTTGATTGGACAAATTCAAATTGATGCTACTTTTCCTTCATTGTTTGATGGATTGTATTGAAACTTTATATGAAGAACAAACTGTGGAGCTTGTACGTGATTTCTCATTTATGCAAATTTTGTTTCACTTGTTAATAAAATAGTATTTAAATCTGTAAAATTGCTTCAGAATGTCACAGTTCGTTCAGTTTGTGTGATTTTAAGGAACATTTACAAAGGCAAATGGAAATGATTCTGTGCAACGTGAAAATGTTTTAATGACGTACGACCGCTGTACTAAACGTACAATAATTTCAAAATGGCTACTCGTTTTAAACATTTTCCTCTGATTTAAATGACACATTAAGATGCATAATCTTATCGGTCTGTTCTGTGTTAACTGCACAGTATGGCTTAATTCATTCTCGTTGTCCAGCAGGGACATGATGACGTAACTGATTTATTTAAGAAATAAATTTCATTTTTGAAAATACATGAGGACATGAACTGCGACGCTCTACGCCGGCACACGTCATGAAGCGTATTAAAGTATGTGTGAAGCGTCGCAGTTCACACTTGTAATGACATTTATCACATTTCATATTTACATTTTACTTTCATTTCTGTCGGAATTCTCCCAGCTATTAAAATTGTCGTACTATATTTATCAAAATTCATGTGCACATTGTTCACATTCATGAGGAAATGACCATCATTTCAAATGGTAAAGATATTTAAGAGAAAAAACATTGGAAATATAAATATATCGCAATCAACCATTTTTATTCAATTTCATGTGTTGTACACGTTTCATTTGGAGATAAAAGAGAACAAAACTGAAAGCACGTTTTCTGCTCTCAATTTGGGAATCTTGAATATGAGAACGAACGAGTTGACATCTGATGGTAAATAATTCATTCTTCAGTGATTTATATTTTATTTGAAAAATACAGCAAGGGATGTATGCTAAATATGTCTTGCAATGGATTGTTCATGATTATGAACATAAATGATTAAATCGAAGATCTGTTAAGACAGAAAAAATAAAAGATAAAAAGAAAAACGAGATCCTACTGATTCTTTTTGCATTTTAGTAGCGTATACCGTATATCCGGAGACAAGGGAGGAGGGGGAGGGGGGGGGGGGTTATATCAAATTGCCGATTTCAAAGATTTACCAAAATAAAACTTGCTAATTTTAAGTACACACATACATACATACATACACACACAGATATATATATATATATATATATATATATATATATATATATATATATATATATATGTATATATATATATATATATATATATATATATATTATTATTGTTATTGATGTACTCTGTATACCCAGTCTATCAAATTTGTGTCTTAAAAAAACCCCAAAAAAAACAAAAACGCTATACGGTATAATTTTCAGCATATTTAGCAAAGTTTTCAATGCAACTTCAGACTTTTGCTATTTTATCTCTCTCTCTCTCTCCCTCTCTCTCTCTCTCTCTCTCTCTCTCTCTCTCTCTCTCTCTCTCTCTCTCTCTCTCTCTCTCCGTACATTTATTTTCCAAGTTTGATGAAATACACTGAATGCAGCTTAGGTGACGTTGGCTCATCAGATAAGTAGGGTTCCGATAAGTGGGGGTATTGTTTGGTATGCCATTCATAAGTTTACAGTATCTCTGTTTACAAAGAGGTGATTGCGATTGTATAATGACCATACAGTAACATAATATACATAAGTATATACATACAAAACATGATAGGTTAAGTGACACGATAATCCACATTAGGAGAGAGAGAGAGAGAGAGAGAGAGAGAGAGAGAGAGAGAGAGAGATAGAGAGAGAGGGGGGCTCCTAATATGTTTGTGTATTGGTTGATAGCAGACCAGATGAATCTGATATGGATTGAAAGTGGGGGATATTTTGAAATTGAAAACTTTCCAATTTACTTTAATTAGTGATATCGACTTAATTGCAGTCTTAGTAGAAATTAAAACCTATCTAAGATGTAAGATTAGCAGTTGACACATGAACCTACTATACTACCCAGCTAGGTAATTAGATTTAAAAGGAATATATAGGCATTGTTGATATTTGTAATTTTCATTCAAGTTTCTATAGAATGCCAGTCATTATAACTATGCATTATTCTTTTTTTGTATCCAAACTGACACAACTCGGTGAAATTTCAATTGTTAATAATATAATAAGCCTGGCAGTGGAAGGGTTTTATGTATATCAATATTTACAAAGACTATTCTAAAATGGACATACTAATAAGAATAGGACGTACTAATCAGAATAAGACGTACTAATCAGAATAAGACATACTAATCAGAATAAGACGTACTAATCAGAATAGGACATACTAATCAGAATAGGACGTACTAATCAGAATAAGACATACTAATCAGAATAGGATGTACTAATCAGAATAGGACGTACTATTCAGAATAAGACGTACTAATCAGAATAGGACGTACTATTCAGAATAAGACGTACTAATCAGAATATGACATACTAATCAGAATAGGATGTACTAATCAGAATAGGACGTACTATTCAGAATAAGACGTACTAATCAGAATAGGACGTACTATTCAGAATAAGACGTACTAATCAGAATAAGACGTACTAATCAGAATAAGACATACTAATCAGAATAAGACATACTAATCAGAATAAGACGTACTAATCAGAATATGATATACTAATCAGAATAGGACGTACTAATCAGAATAAGACATACTAATCAGAATAGGATGTACTAATCAGAATAAGACATACTAATCAGAATAAGACATACTAATCAGAATAAGACATACTAATCAGAATAAGACATACTAATCAGAATAAGACGTACTAATCAGAATAAGACGTACTAATCAGAATAAGACGTACTAATCAGAATATGATATACTAATCAGAATAGGATGTACTAATCAGAATAGGACGTACTAATCAGAATAGGATATACTAATCAGAATAATACATACTAATCAGAATAAGACATATTTATCAGAATAAGACATACTAATCAGAATAAGACGTACTAATCAGAATATGATATACTAATCAGAATAGGATGTACTAATCAGAATAGGACGTACTAATCAGAATAGGATATACTAATCAGAATAGGACGTACTAATCAGAGTAGGACGTACTAATCAGAATATGATATACTAATCAGAATAGGACGTACTAATCAGAATAGGACGTACTAATCAGAGTAGGACGTACTAATCAGAATAGGATATACTAATCAGAATAAGACGTACTAATCAGAATAAGACGTACTAATCAGAATAAGATATACTAATCAGAATAAGACATACTAATCAGAATAGGATGTACTAATCAGAATAGGACGTACTAATCAGAATAAGATATACTAATCAGAATAAGACATACTAATCAGAATAGGATGTACTAATCAGAATAGGACGTACTAATCAGAATAAGATATACTAATCAGAATAAGACGTACTAATCAGAATAGGACGTACTAATCAGAATAAGACGTACTAATCAGAATAGGACGTACTAATCAGAATAAGACGTACTAATCAGAATAGGACGTACTAATCAGAATAAGACGTACTAATCAGAATAAGACGTACTAATCAGAATAGGATATACTAATCAGAATAGGATATACTAATCAGAGTAGGACGTACTAATCAGAATAGGACATACTAATCAGAATAATATGTATTTTCTATTTCTCTCCGTTAATGTAATGTACGAGTTCTTTCGTATCTTGGAATATTATAGTATCGACCTTGTTCAATTTCTTATTTATGTGAAAATTAATTATATTCACCATTGTATTGTATATACGTGTTTAGAATAGGTTTCTAATATTCTATTAATTATATTCACCATTGTATTGTATACACGTGTTTAGAATAGGTTTCCTTAAATACAATTGTAATTTACTGGATATGTAAGGATATTTAATTTGGACCAAATCTGTCTTTAAAATATATGCAAATTGCACCAGTTTGGTGAAGTCTAAAAACACCCTAGTTGTTTTGCTTCCAGTATTACTGTAAACAAAATTGTTTCTCGTTTATATTATGGTCATAACTGCATATATATCCAAATCTGAAATAATATATTAAATCTTTTGTATACGATAATCAACAGTCGCAGTAGCACAGTGGTAGAGACTTCGCTTCGTAACCTGGAGGTCATGAGTACGAGTCCAGCTAGTGCCACGTAAGACGTAAGCATAGGTAGTTATTATTCGTAATATTGTGATTCATTCATTCATTATGTCTTCTAAGTTCTTCAGCATATCTCCTTAGCACTGTTGCCCCTACGCCAAACGCGCGACATTTAGAACTGATATTCTCGGGTCCTTTCGAATATGACCTTAAAAACGGAGGTCCCGGGTCGCTGCAGGCCTTGGCATGTTGAACGCAACTCACAGTTCGCTATTCGCATTTCAATAGCAAACCGCATTCTGCATGCATTAAAACCAGATTGGAATTTTCAAGTTGGGGTATTAGTGGTTAGCTGTCATGTCTGTGAAAAATGGTGATGACACTCTCTCTGGTTTTGAAGATCCGCCCCTCCAATATTTATTAATAATACATCACACTTAGTGAATATACATCGGGTTAGGAAACAGTAAAGGCCCTACCATGGAAGTTTGATGGTAAGGTGTTAATGATCAACTACAACCACCTTAAAAAAAGTGGTGATGGTACTCTCTCTCTCTCTCTCTCTCTCTCTCTCTCATCCTTTATAAAAAGGCGTGGTACGGGACAAGTGAGAGGCATTCTCTTATAACTTTGAGATTTGCATTAAAGATAAATTTATCCGCCATTCGTGAAGACCTGTATATTAACAACAAATCGGTTAATATATCCTCTTCCACGTATTTTTGCACATAACGTATGAGTTGCAGTCTTATCGTATTTCTAGCTTTTTCTCTTTTTTTTTTACGTTCCCTATGGCAGTTTTAGAATTTATCGAATATATTGATCAATATCAAAAACAAGAAAGTAAGCTCATGGCAAAGTTCATTCTCAATTGCTAGTTGTTAGATCTCTGTGTGTGTTGCGCGCTGTATGAGGGAAATACATGTTGATCAGATTGCACTAAAACTATCAAAATCATCCTTGAACACCGCGGTTTAAAATCCACAATCGCCCAAGAAGGGGGGAAAAGTCATGTGGTGCATAGAGACGACTCTTAATATTTCAGTGATCATGCTGCTGTTGAAACCGGTGTATTCCTGATTCCACCGGTGTATTCCTGATTCCACTTAGACCACCACATAGATCCTGTAGAAAATTTCTATCACAGCCAACCAGTTCTGTAGTACATGTATATTGTATCAGTACATATTATTGTGGTAGTGTTAGATACATGGCCTTCCTACTAGCTCGGGCTAGTGGGTTAACCCTTTAGCTCGATCGGTAGAACACTGGACTGCCGTGCTAGAGGTCCCGGGTTCGATTCTCATCAGAGGCACAAATCAGTCTCTGTTACATTATCTCTCTAGGATGTATGACTAAAACCATGTATCCTTCACGCACTTGCTGTAGAAATATAACCCCATTAGCAGATATAACGTCACAGCAAATGTTTATGGTAATATGCAGATATACGTTTTTACGCTAATGTTCGGTCCATAAGGCATAGTAGCACATATTGTAGAAAGAATTTCCTTCAAGAATTAGATAAATGATCTGTAAACATAACGCAATACAAGACTTAGCGCTACCCAAATGTAGATGAAATAGAGAGGAAGAGCAATCCCACATGCTCCTAAATCGTAAGTATGGTGCGCATGTTTTACATGTAAGTAATCAGAGGTCAAATAGAATTATCTCAAAAATGTTATTTCCCTCTAGAAATGAAAATATTTTTTTCAAAATATAAAGGTCAATCTTGGATGCATAACAAAGGCGTTATAACGCGAAAGAGAGGTGTAATGACGCCTTTACGGGAAAGGAAAGCGTAATAACGCAAATCAAAGCCAAATAACGTGACGTAAAAAGGCGTTAAAATGCCTTTTGAGAATTAGCGTAATAACACGATTTAATGAATTACAGTTCAATTTCTGATATGTATTACTTTCTTGAATAACACTTGTTCACTTGAATTATACAAAAATAACAGCTTACATCTATAACTAGTGGGTCGTCTGTTTGCGATGGAATGATGCTGTGTCAGGACAGAGGTCAATCTTTCTATACGCATGGGTGAGGTCAACACAGGAACTGAATACGACAGGTGTCTGATCTGTCCGACTTTCTTAATTTTTCCTCTTTATCATTCCAGTAAATGCGTTATTAAAGTAATGATAGCTCTAAATCTTAAAATTTCACTGTGTTGTAAAAATGTGTTATTATGATAGCTTTGTATGTAACTTCAAAATCATTAATAAAATTTACACGAACTTTTTAATTTTATCATTTTTATAAAGATTTCAAATCTTCTATATACAGGGCATTATATAGACATCATTTTTGTACGGGAAGACAATAATATAATTTTGCTGCATTCAAAGCCTCTGGATAGGTTTTCTAACACAAATGATAGCAATAAAAATTCATAAACCTTATTTTTTTCTGTCACTGATATAGAAAATCACAATTTAAAACAAAAAAAAATTCTGACATGACTTTAATTATATCCTATATATCATGCAATGGAATGCGTCAACTGTCAGTCGTTCTTGAGATGGGAAGATGTGTGTATCCTTTGCTACTGGCGCAAGAAATGGAGGAATCATAAGACAGTTTTATACTTACTGCAGTTTTACTAGGTCACCTGAGTCAATCAGGCATCTTTTGCTACTTGTTTTTCGTTCGTCGTCGTCCGTAGATGGTAAACTTTTGACCATTTTCAGCTTCTTCTCTTGAACGGCTGAATTATGACTCCAGGGTCCAGGTTCTATTATTAAAGGGAGACAATGCATGGTGTTCCAAAAAATATTCTGCACGCACCGGAAATTAAAACTAGTAATTACGGGGAGGTCCTGACATGGTTTACATTGAAATTAGTTCAAAACATTACGCCTGGACCAGTAGTGTGTGCGAAGTCTCACAAAGGAATATGTAGGAAAAAGTGTTTAAAATCTTTCTTTGGAACCCCCCCCCCCCCCCCCCCCCCCCCATCAAAATTGGTAGGGATCTTCGATGTTTCCGAACCCGATGTTTATTCACTAAATGTAATGTATTCGAGGGGCGGATCTCTAGAACCAAAGAGAGTACCATCACCATTTTCTCAGTGTTGGTTGTTCAATAAAAACACTCTACCCTTAAAGAGACACTGCAGCTCATTTTCCACATTTTAATCGAGTGCTTTTTTAAAACACGTATCGATAAAAATAATAAAAATCATAACAATTCCGACAATTTTGAACATAAGGAATGCATTAATTTGCTCGCAACTGCACTTTGAAGATCACACGGAATTCAATGGTTTCTTCGTAAAAGTTTATTCAAATACCCCTTAAAGGGGTCCATACTCGTTTATCGAGTATGGGATATTATTTCCTGCTTTTTTTATAATTAAGTAATTATAAATCATTATTACAATGGAAAAGCTTTCATGTCCCTATTAACCAAACAATATTTTAAAAAAGACAAAGAAAAAACACGCCAAGTGTTTTGATAAAAATAGCACTTACTTTTAAAGCTTTGCATGTGTGTCTCGTAGATAGATGGTCATAGTTAATATCCCCACGTAAATTCTAGTTCGCGTATATGTTGTATCTCGTTCTATTTCAACCTTTTTCTCACATAATCTGTCAAAATTCTGGGTTTAGCCATAGTACACTTCTGCTCACTGGATTGTTTACCGTCCGTGCGCATGCGTCCTAAGACCGAAGGAGAAGTCTCAATGTATTTAAAAAAGGGCCTTCAAAAACTATTAAATTTTGCATTTTAACGAAAATTGTCAACTTTAGAAATGTGTTATTTTCGCAAAGTTTATACATTTGCAACATAATTAGAGAAAGCTCTGGGAAAATTGTCATTTTACGATTTTTGAGTAAAATGAGCTATAATGTCTTTTTAAAGTTTCAGGCCATGGGGCAAGAGTAGTCGATGTTTTCGAATCCGGTGTTTATTCACAAAAGGTAATGCTTTATGAGTAAAGATTAGAGGGGCGGATCTCCACAACTAGGAGGAGTACCGTCAGCATTTTTATTGACAGTGGTGATACTTGATCATTTGAATCCTATCCTCAAAATTTCATGCTCTGGAATAGGGGTTTACAATATGTTTCCGATCCCGATCTTTATTCACCAAGTGTAATATATTATTGATTTAAACAAATGGAGGGGAGGATCTCTAGAACCAGATAGAGTACTATCACTATTTTGTTGATCATGTTTTCACAGTGGTGGTATTTGACCATTTAAACCACTAACCTCAAACTTTCAGACCCCGTGGTAGGGTTATTGGATGATTCTGAACCCGAATTTTATTTACTAAGTGTAATGTACATGTATTATCAATAAAAATTAATGGATGGATTTCTAAAACCAAAGAAAGTGCCATTGCCATTTTGTCACAGTGGTAGATGTTGGCAACGACGATTTTTAGGCCCAGGTATGGAGTGTTCGAGGTTTCCGAACCCGATGTTTATTCATCAAGTAAAAAAATTGAAGGGGCGGGTCTCCAGAAATAGAAAGTATCATCACCATTTTTTTTTACGGTGGTGATGATAGTTGACCATTAACACCGTAATCCCGTGGGGATCCTGGTTATAATAGTTCTTCAGTACCCCTTGCTTATCGTAAGAGGCAACTAAATGGGTCAGACCACAAAAACCGAGGCCCCGTGACACAACATGTGTGGAACAATCTCTCTCTCTCTCTCTCTCTCTCTCTCTCTCTCTCTCTCTCTCTCTCTCTCTCTCTCTCTGCTCAAAATGCCCTAAGCGCGAGCATAGGCCTAATTTTTGCATCCCTTCACCGGTAATAGTGACGTCTACATAAAATCCTGTGGCTTTTGTATCTATACATAATATTCGTTACAAGTTATATACTCGGTCTTCATTTATTTTAAACACAAATAATTGTAAAAGAAATTTCAGAAATGTAATTTTTCTACAGGTAAAATGAGCTCTTGAGTGTCGAAAATGTCACAAAACCTTACACTCGTGTGGCGGGGACTAGGACCGGCAATAAAATGTATTAAAAACCGTAAGATGAGTTCAATATTCAAGTCTATCTGAATAATTTTTTTATTTAATCGAATTGGTTTAATTTTTTTTTTTTATATTTAACTGAAATATTTGTGGGGATATTAGTTCACATAGACGTTATTGTGTAAACTAACATGGCTACGTCAACAAACGAAATCACATGAAGCTGTGAATTGTCGGGTCGTATGGGCCTTTAATGAATATTTGAAGGTACATTTGGACACAAATAAAATGGAAATATAAGTGGAATTTGTGTATTAAGTTTATGAGACGGCAGTGCAACAACACAGCGATGTATAACCGCAACTATGCCCACGTTTTCGTGGGGCGAAAATCAACTGTGCCCACGTTTTCGTGGGGCGAAAATCGAAGGTTTTTCAAAGGGGTGGATCTATACTCTCTGATCTGTCCCAATATTTTATCAGAGAGCTTACAGTTCTGAGCTACATATTTCAAATTATAGTGTCTATTTAATTCACCGGGTTGTTTTTTTCCAAATACCACATGTTTAGCTTTGTCAACATTTACATTTCACCCACTGATTTAATGCTGTAGATGATTTATGTGTATTTTGTAAGCCTTGTTCTCTCTCAGAAAATAGCAATGTATCATCAGTGAACATTATAAAAACAAACTTGGAAGTTTTCCCATATTTCTGAAAGAACACACAAATTCCTAGTCATAGTTGTTTACATCTATTAAGAATGTAAGTAGAAGTGTGGAGATTGATTATCCCCTGCATCAAACCCTCGTGACAACTAAAGAACCCTGACAACTGTTTTTTGTGTTTTACATGTGATTTTATATCAGAGGGCATGTATAATGACGTAGAGATGTAATATATGCTTCGTTGATTTAGGAAGTAACACGTTCTTTTGTATTTTATCCTAAGTTTTTTGTATAATTTACGGAACAGCAAAATAATTTGTTACTCTCGGCAGTAGTTTCGTTAATTATTCCATATAAAACAAATCTTTCACCAGTTAATCTATAACCAGCCTTGAATGCAAAATAGACATCTTTTATTCAGTATGGCAGAAAACATCTTTGACTTTACTTGAGCTGGATGTGCTATTATAAAACTTTTCTAACCAAAATTCCAAATTCGAATTCCACGATTTTGAAGCAATGACAATGCGATAAACACAAAAGCGCTAAAATAATTTTTTAAAAAACTGTTTCTTCACACTACCCCCCCCCCCCCCCCCCCCGAAGTTTCTGACAGCTGTGTTCTAAATATGCTATATATCGAAAAATATAAATTGCAATCTGACGTTAAATTCTCTTTGATCATGTATGCTTGAATTTTCAACTTTGCTATTCATTTACAAGAATAAAGTCAATATACAAAATAAAGAGCACAAAACTATAATCAAAGAAAAGCCGTGGTACATGGTTTGTTAAGAACAGAGAAAAATGCCTCCGAGTCAATTAAATTAAATGCCGATACATCTGCTTGACATTGTAGGGTTTTCTCTGAGGAAACTCTCTACAGAACTTTTCCGTATTGACCAAATTTAAAAGTTTTCTTCTTCGAAGTTGTAAAGGAAACTTTACAAAACAAAACTTGCGTCACAGACAAACGTTCCAGAACAGGGGTTATTTAAAATTTGGCATACCCAAATCTGGACATATGACACGCAGGTAACTTTTAAAAATTCATTTTTATTTCTGGTTTTGTACATAATTCAATTTTTCATACTTGTACATACATATATGATAATCTGACTATATATACATATATGATAATCTGATTGAAATGAAATCAATGTGTAGTTTTGTAATTACATTGAACAAATTACAAAATTTGTATTCTTTCAGATTTTGTGCATTGCTTTATTTTTTAAATATGGTTTTGAATAAATTATGGTATTCAGTTAAAAATAGAATCATTGCTGAAAAAAAGTTATGAGGTATTTTTATTTTTTCAAAATATCAGATTGTTAAGAATTAATCTCTTTTAATGCTTTATACTAGCAAAATTAATTATATTGAATAACTCATCAATATCCTGAAACATTACATTATGTTTGCTTCACACACACACACACACACACACACACACACACACACACACACACACACACACACACACGCACACAAAAAATAGATATAGATATAGAATATGAACGTATAGTTGGCTACATATAGGTAGGAGTTGATGTTGAAAGACAGAGTATTGTTTTCGTGCTCCGAACTTTCACCACGCACTATAGGTATATATTTGATTTTTTTTTGGGGGGGGGGGGGGGGGGGGTGCGTAAAACAAAACAACACACAGATACTAAACATGTTTTCGAAGGACGGTAAAGCTCAAAGACGCAAGGCGACAACAGAGAGTGATGTAAAATAGGCAGTTGTGTGAAGAAGAAGAATAATAAAAGATTTTAAAATACTAATATAATCTTCCTTTTACGGTGTGGAGCATTCTTTGAAAATATGCTGCCGGAAAAAGAAACATCACACGGCTCACTAATAATAAATATTGAAATCTCCTATTCAGAAGAAAATTATAGAAGATTTTTTTTTTTAACATCTTATAGTTGAAATTTCACTGTATAGACAGAGAATTATTCTGGGACCATTTTCACAAAAATCTTAAGACTAAGAAAAAATTTTTGTCTCTGCTTTATTCTCAGCGGAGTGCAACTCCGCTCTGAATAAGAAAGCCAGGTTTATTCCTTATGTATTTACTTAGTTTTGCGCATTCCAAAATGTATGTGTAAGAATTATTAAATAATGTATTGTTTCAAAACAAACCGGATGCCACTGATTTAATGACCATATATTATTCAAAATGTACAAAAATATACATGCGACTACTTACTTACTAAAGATTTACAGTGTTTTGAAATTTTCGTCATAATGAAAAGAAATTTTTTTAGGGTGAAAATCACAAATAGAATGTGAATCTTTTCTGTTATTAATTTTATTTTGATACGAGTTTTTGTACTTGTATCCCACATTTTTTTTTCAGTTTGATTTCACGTCTCTCTATACTTTAATATTCACCATGACAATTGATCACTAACGAATCCCAAGTTACAAACTATTACACTCTATATTTCGGACGTCATCACGCTACTTTAAGCAAATTCAATATCTCTCTGTAATAATTCTTCAGAAGTCCTGTAAGTATCTCCTCCAAACCTTTACATAAACACTTAAGCCGCCAGAACTGGGAAAATATTGAAAGGCGGGTCGGACAAATTTGCCATTTAACAAAGCACAACAATCGACCTCAATCCCAATATCATTGTGGCTAGAATGAAGAGTCATAAATTATATTTTTGATTACCAGGTAACGTTTCGTATAATGACACCATTACCGATTCTGTAATGTGGTGACCCACAATTCAGCATTTCAATGTTTATTCAAGAAGTTAATATTGGTTATTGCGATTTAGCAGTGAAGGTTCTGTTGAATGTAGTTAAAATGCATTGTGTGAAAATGTTTCTCTCGAATAACATAAGTATTATTATGTGACAAGTAAACAAACTTCAATCAAGAACCTAATATTCATAATTGCGTACCCTGGCCATTGTCCCCAAGTCTGCGCGGAAAAAATAACGGTTATATGATACATATAAATACAAAGCATTCTCTTTAAATTCAACATATAAATGAAAACTTTCTGACAGCAAAACAAAAGCACCCTCAGAGTTGGAGAGATTCGCCACGTGAACTGGGTTCCCTGAAGCGTTGGTTCATTGAGGACGAATAAAAAAAAAAGTGTCCGTGGGAGAGCCCGGAAAGATGACCAGAACGGTTTGGGTGTTAGTCATCCTCTTCCTGTCATCCCTCACCTTTTGTATACAGAACGGTCAGTCTAATTCGAGTCTGCAATTATTTTCTTTTATTTATTCGTATAATATTTATTATGGTAACGTTTGTGTATGTTGCGGAGTGTACATGTCAAATTGTATTTCTTTTAAATTATTATTATAACTGTTTAGCCAAAATCCATGATAGTACTTCCAACCTTCCAAGTTTATTCTGTTGTAAATATTTTCGTAATTTTCTTGTCAAAGAGAAAAGTAGACATTCATATTTGTGACGATCTCAGATCACACATTTGAATTATATCTATGATGACCAGCAAATATAACATGTTGTTAGAATGTGAGTCAAAAATTCTTATAAATTACACGACTAAAATGAATCAATTGAAATATTTTGTGGTAATATGAATATTATAATTACAGATATTGTGTATGTGATCGACATCTCAGGCAGTCTTTCTCAGTCGGATTTAAACTACTCGGCGGAATTTCTTCACGACATCACAGAATACCTAACGATTAGTTCCAGCGATATACAAATCTCTATTGTAACATTTTCAAGCGTGTCCACGATACGTTATGATTTTAACAATCTGACAACGCTATCTGACGTTCTGACGTCACTACTGGGTCTGAAATCGCTAACGACAAGTGGTGGTACTAAGACATATTTAGCGCTAAATGACTCATACGATCTTCTGACGTCACCATCTAGTGGCATGCGCACTGGCGTCAATAAAACAGTTGTAGTTCTCACTGACGGGAAATCGGACAACCTTCTGTATACACGAGCGGCTGCCGAGAATCTTCAGCAGAATGGAGTGGAAGTGTTTTCTGTAGGGGTAGGCACAGAAGTCAGCTATGACAAGACGGAATTGTACGCCATTGCTAGCGATCCTGATTCTTACTACCAACATGATATCGATAATTTTACATACCTCTGTAATATGGTCCCCACGCTTGCTGTTAAATTGGGTAATTCAGTTTGCTACTAATCGACAACATGAATTTCCCAGTAAAATTGAAGAAGAAAAATGATAGCTCTGTTTCCTGTATCAATCGTTAATTATCTATAACTAAAAATATTTATATTTTCTATTTTGTGAACAATCGGTTGCATCGCTTTGGATCAAGAAATGTCCAATTGAAAAGCCATTGATTTCTCTTTGACATTCAGATCCCTCTTTGACCTCGATCACTTTACCTCCTGATTGTGTTACAACCACGACGACGACACCGAGCCCAAAAAAGAAAGGCACAGATGCCCCGACAACCGCGGCTGAAACCACCACCACAACCGAAGCAACAACTACCACCATCGCAGACACAACCACCACAACCGAGGCTACTACCACCACCATCGCAGACACCACTACCACAACCGAGGCTACTACCACCACCATCGCAGACACCACCACCACAACCGAGGCTACTACCACCACCATCGCAGACACCACCACCACAACCGAGGCTACTACCACCACCATCGCAGACACCACCACCACAACTGCGGCAGCAACGACCACCATCACCACAGAGAGTACGATTTCCACTGCAGCCACCAACAATACCGGAGCTTCCCAAAGTCAGCAATCTACGGCAGACGACTCTTGTACGTACCTTCTTTGCTTCCAGATATTGCTACGATTTCATTACTAATGTTAAGTTATTGATGTCATAGTGATGGACCTTATTTTCTCACGTTACAGCATCAACTATTCCTTTGATTATTGTGGGAACAACGGCGTCTCTGCTTCTGATGTCCTCCATACCAGGAGCCTACTTCATTCGCAAAGCCGCTTTGAGGAGGAAAATTCGACAGGAAGAAAAGGAGGAGGAAGTCAGACACGCTATTCAACCCTATGAGAATTCGTTACCCAAGCAACTTGGTCCGGGAAAACCCGCCTGGCAAACATAGACATTTCCGAAAATAGCATTCCTTTTCTAAAAATAAACACTCGGTGCTATTTTGTAGTAAATGTCATGGAAATACTTTAAAAATATCAGGTCTGCTGATTTTGTGCATTTTTATTCTTCTTTCGCTTTTTTTTTTTTTTTCGCGTATTCATATAACTATGTCGAATTTGATCAGCAAGTTATTCTATTATACCTGAAAATTTCATCTGTCCTACCAGCAATAAGTTGATTTTAAATTCTTCTGTCATAGCGGTTTTTTGTTTTGTTTTTTTTTTTTGGTTTTTTTTTTTTTTTTTGGTTTTTGTTTTTGTTTGTTTGTTTGTTTTTATTTATTTATTTTTTTTTTTTTTTTGTTGTTGTTGGTTTTTTCTTGTCTTGTTTTTTATTATTTTCATTATTTTATTTTATTTTTGTCAACACTGATTCTGAATTCACGACTCAAAACTTTACAACTTGCTAGTTAAACTTAATCGTGCATCTCTAAGGTTCTTGAGGAAAATTGTTTTGAAGGGATCTGTCAGACTTTGTTGAACTACCTTCTGGAATGTGTTCGGATGGTTTTCTGGCGAATCATTTCCTTTGCTGTTCTGTGATAACCCCATGAACTAACAGTGCGCTCTGAATAGACTCAGGCTACGAGTTTTGTAGTCTACATCATACATTATTGATTTTTTTTTTCTTTTCTTATGTTGCTTATTTATATGATTATTATTAGTGTCAATAAATATATTGTTGCTATAGGTATGTTTTATAGAAATGAAATGAATTACGTCACTCCCTCTCTGTATTTGTATGCATGATACTGATGTTTATTATTGTCGTCCGAGACGACAGTAAATACTGTAATCTCAACTTTTATTCGCGTGCGAGAAATTTTCGCAAGAACCTCATCGTCGCGAATACTTCTCGAAAACCAGTCCTTCGATGTATCTGTCTAAGATTATCTTCGTCGCAAAAATTAATCACTACGAACAACTTTATCACTGGTAAATCGCGAAATAAAGATTTCGCGAATAAAAGTTGATTTACAGTATTGAACGAGGGAAATGAGGCGGACGATAACTACTGTTATCTTAGTCAGCAAGTAAGTATTTCAATCAAACTTTAAGGGGGGGGGGGGGGTGACTTTCGTTGTTGGTGAGTGATAGATAGGATGTGCATGTAGTGTTGATTTCAGGTGGCATCGCACCTGTTGTCACTGTAAGGCAATACATATTTCATTCCGTGTCATATTGAGACAAACAGACACGTGATCTGTTATTCCGTACACAGAAGAACATTTGACCTAATGATAAAAATGATAAAACGTCAAACTGATCAAGACCAGTTGAAATGTTTGAAAAATACAAACTACATAGCCACACCATATATTTATATCTTATATCTGTAATTTATACATATATATATATGTGTGTGTGGGTGTGGGTGTATATATATATATATATATATATATATATATATATATATGTGTGTGTGGGTGTGTATGTGTGCTTGGGGGGGGGGGGGGGTGTGTATAAAACTGATTTTCTTTATTTTTGTTTTATACTACAGTACAAGATGGCGAAGGTTTAATGATATCAATTAAGGTCATAGGATACATAGAATTAGGGTTTTATGCTGTATTTACTTGAGATTTTCTATTACATATTTGAAAAAACAACAATGCAAATCGGCCATGCTTACACGAAATGCACCAATAAAAGAATTTAATTTTGTAAGAAATGTTTTCCATATGTTTGTAAATATAGATTTTTAGTATTAATTAAACATTTACAAATAGTTTACAAATTGGGGATATCATATGTACTTAAACCAGATTTATTCAACCACGACAAATTCAAAGTGCATATCCCGGTTTTAATCGCTGCAGGGTTAATCCCGCCCTATTACTGCTACTAAGGACTTTACGCTAATCCCGCGGAGAGACACATGGGTCATTGTTTCGCTTCTAAACCTGTTAATTTCTAATCCAATATTGTTCGCTGAAAATTCAGGTGACCCTAAAACTGCACGTCGTGGTGCCAAAACAATCATTACTCCCAACAATACCGGGTTTTTGTTCTGTGTTGAAAGTTTAAGAATGGAGTAATTTTTCCGACAAAATCATGAAAAGTAACATCTTTATTTTAGTTTTACTGTTCGTTGGAGTGGGTGCTATATATAAAGGTAAGCCAGCAGTATTTGATGACGTAGCTGACGTGGTTGAGCATTTGTATCACGACTTGTTTGTTTTCAGTCCACTCAGTACTTCCCTATTACGATTAAATGCATACATTTTCAGTTTACAGTAATTGCTGTATATTTTGTGTTGTGGCATTCGAACATATCTTTCTTAGTGTTGGACCTTCTACCTCTATAAATCAGGAAGATTCCCTCGCAGTTTTCTGAAATATATTCTCCACTTAAATCAAATAATTTTTCTCCACAGTGCTTGGAGCCTGACAGTTTATAATTATGCTACGTCTCGCCGTGTATAAGGACATGATTGTATTTGATTAGAGTGTAGCGCGATGGTAGAATTTACGGGGGGGGGGGGGGGGGGCACCAGCGGTAAGAGGGACAGGAGAAGGGAATTGCAGTAACAATGCTTATATAATAAACATGCTCGTTGCGAAGTAATATTTATTACTAACGAAAGTAACGAAAATTGTATTGAATATAATAAAGTGTGGTCATAACGAAATGTTTTTCGCCCGCCCTGGAGGTTCACTATAAACGTGTTTTACTGCAAGAGGAAATGGGGGAGTAAAAAAAAAGGGGGGGGGGAGAAGGCAACGTTTATAATTTTCATGTACGAATAAATCACTTTACAACAGGAACCTTCTGCATATGAATGATTAAATCTTCTGTTTAGATTTTAACCCTGTCTTTGAACTTCATGTATTAAACGGATAAAGGTTTTCAAAACCATTAACCTCAAGTGACGTTTTGGTGCATTATTCTTCTGGTTTGTCATCACCTGCTTGTATCTGATGTCATTACAAAGAATTTGAAAGGAACGTCTATGAAATATTCAATGATCGCGACTCTCAGACTTAAGCACTAAATGTTTGGGTTTTTAGGAACATGTAACGGTGTGTAGACCCCTGTAAGGATTAATATTGTCTACAATATCATTGTGTATTGCATGTATATAAGAAATAAACCTTCATCGTTTATATTAATCATACTCAATTTTTGACGTTTTCAATGTAATAACTATCGGTTATTGTAAGTCAACAATTCAGTTGGAATAACTATACCTTAGAAGTATCCGTGGTTTTTAGTCAACAATATCTAACAGCCATATCCTAGATGTATCTGTACTTGTTAGTTAACAATATTTAACAGTCATATCCTAGAAGTGCCCGTGTTTGTTGAAGTGCCCGTGTTTGTTAGTCAACAAATTAAAAACAATTATGAAATAGTTATGGATACTTTTAATCTCTTACCAAAGGGTATTGCACTGCGCTCTAAGCGTAACGCGCCCTCTAGCAGAGATTGTGATGCTTTTTCAAGTCATATTTCGGACTGACATTTTGAGTCAGCAATATTGTTAATTATGGCATTGTGATGTCATTGCTTGTGAATCGTAATGACGGCCAATTGAACAACAACATATTTCTAACCTTTTCATAGCAAAATCATATTGGATTGATTGATTGACTTTCGTCCTGTTGAGAATGTTTCAATCATATTGAGACGTCACCTGCTGTAAGCGAAGTACCACTAATCTAGACCTATGCTTAGCGCTCGGGGCCGTAGCAGTGACGGTACTTTTACATGTCAATGCCTGCTGCGACACGGGATCTGCGTTATTAAGGTCATATCCGAAAGACCCGTGATTCTCACTTCTAAATGCCGAGCGTTTGGCGAAGGAGCAATCACTACCTATGTTTTCGTCTTAGGTTTGACGCGGCCATGGTACGAGCGAGGCTCGAACTCACAAGCTCCCGATTATGAAGCGAACGCTCTAACCACTGAGTTACCGCGACCGGTAAATCATATTGGATTGTCATCTTCTGTTTTGAATTGTTCTATTATGAAATTCTTATATGAATCCAATCCAAATAGAAAGAGGATGGAATTTTAAGAAATGTTTAATGGTCTCAATTCATTGATATAGAGATATGCAATATATGAAGCTCAAGGCGGATGGGACCTGTCAACGGGGATGCTTACTCCTCCTAGGCACCTGATCCGACCTCTGCTGTACATCCAAGTGTCCGTGTTTGCCTTTCTCTTAATTTTGTTTTTTATAGGATTGTGAGGTCGATTACTGTTCGTTATCGTCACTTGTTCACTGATATGTCTTTGGGTTGTTTAGTGTAATAGAATATACATCAACTGGCAATCAAGACAATTTCAAAGAACTCGAACCACGAACCCTACCTCATTAAATCTCATCGTATTATGAACGTTAACTTTCTAAAGAGCAATTTTGGCAGAAACAAAAACCAAAAAAAAACAACAAAAAAACAAAAACAAAAACAAAAAAACAAAAAAAAAAAAAAAAAACATAATAAAAACAACAAACAAACAAGAAATAAATAAAACAAACAAAAAAATAATAATAAAAACACACAAAAACATTAGAATCTAAGAATATGCTAGTTTTGTTGGTTCATGGCTCAAGTTCTTTATGTTTCCTTCGAATTGAAATATGTGCCTGACCCTCGGTTTTACGTCGAGTCGTAGCTCTCGGGAAATCCATAAACGTGTTATTGCAGTCATAAGCAGCAAATAAATCAAAAGTAAAATTGCATTTTCTTTGATCAGATATTGTGCTGGTTATCGACACATCTGACAGTGTGGACGGTTCAGATTTGATAGAAGCCATAGATTTTATCTACAACGTCACGAAATGGTTAACAATAGGATCTCAGGACATCCAGGTAGCGGTAGTTACCTATGCCAGTGACGTCACAGAGCAATTTGACTTAGATGATTACGTCACAAATGCAACTCTTCTGGATGCTATTGAAAAGTTAAAATCTATATTAAGAACCGGTGGTGGGACGTACACTTTTGACGCTCTTACATACGTAAAAACTACGTCATTTATATCCATGCGCGGAGCCCGAAATAACAGCATGAAAGCGGTTCTTGTGATGACGGATGGGCAATCTACAAACTACCCTCTGACTGTTTCAACAGCTAACGCGCTGAGGTCAGATTTAAATGCTGAGGTGTTTGCCATTGGGATAGGAAAAGATTCCAAGCGGAATGTGGAGATTCAGGGGATAGCGAATGATCCAGATTCGTACTATGTGTACTACGTGGATTCCTTTGATTATCTCTGTAGCCTAGTGCCATCCTTGGTACCGAAACTAGGTAAGTGTCTCCTTAATATCTAAACTAGGTAAGTGTCTCCTTAATATCTAAACTAGGTAAGTGTCTCCTTAATATCTAAACTAGGTAAGTGTCTCCTTAATATCTAAACTAGGTAAGTGTCTCCTTAATATCTAAACTAGGTAAGTGTCTCCTTAACATCTAAACTAGGTAAGTGCCTCCTTAATATCTAAACTAGGTAAGTGTCTCCTTAATATCCAAACAGGTGTCTCCTTAAACCCCAAAACTAGATACATATCTCCTTAATATCGAATCTAGGTGTCTTCTTGATTGCCCAAACTAGATAATTGTCTCCTTAATCTCCCAAACTAGGTAAATATCGCCTTCATTCTCCAACGTACGTACTCTAAGTGTTACCATGATATCAAAAGTAAAGAAAAAAAGTATCTCATTCAAATCCGACTAGGTAAATATCTCTTTAATACCCAGACTAGGTAAATATCTCTTTAACACCCAGACTAGATAAATATCTCTTTAACACCCAGACTAGGTAAATATCTCTTTAACACCCAGACTAGATAAATATCTCTTTAACACCCAGACTAGGTAAACATCTCTTTAACACCCAGACTAGGTAAATATCTCTTTAACACCCAGACTAGGTAAATATCTCTTTAACACCCAGACTAGATAAATATCTCTTTAACACCCAGACTAGTTAAATATCTCTCTAACACCCAGACTAGGTAAATATCTCTTTAACACCCAGACTAGGTAAGTATCTCGTTAACACCCAGACTAGGTAAATATCTCTTTAACACCCAGAATAGGTAAATATCTCTTTAACACCCAGACTAGATAAATATCTCTTTAGCACCCAGACTAGGTAAATATCTCTTTAACACCCAGACTAGGTAAATATCTCTTTAACACCCAGACTAGATAAATATCTCTTTAACACCTAGACTAGGTAAATATCTCTTTAACACCCAGACTAGGTAAATATCTCTTTAATACTTAGACTAGGTAAGTATCTCTTTAACACCCAGACTAGGTAAATATATCGTTAACACCCAGACTAGGTAAATATCTCTCTAACACCCAGACTAGGTAAATATATCGTTAACACCCAGACTAGGTAAATATCTCTCTAACACCCAGACTAGGTAAGTATCTCGTTAACACCCAGACTAGGTAAATATCTCTTTAACACCCAGACTAGGTAAATATCTCTTTAACACCCAGACTAGGTAAATATCTCTTTAACACCCAGACTAGGTAAGTATCTCGTTAACACCCAGACTAGGTAAATATCTCTCTAACACCCAGACTAGGTAAGTGTTTCCTTAGTATTCAGATCAGGTAATTGTCTCATTGATATTCAAGTAAGGTAAGTACCAATATAAGGAGGTATACTACATTGTCGTAATGGCTGGCTTCCTTTTTTTCAGATTACTTTCTTATTAAAGCCTTGTGAGGTTAAATTGAAAGTGTTAAAAAATTATAAAAGGTCGTTATTACGACTTAAAAAGTCGTATATGTGCATTATTTAAGCAAAGATGAACCTTGTTAGTTGTTGACGTGGAGAGGAGGTGTCACTCCTGCAACATGAAACGTCTAAAGAAGTTTGTATTCAGGAACTTTCAGAATGAGAGTGTTGAGAGGTGGCGGTCTGGGGTTACATTGCGCAAGACATAGAGCTGCTTAACCCCCCTCCTACACACACACAAACACACACACACACACACACACACACACACACACACACCATACACACACACACACACAATCACACACACACACATACACACACATACACACACCACATACACACACACACACACCACATACACATACACACACACACACACCACATACACACACACACACACACAAATAATGAAAATTACACTAAAAACCCAGCTGATAGCTTAGCGGAATTGACTTCATTTTGATAGATTAAACCTAAACCTTAAATCTTGTATACGGATTTTTTTAAAATTTCTAAATTTAAACCTGTATACATAAAAAGTGTTTCTGTGACATTTCGTTCTTCAATTTAACTGGTCACATAGTGCCACATTATTTAGAAAATCACAAGTTAAGAAAATCAAATGCAACACATACATATTCTTTCATTTTTCATTTGGTATATAGTTCCAAATACCTTCCATGATGATCCCATAATTCAGAATTTCAACGGTCTTATATAATACCGGAAGTCGTATTAACGACTTTTTATTTCGTAATAACGACATTCTATATCATAATAACGACTTTTTATCTCGTAATAACCACTTCTTAACTCGTAATAAAGAATTTCAAAAGCCGTAATAACGAGGGTTTTTTTTATCTCGTTTTTACAATTTTTTTATCTCGAGATAACGACTTTTTATCTCGTAACAACTACAGTTTACTTCGTTTTTACGACTTTTTATCTCGTTATTACGACTTTTAAAAAAAAAAAAATAACACTTTCAGTTTGACCTCACTATGTTTTCGTACTTTCTACTAAAACTGCATTTTTAATTACATAATGTATACTAGAATTTTTTAAATTTCAAAATATCAGTGTAAATATCCTCCACTTCATCGTCCTTAAAATCTAAACAAATAGATGTCTCCTTAATATCTAAACAAATAAATGTCTCCTTAATATCTAAGCAAATAAATGTCTCCTTAATATCTAAACAAATAAATGTCTCCTTAATATCTAAGCAAATAAATGTCTCCTTAATATCTAAACAAATAAATGTCTCCTTAATATCTAAACAAATAAATGTCTCCTTAATATCTAAGCAAATAAATGTCTCCTTAAAATCTAAACAAATAAATGTCTCCTTAATATCTAAACAAATAAATGTCTCCTTAATATCTAAACAAATAAATGTCTCCTTAATATCTAAACAAATAAATGTATCCTTAATATCTAAACAAATAAATGTCTCCTTAATATCTAAGCAAATAAATGTCTCCTTAAAATCTAAACAAATAAATGTCTCCTTAATATCTAAGCAAATAAATGTCTCCTTAATATCTAAGCAAATAAATGTCTCCTTAATATCTAAACAAATAAATGTCTCCTTAAAATCTAAAGAAGATAAGTGTCTCAATAATATCTAATCAAGATATGTGTCTCCTAAATATATAACAAAAGTTAGGTGTCTCTTTGATATACAGACAAAGTAAGTTTCTTTTTGGTACCGAAACTAAGTGTCCTTTTAGTATCCAAAATACATTGTAGGTACGTACGTGCATCCTTGATTTCAGGGTAGGTAACCGTCTCCTTAATAATCAAACTAGGTAAGTAAATTCTTCGGTAGTTGATAACCAAGGTAACTTTCTTGTTTTATAATATTTGTATGATGCAATCGTTTTCCTGACACCCACGGGATGTAAATTCAGATTAGGTAAGTATTACCTTAATGTCCACAGAATATAAGTATCACTCAAATCTTGATATCCACAAATTGGTAAATGTCGTCATGATATCCACAAATAGGTAAATTTCGTCTTGATATCCACAAATAGGTAAATTTCGTCTTGATATCCACAAATAGGTAAATTTCGTCTTGATATCCACAAATAGGTAAATTTCGTCTTGATATCCACAAATAGGTAAATTTCGTCTTGATATCCACAAATAGGTAAATTTCGTCTTGATATCCACAAATAGGTAAATGTCGTTATGATATCTACAAATAGGTAAATTTCGTCTTGATATCCATACTAGGTAAATATCTTTATAATTTCCACAAATAGGTAAATGTCATGATATCCACAAATAGGTAAATGTCTTTATGATATCTACACTAGCCAATTTTCATCTATATTTTTACTAGGTAAGCGTTTTCTTAAAATTTATATTACTTAATTTCAAATATACTCGATGCCAGGAAATTCATGTAACTTCCGGTATATTAAAATTTTTCACATTTCCTATGTTTTTGCCTTTTTAAGTCTTTACTAGTTATAATGATAGTCATTTTCTCATGAATGTTAGGCGGATGTGAACAATGTGCGTATGAATCTTGATTAATGTTATATGTATATTTCAAATGTTTGGGAATTCCGACAGAAATGAAAACAGAATGTAAATACAACCAAAAAAAAAAAAAAATTAAAAAAATAAAAATTCAACTTTGATAATAATTGAGGGCATGAACTGCATCGCTTCATACTGACATACTTTTCATGTTCAAAGCGCTAAGGTATTTTCAAAAATGAAATTCATTTCTTAATTGACACCATGGCACAGTGCCTCATTCCGATGAAGCTTAAGTTTAAACAGCCTGATAATTTACTAATGTATAACACTGTGACATTTAGATCCCGATGCTCTCCCTCAGGGGATTTCCACCTGTCCAACAGAACTCCCTGCACTACAGACCACAACTCCCGGTACGTATATCCTTATGTCTTGTAGCAAAGGATTAGGTTTATTAAGGTTTATTTATTTCTATGATAAAACTTGTAAAAAAAACTTTTCACATATTTCTATGACATACTCTTTGTGAACAGGAAAGCCGGATGGCTTTCTCGTTATCTCATTATAACAAGTTAGTCCTTTCGTTATAGTGAGTTAGTTCGTTAGTTCTCTCGTTATAATGAGTTAGTTATATCGTTATAAGGAGTTAGCTCTCTCGTTATAATGAGTTAGTTATATCGTTATAAGGAGTTAGCTCTCTCGTTATAATGAGTTACAGTAGGGGGACAAAAGTGTTGAGAAAAAAATGGCGTCACGTTACCTTATCAAAATATCGCGCATAATAAATCTGTTTATTTACTGTTTATTGTTCGAGTTATGGAAATTCCCTTGAAATATAAATAGGTTAGCATGTGTGACGTAGAACATTACGTGTAATTCATCGTCTGCTCATAGTTTTGTTTACATAATATCTCGATAACAAAATGGAGGCAAATCGACAAGAAATGTCAACACCCTTGAAACAAGTGATCGTGGAATTGTTTTTGAACGGAGAAAAGGCATCAGATATTGCAAGCAGTGTCAACAGATCTCTAGCTTCAGTGTATCGTGTTATTCGGAAGTTTCAGAGTACGGGATCTACGGAAAATTTACCAAGATCAGGTCGGCCTCGTTCTATTGACGATCGGGAGTATCGGAGGCTTCAGAGGATTGTAAACAAGGATCGTCGGGTTCCTCTTCAGGACATTACTGCTGAATTTAATGACAGAAGAGCAACATCAGTGTCTCAGAAAACTATTGAACGCCGATTGAAAGCTAGTGGTTTCTCAAGGGGTGTATATAGGAAAAAAGTTGTGATAAAGAGTGTCAACAGAAAGAAACGTTTATCATGGTGTAGAGGGAAGAGGCGATGGGATGTACAAAATCAGTGGTCGAAAGTTATATTCAGTGACGAGTCTCAGATATGTGTTGGTGAGAACAACCGAGTGTATGTGTGGAAAAAAGCCGGTGAAGGTTGGAGACCCGACTTAGTACCGCGACAAAATGGCTGAAAGTTCAGCATCATGGTTTGGGGTTGCTTATGTTTTCATGGCGTGGGGACATTATGTCGAGTGGAAGGAAATATAAATTCTGAAAAATACATTGAGATATTAGATACAAACCTCTGGCCTGTGATAGTGCGTCATTTTCCCAACGGAAGCTACCTTTTTCAGGATGACAATGCCCCCGTACATCGATCTCGTAGGACCCAGGAATTCATTGCCAGAAATCGAATTAAAGGCATGAGCTGGCCTGCACAGTCTCCAGACTTAAACATTATCGAAAATGTTTGGCTATATATTAAACGGAAACTTCAATCACAGATGCACAATATAAATTCCGCAGATGAACTTTTTCAACACACGCTGAGGATATGGCAGGACATTAACTTAAATTATGTGAGAAATCTTTATAATTCTGTTCCCAGGAGAATACAGCAAGTAATTCGATTGAAGGGACACTTAACTAAGTACTGAGGTATGTTATTTTATTTTATCTAAGTAAACCAACTGTCAAGAAGGTTTTCCGTATGAGTTATCTCGCTTGCATTGGTAACGTGACGCCATTTTTTTTCTCAACACTTTTGTCCCCCTACTGTAGTTATATCGTTATAAGGAGTTAGCTCTCTCGTTATAATGAGTTAGTTATATCGTTATAAGGAGTTAGTTCTCTCGTTATAATGAGTTAGTTATATCGTTATAAGGAGTTAGCTCTCTCGTTATAATGAGTTAGTTATATCGTTATAAGGAGTTAGTTCTCTCGTTATAATGAGTTAGTTATATCGTTATAAGGAGTTAGCTCTCTCGTTATAATGAGTTAGTTATATCGTTATAAGGAGTTAGCTCTCTCGTTATAATGAGTTAGTTATATCGTTATAAGGAGTTAGCTCTCTCGTTATAATGAGTTAGTTATATCGTTATAAGGAGTTAGTTCTCTCGTTATAATGAGTTAGTTATATCGTTATAAGGAGTTAGCTCTCTCGTTATAATGAGTTAGTTATATCGTTATAAGGAGTTAGCTCTCTCGTTATAATGAGTTAGTTATATCGTTATAAGGAGTTAGTTCTCTCGTTATAATGAGTTAGTTATATCGTTATAAGGAGTTAGCTCTCTCGTTATAATGAGTTAGTTATATCGTTATAAGGAGTTAGCTCTCTCGTTATAATGAGTTAGTTATATCGTTATAAGGAGTTAGTTCTCTCGTTATAATGAGTTAGTTATATCGTTATAAGGAGTTAGTTCTCTCGTTATAATGAGTTAGTTATATCGTTATAAGGAGTTAGTTCTCTCGTTATAATGAGTTAGTTATATCGTTATAAGGAGTTAGCTCTCTCGTTATAATGAGTTAGTTATATCGTTATAACGAGTTAGTATTATTCAAATTACCAAGAAAAAAGTCATAGAATCTTTCATCATATCGAGCGCGATATAGAAAATCCCACCGAGTGGACAAGATTCACCATCTGGTGATTATGTATGATAAGATAAAATCTGTCTTATAGGCGATCATTTTACAATGGCTTTTATGTAAGACTATTAGTTTTAGTTAAGATAAAGAGAAAATATTCATTTTTTTTAAATCCAAACAAATAAATAAGTATCGATGAATGATTTAATTATTATTTATTAATTATTAGCTATCGATTATTGCTAAATGTACTTCATCTTCATGTACATAGCAAAGTTTGAAGTCTACTGCAAGTTCATTATTTAGGAAAAATACTTAATTTCTTTCACTAGTGATTTGTTTTATTTGTTTATATACATGTAAACATACCAAAGATACAACAGCTAATTTTAAATTTCAGGAACAAGAGAAAGCCTTTATACGTTTCCGTAAGGTACTTCGTTATAATGAGTTATTTTTCGCGTAATTATCACATTATAACGAATTAATTATCTCGTTATAACGCGAAAAATAACTCATTATAACGAAGTACCTTACGGAAACGAGATAATTAACTCATTCTAACGTGATACTAACTCTTTATAACGAGATAATTAACACGTTATAAAGAGATATATTACGGGATAGCTAACTAGTTATAATGAGATAATTAACGCGTTATAACGATGTTCTAACTCGTTATAATACGATGATTAACTTGTTATAAGGAGATACATTATAACTAACTCGTAATAAAGAGATAACTACCTCGTTATAACGAGACACTAACTCGTTATAACGGGTTTCATATATATATATATATATATATATATATATATATATATATATATGTATATATATATATATATATATATGTATATGTATATATATATATATATATATATATATATACTATTTTAATAATGAGCTTTCGTACGCGAGTATCCATTGTCCTTAAAAGTCTTGAAAATCATTTGTTAAGTTTTTTTTTATTCCATCTTTTCGTCTTTCTAAGCCACTCTGTTGTAAAACAACATATTTTTTTTCTTTATATATTTTGTACGTAGTTCCATGAAGGGGTTTGTATCCTAAAATGGTAATAAAGTTATTTTTTTTTAAATTCTGACAATATAGCTAATTTGGGAAGCAATATAGAATACATACTAGTATATGTACTTAACAAGTTGTTTATTTATATCTTAACTTTGGACTCCAGCACGAAGACCATAAATTGATAACAGACTTCAGTCAACAATTAGATTATATAGGGTGGGTGTTCTTGTCTTTTGAATAAATTATTGACATATCGAATCATTGATTTGTATTAAAATTGTCAATATTTCACGATTACTTAATATATTAATTCGAGAATTCAACTTTAGTCTTATATCAATTATAGTCTAGTGCCGAAGTTCAATTTACGCATGTCTGTTCAACGTACTAGTGTACAACAAAGTTTAGTTTAGAAGTGAAAATATGGCTGCTGTCTGCAACAGAATTTTGTCAATTCTGCAATGTCCTTTCAATGATAATGTTAAAGAATCAAAGATTTTACATCATTTATCGAATTACTACGGCTTGTTTCCCTGGTAATTTTCGACAAATCTTTCGCTTCCGGTAAATAGATTCTTTTCTTTCACTTCCGGCAAACTACAGACTTACTTTTGTTATATGTACTATAGTTTGCACGCGAAGTCAACCATGGTTATAGAGCTTCGTAGAACAGTGATATAACTCTGGACTTTTTATATTTTTATTTTTAGCTGTTATTTCAATGCCGGGCGGGTGTATATCAGCGCCTCTTGCCATGTCGAAAACAAACATTTTATTTTCGTTTTACTGAAAGTTGTCAAACTTAAAAGTCATTTTGTTTTCTCTTTCATTTTCAGCTGATGTTTCTACGTCGAACACAAACATCATCATTGCAACCGTTGCATTGGTTGCTGTTGGATTGCTCGCAGCCACCATAACCACCGCAGTCATCATCGAGAAATCCACGTACGTGATCGAGTTGTATTGTGATAACACAGCTCTCTGCATCTCTCTCTCTCTCTCTCTCTCTCTCTCTGCATCTCTCTCTCTCTCTCTCTCTCTCTCTCTCTCTCTCTCTCTCTCTATATATATATATATATATATATATATATATATATATATATCATAGATAGATAGATAGATAGACAGACAGACAATACCGTCATGATTTTAGCTTTTGTCATGCCAGATCAAAAATCAAGTCGTTAACCTCGGCCACTTTAGAAATAAAATGCATTTTTGATAATACATGAAGACATGAATTGTGATGCTTTATGCCAGCACACTTCAAGAAGATCGTTATATTTCAAAATAAATATGAGCATGAACAACAACGCTTGCATACTTCATGTATTTCAAAAACGAATTATATATATATATATATATATATATATATATATATATATAGAGAGAGAGAGAGAGAGAGAGAGAGAGAGAGAGATATCACAAAAAATCAAATCTAGTACCCCCAAAAATGTTTCAGTGCTAGATTTGAGTTTTTTGCTTTATTCTACCCTGGTACCAAGAAAGAGGAAAAATAATTGATTGAATATATATCATTTCAATTGGTAAAGATATCGAAGGCAAAAACATTGAACATGTAAATATAACAAGATATAGCATACAGTCGGGAAAATTCAAGGTCAGAACTTTATATGATTTTTTACGCTACGTTAGGATTTGACTGTCTGAGGACATCCGTGTTTCAGAAATACATTGTGTTTTTAAAGTTCCTCATTCTTTTTCTGTACAGGCGTCCTCCATCTTTTATGTCCCTTGAAAATCAAATCTCCAGCATTGTGGGACAGTACGGGGACGCTCCTCTAGGGGAGTCTCCAACCACCTTCGACACCTCCCAGCTGACAAGCGTGCCTGACCTAGGACCCCGGGAAATCAATCTGGACATCATGTCGCCTTCCGAGTTACCAAATCGTCTAGATCCGCTCCCCATTCATAATCTGGAATTGCTCTGAAAAACAACGACTCGCATGGCATTGCCATGCTAATCATATGGAGGATGTTATATGAGTCACGAATTCTAAAATTGAGTAGTCATGATTGATGCAGCATGTCTAGAACTTTATCGTAGGTTGATATTACTGAATTTTGAAATAACAAAAAATCCACGAACACGTGATTCTAGCGTTATTGTAATAACAGTACATTATTTCAATATTATGATATGTCATATTTAGAAGTTTTCAATTTTGTGTTACGTTAAATTTTGTCTTTCTCTGATTGTCCGTTAATTAGTGTGGTCTCTGCATGTCGAGTTACATAATCTTCCTCTTGAACACTTTACTATCAAAATGTTGTTGTACTATATTTTTAAGCGCATCTTATTAAATATTCGCTTATGGCCTATATATATATATATATATATATATATATATATATATATATATAACACATTACATTTTACACAGATTAGGGATATCTTTATTCTAATTAAAATGTGTTAAATCTCTAATACAAAGAAAGTATAAGAAAGAGATAAATTTTATAATAGAACTTTTTGGGGTTTGTGAGGTAATTAACTACAATGAAAAACGTAATAATTTATGCATGTGGGTAATCTCCTCACATAGCCAACAAACCAGACAGCCATTCCTTGTATTTATTTTTGAAATAAAAATGAAAAATCGACGTATCAAAATTTCTGCCTAATGGAAATTGAATTCCATATTAATGTCCATAGTTCCAACCCACGGACCTTTCATTTTGCATGAATTCAGAATTTTACATCCAGTTGTAAGAGGAAGTTAATACATTGGAGCTTCAAAGGGTTATCACGGAGAAAACAACTGTCTGGATCTGCTGGGTTATCACGGAGGAAACAGCTGTCTGGATCTGCTGAGTTATCACGGAGAAAACAGCTGTCTGGATCTGCTGTGTTATCACGGAGGAAACAGCTGTCTGGATCTGCTGGGTTATCACGGAGAAAACAGCTGTCTGGATCTGCTGGGTTATCAAGGAGAAAACAGCTGTCTGGATCTGCTGGGTTATCACGGAGAAAACAGCTGTCTGGATCTGCTGGTACTTCGGGCTTTTGTTGGGGTTTTTTCTTCCCGCTTTCCTAATTTTTTCTTGTTCTTTTATCCGCTTGATTGATTTTGCATACCAAAGATGCTAGTATATTGACAAGGGTTAAACAAAGAACTGTAAAATAAACTGCTGATATAAAGCCGGAATCTGTAGAATTACGGAACCCGTAATAGTAATCCGGCACGTCTCAAAAAAAAAAGGAGGGGGGGGGGGGTGACATAGTTCATAGGTCTAACGGTAAAAGATACTTTTATATTTTTTTCTGAAAAAAAAAATACGCACACCTTCACTTTTGTATCTATTGAAAGGTCGCGTTATCAAGCTGCGGTGCAATCAGAACATCGATCGGCCTTTTCCGCCAAGTCGAGAAGTAATAGAAAAGGCTGAGCTATGTTCTGAATGTCTCCCGTGAAAACGCACACTTGTGCATGCGGAAGCTGACTTTTCCAACATCATAACATCACATGCAGAACAAGCTCTTGCGTATTGAATCAGTTGGGAGATATAAGCACATATGCAAATGATGATGGAATATTGCCACTTGGATAAAGAAAGCTGACAATGGAGAAATTGAAATCATCCCGTTTGTCATAAAGCTGAGTTGTTAATGTGCCGCCAGCATCTATTTTCAGTAAAATACACTGAGTCAAAAAAGAAACTTCACAAAATTAATTTTATAAAATATTGAATACTTTCCCCCCTGATGATACACCTGTGTAGCCAACATGGGATCCCTATCTGTCGACTCTGGAAAACCGTTAGCCAAACCCACTCATAGCCATCCATTTCTTGTGTAAATGCCTTTCGTGCCAAATCAGGTTTTGCACGTGCATTCAATGTTGTGAACTCCACATCGAAGTTGGATTCATTTGCACATGTTTGCCATGGCCTCAAACATTAAAAAAACACTTTTAAGCCACATTTGTAACAGTACTTGAAATGCCGCGATTGTCAAATGTGCAACGTGAACGTGCCGTTGGCATGTTGCAAGCGGGGCGGTCAGTTATTGACATCGCAACAGCAATGGGATGCAGCCGTCGTACTGTGTATGACTTGCGACATCGTCTACAACAAACTGGCACCACTGCTGATCGCCCAAGGTCAGGTCGTCCACGTGTAACGTCACGAGTTGAAGACCGGAACATCGTCCTACGTCACCTTCGTAACCGATTTCTGCCGGCTGCACGAACCAGAGCTGAGATGTTTCAAGGTCGGCTGTCCGCACAGACCATCCGAAATCGGTTGCGGTGTGCCAATCGCCATGCTCGACGTCCGTCTCGTGGGCCAATTTTAACGCCATTTCATCGACGTCAGCGTCTGCTGTGGACCCAACGTCACCTCCGATGGACCCAGAGAGACTGGAATCGAGTCGTCTTTAGTGATGAATCGCGGTTTACCCTCAGGTTTGCGGACGGCAGGCTAAGAGTCTGGAGACGACCTAATGAACGGTATGCCCAGTGTTGTGTGCAGGAAGTGGACAGATTCGGGGACGGAAGTTGCATGGCATGGGGTGCTTTCTGTGGGAACAACCGTTCCAGACTTCTGGTCATCCATGGAAACCTCACAGCTGCTGCTTATCGCGATCAGGTACTCACCCCTGAACTCATTCCCTTCATGGCGGCTCATGGTCCAGGTCTACAGTTACAGCATGATAATGCACGGCCGCACACCACGTTGTTGACACGAAATTTCCTTCAAAATGCTGGCATCAACGTCATGGACTGGCCATCGAGGTCCCCTGACCTTAATCCCATCGAGCACGTTTGGGATGCACTAGGGAGGGGGCTTCGTGAACTTAGGAACCAACCGCAGAATTTGCAGGAACTTGGCGCTGCCTTGCAAGATCAATGGCGCCGAATCCCCAACCATGTATTAACAAACATCAGACAGTCGATGAGGAGACGGTGCATGGCTGTGGTGAATGCGCGAGGCGGCCATACTCAATATTGAACTGAGACATTTCGACGTTTCATTCTTGTGACTTGACATTCTGTGTACAAATGTTTTGGAACGGCGTGTAGCCTAACTAAACAGATCTGTGGTACTGTCAGTGTATTGATTACATCACACACATCTCAGCAATGAAATAAAATCACTGGCACCATCCTATTATCTCTTGTTCGTTTTAAGTGCCTTGACAAGAGAATGTGAAGTTTCTTTTTTGACTCAGTGTATCTAAGTACGAAGCAGATGTGAAAGATTCTGTGGTGTTTTTTTTTTATTTCTAGTTCGCTGAAATATATCGAATATGAATGAAAATGATCATAGTTAATAGATGAAACGTCGTCAATATATCTTAATGTCAAATTGAGATCACAGCAAGAGATTTTGTCTTCTCATGTAGAAGCTTTTGAATGAATTCTGCTTCATAAGAATACAAAAACAGGTCAGCTAACAAAGAAGCACAATTCGTGTTCATGGGAATTCCAAAACACTGTTGGAAGACCCGATCACCAAATGAGGAACTCTAGCATCTTTTTAATATCAATTTCAAAGTACTTGTTCGTGAAGTATGAATTGGACATATCGAATTACATTGATAACCAGTCAAAAAATTGATCACCTCCAGCACTTCATTATAAGCATGTTTTACTGTGATAACTTACAACTCTGATCATTCATTTTTATAATAACTCCTTTGATTATTGCAGCATTTTCATTAAAGTTGGTTGTTTACTTATAATGAACGTTAAAGTGAATCTTCCTCAAAACCAACACTAAAGTAAAACACAGTTACAGTGAACACACTTATAATGAATTCACACTTACAGTAAAACACGGTTACAGTGAACACACTTATAATGAATTCACACTTACAGTAAAACACGGTTACAGTGTACACACTTATAAGGAATTCACACTTACAATAAAACACAGTTACAGTGAACACACTTATAATGAATTCACACTTACAGTAAAACACGGTTACAGTGTACACACTTATAAGGAATTCACACTTACAGTAAAACACAGTTACAGTGAACACACTTATAATGAATTCACACTTACAGTAAAACACAGTTACAATGAACACACTTATAATGAATTCACACTTACAGTGAAGTAATTTACATTCCCTGTACTTTTATATTTACATCACGAATTACATTTATAACGAGTCAAAATTATTCGATTCGTTACCAGCACTTCACAATAAGTGTGTTATGCTGTATTGTAGAAAGCACCTTTTTGTCTTTCAAGGAACAAATTAAAACCCATCACTCACAGTTTGTTGAGGACTTCTTTGATATCATTTGATGTCACCTCCTTTGTGATGATGTCAACCATCTTCTTTCTGATTGTCTTGATCTGTAATATTAATAACAGACTTAATATGTAAATTAAGACTTCAACACTAAATTGAAACTTCATTGTTAAATTGAAACTTGTGTATAATTGTCTATTTGCATTATATCACAGGATATGGTACACTAAATATATAACTGTCTGAAAACATAAAAGACGGGAGGGGGGTTGGGGGGTTGGGTTGAAAAATACATCATATATGGATTATCATACAGACTGAGAAAGGGAATGTTGCTTAAACAGATTGCATGTCTGTTAAATATAAATATATCTTTGATCTCAGGGGCATAAGACAAATAATTGTAAACAAAAAGATACAGGTAACTACATAGCTGATGCAGGTAACTACACAGCTGATGCAGGTAAATACACAGTTGATACAGGTAAATACACAGCTGATGCAGGTAACTACACAGTTGATACAGGTAACTACACAGTTGATACAGGTAAATACACAGCTGATGCAGGTAACTACACAGCTGATAAGGTAACTACACAGCTGATGCAGGTAAATACACAGTTGATACAGGTAACTACATAGCTGATAAGGTAACTACACAGCTGATGCAGGTAAATACACAGTTGATACAGGTAAATACACAGCTGATGCAGGTAAATACACAGTTGATACAGGTAAATACACAGCTGATGCAGGTAACTACACAGCTGATGCAGGTAACTACACAGCTGATGCAGGTAACTACACAGTTGATACAGGTAACTACATAGCTGATACAGTTAACTTACTTGCTCCCTGTGTTTTGGTGACCAAAGTTTTTCCGATCTGTCGGACAACAAACATGCTTGGTGCCTTGACATCATACCAGTCTTCCTCTGATAATGGATCAACACTACACCAGGCATGATTAACAGAATACCGCAGTGGATACAAAATCATGAGTGCATTGCAATTTCTTACATTTCAATAATCAATATGATGATCCTGACCCCACCCTGGTACCAAAACTCCTACTTGATCATGAAATCTACAATTTTGGTAAAAGTCTACACTGCTTCTAATTATCTATTTTGTTTCAATTTAGTACTAAATTGGCATTAAAGAAAATGTTATCTAAATGTTTTACTCCTAAACACTTAGGCCGAGTTTGACACAGGACAACTTGAAGTACAGTGAGTGGAGAACGCTCAAATGGTAACTCGTGTATCAGAGAAAATTTGATAGAAATGAGAAATGAAAGGTGGTGTACTATCATGAACATTTTCTTTGTCCTGCACACCATCATCCTGCACACCATCATCCTGCACACCATCATCCTGCACACCATCATCTTGATCCCTTCAAATAAAAGTATGTACAGCCTGTGACAATAACGTACGTTATCAAGACCTTCAGTGACTATGACATAAGAGAAGTTGTGGTCAGAAGACTCTGTTTTGTCAAGATCCATTGTGACCAAACTCAGTAGTATATATTTACATTCACTGTGTCTATTCTGCACAATTTCTATTGAAACCCATTGCTTGTCATTTGCAACTACAAAGACATACCATTACCAGACTGAATGCTGTCTGACGTTTGTGATCTCTATAGGATTTATGGGACTGATCTCTTCTCGCTATCTTTACTTTTCATCATTAAATCTAAACTAAAGATTTCGCCCCTGTTCATTTACTTCACCGTGAATTGAATACTTATGCCCTTGAGATCGGATATTCAGGGGCATATAGTTTTTTGCTCTGTCTGTCGGTCTGTTTGTCAGCAAAAACTTTAACTTTGAATCCACTCCTTTTGCATAATTGGCAATTAAATATGCTATATGTTCAAACGTTATGCTTTGATCGTGTTGCTGGTGAAGGAATGTTTTCCTGTCGTTGAATATGCTGAGTCAAAATTTATTGTCATATTGACTTAAAAGTTGACTAACATGTCTGTCGACTTAATCAACTCGCACATTGACCTAAATAAATCGCATCTCAACGTAAATAAATTGCATATCTACATAGTTATATTGCATGATGATATAAATAAATCGCATGTCAACATAACTAAATGGCATGCCAACATGATTATGTTGATTCTTGCATGTACGATGTCAGATACCGGCATTAGTAAGTAAATTTACCAATATTGAAATCAGATTCTCTAAACAAAAAAGGGGGGATTTGTAAGTTGCATGTCAACATAATTACTTGCATGTTGACATAAATTATATTGCATATAGAGGGTAGAAATAGGCCACCATTCGATGAAATCCTCTAAACTTCGCAACCAAAGTTTGTTATTCAAACCCCATGTACACCTAACTAAAGACATTGTGCTTGCATTTTATGAATATTAAACATAATGTAGTGTATTCTATGTATGAAAATAGATGCCAAAAGCAAAACGTTTCGATATCAACAGTCTATTGAGTATTTATGCAGTTTCATTAAGACCATGTTCATGAGTATTGCTAACGGTCATTTAGACGACACTATAGTCAGTGTATTTATGGTTTCAGTCAAGTGAAGTAAACTAACAGTGATCATTCTCATAACTCCTGTAAAGAATACAAAATTGAGTGAAGGGCAAAGTAGAGGTCGGTTCAGGTCCCCAGGAGGAGTAAGCACCCCTTGTTGACCGGTCACACCCGCCGTAAGCCCTATATATTGATCAAGTAAACGAAGTAATCCGTAGTCAAAATCAGTACGTAAAGAACAGCCTAACAGAATATGAAACAGGTCAGACAGCATTCGACCAGTGGTAGTTTGTATTTGCATATCATATACTTCGTGTGATGGATTAGGATAGTCATGTAATGAAATGTACATGTATGTAGTTAGAGACGTCAATCATTATGAGGTACAAGAGCAAGAATAGTTATTTATTGGAATATTATATGGATAAATAGTCAGTCATTGTTATTTTGTAGTCAACCGTTGTGATGAACAGGGACTAGGATTGTCAATTATTGTGACATACTAAGGATAGGATAGTCATTCAAGTAATGTATAAGTGTTAGGATAGTGATTAGTGCTAGGATATTCAGCTATTGTGACGTGCAAGGGCCAGGATAGTCCGTCATTCTGTTATAACAGGGAAGGGTAGTCAGTTATCATGACATGTAGGGGCCAGGATAGTTCGTCATTTTGATGTACAAGGGCTAGGTTATTCATTATGACGTATAAGGGCTAAGATAGTCCGTCATTTTGATGTACAAAGGTAGGGTAGTTATTCATTATGTCGTATAAGGGCTAAGATAGTCCGTCATTTTGATGTACAACGGTAGAGTAGTTATTCATTATGACGTGTAAGGGCTAAGATAGTCCGTCATTTTGATGTACAACGGTAGAGTAGTTATTCATTATGACGTGTAAGGGCTAAGATAGTCCATCATTTTGATGTACAAAGGTAGGGTAGTTATTCGTTATGACGTGTAAGGGCTAGGATAGTCATTCATTATAATGTACAAGGACTAAAATTTGCAGCAGTTGTAATGCACTTGGGGCCGGCTATTGTGGATTGAAGATACATGCATTAATAATTATTGCGTGCATTAATTGAATTGATGCGCGCATTAATTCAATTATTGCTCTCTTCAATTGAATTGTTACGCGCATCAATTCAATTGTTTATATTATCAATTCATTTGAAGAGAGCAATAATTCAATTATAGCGCTCATCACTTCAGCACAATAATTAATGTAATCAACAATTCTATTGATGCGCGTAATAAGTCAAACTAGAAGGAGATCTTTAATTGAATTGTTGCTCGCATCAAATGAATTGATGATTTTTTCCCCAAATAATTAAAGAGATCTTCAATTATTTGGGTTTATGTTAATTTAGCGCTCTAAATGTATAAGCATCGTCGAAATGTATGGAGGCTAGGCAGACATTGTTTGATTGATTGATTAATCGATTGATTGATTGTTGTTTTCCGCCACACTCAACAATTTTTCAGTTATCTGGTGGCGTCCAGTTTTTGTGATGTAGGGCTAAGAAAGGAATCGTTGTGATGTACGAGGATAAAGGTAGTCGGTCATTGCGATGTTACGGTATCGACGTTTATTGCAAGAAGAACAAACCAAATACGATGTAGATATCGACAGATTTCATTCAAGATAATTCGATATCGTCACGACATCGTCGATACTGACATAAATGTTTGCATGTTGTATGAATACAGAACTACTTTATAAATATAATACGTCTATTTTAAGGACTATGAATTCGGACATAACTAAAAATCAGAATGTAAATATAAGAAATATACGTTATTTTTAAAATACATGAGAGTATGACCTGCGACGCTTCACACCGGCATACTTTTCAAGAAGCGCCAACCTAAAGTACGCCGGGCCGGCGTGAACATGCCAGTTCATACCCTAATGTACTAGTATTTTCAGTCTTTTAGAAATTTATCAATATCATCACAATACCGTCAGGAATTCATCAAAGTCGAGGGATGAGGCATTTCAAATATCAGTTATTGTTCCAAATCAGCCACAATGATCATTTCGAAATGACCATCTGGATAACCCAAGGTAGATCTTACCTAGGAAAGAGATGGCGAAACCGAGCGTGGGTTACCGATGATATGATATAAAATACAGTCTAAAACTTCACAGAAATGAATGTGTTGGAATCTGTACCTTGGGGCGTCGACCATGAATAAGATTTCAAGATTTGATATCATTGAACTGAATCAACAATTTTATGACATTGTTATGAACTATGAGGTAGTGAACTAAATCGTACAATCTATTCTCGGAACCCACGGGGTTTTTCTCTGTTACACTATGAAAGAGGGAAAACCTGTGGGTTCCGAATATACGTACACTATAATTTCAGAGACACAGATTTTTTATTTACCCATGCAGTCTAATATGCTAAGGGACCTGGTATCAATTTTAATTAAATTGCAAAACGTTTTGCCAAACCTACTGATATTTTTTGTAGTCATTTATTTTTATCTATTCGAACCTCTTGAGGAAAGGAGTGGAGGAGGGATCTCTCTCTCTCTCTCTCTCTCTCTCTCTCTCTCTCTCTCTCTCTCTCTCTCTTCCATCCTTCCTATTTCCATCCGTTTCACCATGTTCAATCCCTTCCACCCCGGCTCCGCCCCCCCCCCCCCCCCCCCCACATCCGGCTCCGCCCCCTTTTTCATTCTTCCTTTCTGTCTAGCCCCATCTCTCGCTCTAGCAATCTTATCGATCTATATTTTGTAAATCTGACATAAACTATCACAGGAAAACGTCAACTATTTCATAATGATATATTTTACCTTTTAAACTGAACGCTTTCGTCAACGCATTAGATCCGCCACCAATTCAAAAACAAATCGGACTCGACAATCACTTCCAATGTCCCCAAAATGTTTTGATTGATGAAAAAAAATCAACAACCTGTAGATTGATCAAAACGAACTCGTGATCTTGCTGCAAAATGTGACAGACCAGTGAGACCTCAGGTAATGAGATATTTAATCTGCTTTTTTCCCTTATGCGATAGTTGCCGCGTTTGCCATAACCAGTGTATTTGTGATACATTCAGATAGAACTGTAGAGTGTGGTACATTAGCGACTTTGTGGGACAGTACACAAGGTGTACACCTACAGCTACACTTTCAAGCATTTTATATGAAGAAAGGTGAAGATAGTTGGCACAATATTCAATTTCGTAAATCTAATGACAAAACCGAGCAAAGGGAAGACACGAATCCCCCCCCCAAAAAAAAAACTGTTGACGGTAAAATCATATAGTACCTAGGAGAAGTAAAAATTCTCAGTCGTCTGGTTACACCCGCCGTGAGACCTCGCTCTTGATTAGAAATCAATTGATGTGTAACTAGCGATTCATGAAAAGTATGCCGATGTGAAGCTTTTGAAGTTAGTTCCCTCTTGCGTTTTTCAGAAATGAACTTTATATCTTGTGTTTACATTTCAATTTCATTTCAGTCGGAATTCCCAGCCGTTAAAATAGACACACTACTTGTATACTACTTGTGTACTATTTACAGCGGCAACACCCCATTAGTTTAAATGTTCTGTAAAGCCTTTAAGGAGACAGTTGTCATGTCTGATGTTAGATGTGGACAATATGTATTATGATTGACTATATTGTTTCCTCATGATAGTTTATAGATACAAGGATTTATTTCTACAGCATTATAAACTGAAAATATAGAATAGTTATTGCACAATGAAACAGGTTCTCTGCTAGTGTACGCTGTCTGGAGTGGGGATTAGTTGTGGGCTACAGTCTGTGATTGGCAAGAGATAGAGATACAGGAAAATAACATGTATATGAATCGATCCTCTCTTATGATTTGTCAAAAATTCACAATATTGAAAATAATGTTTGTCCAACAGATATGCTTATTTAAGTATTCATAAAATTCCCATGTGCATAAATTATCAAAACTTATAATAAATCATATTTTTCTATAGTGTTGTAATGCATTATGAAGGAAAAATAATGTTATTTTTGAATTACTTTATAATATGATGTTACACAGTTATATCAAAAGAATAACAAAATCAAATTGCATGTAGATAATGATTAAATGGAAGTGAAATTAGCTATTATTTAATTATATCTTATATAATCATGTAATTTGCAGTACAGAATAATTTTTGTTCCTCACTACAGTGAAAAGGGGTGTGTGTGTACAAATTTGGGTCTAAATTCTATCTGGCATCTGGATGATATCTCAGTATACTGTGTGAACTCTAGCTAGGACGCTCTACAAGAATACCATGTATAAAAAATAATCCTTGTCATTTTTATAGTTCAAAGGGTGAAAGTTCAAGATCACTATGTTAAATTTTTTCAGGATGAATTATCTCAAATTCAGTATGAGCTTTGGAATTGAAACAAATCCACGTGAAAAGTCTCTGACAAAACTATCATGAAAAGTCAATGTAACTAGACAAAACTATCATGAAAAGTCAATGTAACTGGTCAAAACTATCATGATAAGTCAATTTAACTGGTCCAAAATGGTCAACTTAGTTTCCTGAGTCATTTTATCCTATAAAGCTGAAACTTTATGAATGTTAGATACATAGCAATTAATTAAATCAGTATTGTCTTTGAAGGTCACATATCATAGTTCAAGGTCTGTTAAGTAAATTTTGTCACACAGGTGTATTGTATACAGACAGGTGTGTTGTATACAGACAGATATTTAACTAATTATGTTGATGCAAAGCCCCTCAGAATTGAACTTGTATGTAGTGTAATATTCCCCACTTGATGTACGTGTGTAATCATTCAATAATTCAGTATACTTAATACTCGTGAGACATTCTTTTACTTAGCAGTCTGTCTCGACCGAGGAAGGTGAAGTAGCCAGATTGGTGTGGGTTTTTCTTCTAGTTTTAGACTAGTACCTGTATAAACGAGATCACTGGGACTGGTTGATGATGTGCTATTTCCACACCACTGGAGAGCCAGGTACATTTATATCAAATCGTTAATCCAGAATGTGGAGGTTTTTGCTGTTGTTCAGAAGTTCATGTGTTTTACTAGTCATTTTTATTTTGCTTCAAATCTCTCTCTCTCTCTCTCTCTCTCTCTCTGTGTCTCTCTCTCTCTCTCTCTCCATACAAGTGTTGAATTGTAACATTGTGAGCAGAACACATAACGAGAGCATCATGCTCTCTCGGTGTTGTCTCACACTTATGAATATTTAAATAGTGACTTATACATTGTATGGTGTATGTGATTGTATATTATTTAAAGGAAATGATCACCCCAGTTTTGGAACTTGTATCAAATTGGCATTAAGATATGTTCAAATATCATGTTGATTGTGAAGGAATGTTTTTCTGTCATTTAATATGCTGGACCAAAAATTTATTCTCATATTGACTTAAATGGTGACTAATATGTGTGCATGCATGCAGTTCATTCATTCATTCATACTTCGTGAGGTATGCAAGCGTTGTTGTTCATGCTCATATTTATTTTGAAATATAACGATCTTCTTGAAGTGTGCTGGCATAAAGCATCACAATTCATGTCTTCATGTATTTTATGAAATGAAATTTATGTCTTAGGGACGTGTGTGGTGTTCATCAATGATATATAATTTTCACGACTTCACTTGCATTCTATCTCATTTCTACAGAAAATCTTGGGGTATATTACCATATCCGTTTTAGAGTTTGCATATTTTGATTGATAGGGTGAGAAAAAAGTCAGTAGAACAATTGGGTATTGAGCCCTGGACCCTTGCATTACCAGATAGATGAAGTAATCACTGAGCTACCCAGGCCAATGTAAACAGCATGATAATATTCCTACAACATAAAATTTCATCCCAATTCAGAAATCATGCAAGAACTCTTTATATTGAGGAGATAAAAAAATAATTTTACAAAAACTATGTCAGAAACATGTCGTATATCCTTAACTGTACAAGTATGTGATTTATTCATGAGGAAGGCATACCAAAAATGTAGCTGTATTGTAAATGAAAGAAATCAAGGAACTTGTGCAACAACAGAATGGTGATCTGTGTGATATGTAACATACATGTGTATTTCAATGTGTGTTAATAGGCACCAATATGTGTTATGTAGAATGACAAGTATAATACTAACTATTTCTTATGTCCCTGTATTCGGAGATTCGGGGACGTATAGGTTTTGGTCTGTTTGTCCACAAAAGAGACATGATTTTTTTCCGATTTAAATCGGAAATTTTGATTTTTCTTTTTTTTACTGAGCAGCTTTCTGACTTTCAGATATTGACATTCCCATTTTTTTCACCAGAATCATCAAATCCGGATTTTCAGCCACTAGCCTTGTTATTTTGTTGTCAGGAAATTGCCAGAATGCAGGATTTTGCACCGTTTTTTCTATAGCTTCTAGGGGCCTTAAGCAACCCCAGTCCCCTGACCTTAAGGCCCCATTTAGTGGGCCCCAGAACCCCGGCCGTAAACCCATTTATTTCCTACTTTCTTTACTCTAACCCAGAATCACAGAGACTTTAGCCTTAGCCATACTTTCTGATTGCTTAGTGATAGGGTTTTCATATTTCACATATGTATATCTAGTGACAAGACCATTGTTTTCGTGCCAGAATTACTTTGCTGCCATATGGGGGATCAGTGTTTCACAAACACATTTTGTTCTTTAACGTCCATGTTACTATATACAAAGAGAATAATTACTCTTCGATAATTAAAACTTCATTATCAATTTACCTGTGACAGTTGAAATATTGTTGTATGGTGTCAATGGTGAATCGCTAAGCACTTATTCAAACACCTTTGAAGCAGTTCTCACATTGTAATTTCTTAACAATCACTGGTACTGGCACCTAGCACTTAAATAAGGGGGGAAATTCAATGTCTTAAAACACTGTTCTATCAGTGACATTAAACACATAGATAACGGCTTAATTTTACTTTCACTTAAAAAGTATTTCATGTTTTTATATCAATAGGAAATACACATACATATTTACCCAGTAAACACTTCATTATATAATTGCATATATTTCTGAGTCTGTACTTATTTGTTTTATTTTTATCAGAAGAGCACCCCTTCATTGCCCCCCCCCCCTTTTTTTTTTGATTTTTTTTTTTAGCATGTATTTCCTTTTTTCCAATGATTTTATTTTCTGTTCTTGGGTTTTCACACACTGTACTAATCCTGCATTGATAAATGAAGTCAGGAAATGTGATTCAGTAGGGAACATGTCCTCAGCAGCTGTCTGGACAAAGGACTTCCTCCCAAACTGTGGCTGAATTCAAAAGTTTTCCCCACTCATCATTCAGTTTGTGAAAATGAAATGGATAGGTTTATAACAAGTCACTGACTTAAATTTTGGATTTTCCTTGTCAGTGTGTGTTTATAACGGTCATCTGTATTGCTTGTCTGTGGAGAATTAGGTTGATAAGGATATCAGTTTACCTGTTGACAAACATTATCACGTCAGGTGAAGACATTTCTCAGGAGTTATCTTCTCTTATTTGTTCACATTTGATGTTTAAGTACCAATATAAAGACATGTTTAATCTTCTTTATTACACAAGGTCACATGTGACCTTGGTATTGATAATGCAAAAATGCGTGCTGAAATTTGTAACATTACATTGCTGATATTTATGTGTTGTAAAATTTCAGATGCAACTCCCTGAGGAGGGAGATAACTGATTAAATCTGACAAGAAGGGGAGATAACTGATTAAATCTGACAGTAAGGGGAGCCAACATACTGAATTTGGCAGTAAGGGGAGATAACTGATTAGATCTGAAAGGAAGGGGAGGACAAGTTTTACCATGGCAGGTGGACTGGCTGGATCAGACGTTATGCGATTCCAGAACAGCTTTGTGGACTTGATGCTTGTGGTGGGACTGGATGAAAACACAGGACTCATAACAGAACAGAAAGGGGTAAGTGTTCACCCTGCAATGGTTCAAAGATATTGCCATTCTCTATTTATTGATCAGCTAAATGTCTTTTAAGGTATTTCAATATTTGGCGTGTTTTTGTCTTTTATATCTTTTTACTGCTGTACAAGATACTTAAATGGTAGTAAAATCGTTTTATCCCATCGCAGTGAGTTACAGAGGGAATATGATAGCACTGGTGTGTATGTGTGTGTGTGTGTGTGTGTGTGTGTGTGTGTGTGTGTGTGAGAGAGAGAGAGAGAGAGAAAGAGAGAGAGAGAGTATGTCAGTCAATATGTGTGTAGAATTACCTGCGAGCAGACTTTAAGGATATGTGATCACACAATGGTTGCAAATTTATTGTAAATTTAGAACCGGACACAGCATAGTGAAGATTTTCTGAGAAAACGCACAGTGCTGTCTCACTATATATGAAGTCACAATAAAAATGTATGTCATGTATTGTGGGAAAAATGTATGTCATGTATTGTGGGAAAAATGAAAAAGAGAGTCATTCGTGTGTCAATAACGATTCAGCGCGAGTTTCTGTGAAGGGATGAACTATTCTGGTGTCGTTATAATCGATCATCAGTTACAAAAATTATCCCCAAATATGATGAAGATCGATCAAATATTATCAAAGCAAGGAATGTTTACATTTTCCCAAATATTTTCAAGTAAATCAAAGTACACTTTATCTCTCTGATAACAAGTAAATCAAAGTACACTTTATCTCTCTGATAACAAGTAAATCAAAGTACACTTTATCTCTCTGATAACTCTTGATTTCAATTTATGAAATCTTCCAATTGCACCAGAGTGATTTATTGCAAGAAATTTAGAATGTATAGATGTTTTAGTTCATATAACTAATGGACACTAGGCATTGACGTGGATTTTGACAACATAACAGATTTCACTGACTGTGAGAAGTTTGGGTAACCTCAGCACTGCTGTGGACATGGTAATTGATGTAATCAATATGACAGACATCTGAATGTATGTGAGAGGCAAACGTAAAAAAGGGAAAGGTGCGAAAGTCGCAAGGTATGCAACACATCAATTCCTTGAAAAAATAGCATGGAGACGATCAAGTTAAACTACTATAGCCTACAGAAGTACTGTTGACACTGTGCAGGAAGTAGCAGCTCATGTTGAAGTTAGACCTATCATGTGGTTTAAAGGAAGGTGAATTTTAGAAAATTCTTAATCTTTTGATAGGTTCAAAATCAAATATAGTTTCTTACAATGTATCCCAAAACAGGTATGAAGAATGGTGGCTGTCCCCCTTATTTTGGCAATGAGTGTTATTATGCCCCCAAAATTAAAGATTGGGGGGCATATTGTTTTTGTTCTGTCTGTCATTCTGTCTAAAAAACTTTAACCTTCCTAATAACTTTTAAACAGTAAATGCTAATGCTTTGATTTTCACATGAGTATTCCTTGTGACAAGACCTTTCTGTAGGTACCGAACTTTTTGACCTTATGACCTTGACCTTGGCATTTGACCTACCTTTAAAAAACTTAACATTGGCATGGCCATCATTGGAATTTGCCATTATCTGGGGCATTTGTGTTTCACAAACACCTCTTGCTTTTTATCCCCCCCCCCCCAATATTTTTAACAGCAGTAGATAAGAAGAACATAAGCTTGAAAGTTATCGATTAAAATATTTAGCATTAACAGTTGTGAAAAACTCCAAACATCACCACCACCAAAACCCTGCCCTTCCACAGAGTGCTTAGATGAGAGAGAGAGAGAGAGAGAGAGAGAGAGCATGTATCTGAGGAAATAAATGATTATATAGTCATTATTTCAACATATGAAAGTGTTGTTTCCTTGTTACATGATTTTTAAGTGCAAAAAGGTCAAACTTTCAAAGCATAATTCAACAATATTATTGATATCATTGCTGAATCAGCTAAAAACTACCATGTGTCCAAAAGATTATATGCAAGAAGGTCGAAGAAGTCGATGGCTATGTGGAATCACTTGTCACAAATAAATATATAATACAAGTGAACATATAAATGCACAACATTAAGGACACCTACGTCAAAATCAAGGTTAGCTTCATCACTTCATATTTCTACTGGAAATTACGTATATGAATAGCTTTTAATTAGTGTTTGCAGAAATAGTTATTGACAGGTTTTTGAGCAGTGCTTCATTTAGTGTCTGGACTGTTCTGTTTTTGAGCACTTAATTTTGCCCCAAATTCTGGAATTTTCCCTATTATTAAGTACATGTTATTAGTTTTTTATATTCTGCATATACTCTGAGCATTAGTGAAAAAAAAATTATGAAAATTCCATCAAATTATTTTTTTCAATGAAAATTGGAATGATTGTGGAAAATTCACAATTTTCAAAAAGGATGGTATTTTGAAGCTTGTTATCTTCCATGCATACTTAGAAAGTAGCCATAAAATTTCTATATATTGCAGAAGATATCCTGATGTTGTGTCATGGAAAAAAAAAAGCAAAAAAAATATTTATTGACTGGTTACCTTCTAGCCTCACCGTCCCACATATCCTCAAAGAGGACCCTAGTATTGGGGTGACCAAACTTTGTATTCATGTTCCCCTTTCTGAGGAATTGTCAAACCCTATTGATTTTCCAGGTCAAAAGTCAAGGCCATTGAAGAGAATTCCTGAAAATCTTGTGGACAGGATTTAGAGGAAACTTTGGAACTGGAGTTCATAAATTTTGATAAAGTATTTCTATAAATCTCATTTGTTGTATCTATATTTACAACTGGCCAAACCCAAGTATCTGATAATAGAGTATCTTAAATGTACCAATAGCAGTTTTTGTTACGCTGTGTAACCTTTAGCAATTTTCAGCCAAAAAAAAAAAATTCAATCATAACATTGGATGTTTACTCCTCCTGGCACCTGATTCCACCTCTAGTATCCAGAAAGCCTCGTTTGGCCTACTCTTCATTTTCTGATAAAATATGGGGTTTACAGCAGACGTAACCAGTCATCGGGGGATGCTTACTTCTACCAGCCACATGATCCCACCTCTTGTTTTTCCAGGGGTCCATGTTTGCCCTACTCATAATTTTATATTTATAGGAATTATGAGATTGTTTATTATTTTCAGTTTTTCATTCACTGCATTTACTTGGTCAGTTATGGGCCTTGAATCCTTGTAATATAAGAGAACTATGGTGTAGACAATTTTGTATTCAGTCAAAGTTCCTCCTTCGATTGGTTGAGGAAATATTGAATATAAATACAATTTAAAAACAAACCTAGCACTTGCCTGAATTATGTCTGTCCTTTAAAACTTTCTGAATTGGCAAGATGTTTCAATTTTTTCTCATCAAAGTATAGGTTAATGTCCAAGTGCCTCTCCATTCCGTAAAAGTAATGGAGCCGAGGCTCCAAAGGTGCCGAGGTTCATTGCTTTTAAGAAATGGCGAGGTGCGAGGAAATTGTCTTACTTGAAATCCATCCCCAATTTAAATTTAATTATAATATACTCAGATAATTTTTTTTTTTATAAATTTGAAAACACAATTAAATATCATACATATATAATACTAGTAATGTATAGAGTTTCGTCATATGAAAACATATATTGTTTAATTTTTACATTTATCATTGATCTCAGTAGCCTAGTGGATAGAGCATCTGAATTCCATGCAAAAGTTCTTAGGTTCAAATCCCATCTATGCCTTCAGTGTTTAATTTGAAATTTTTTATTGTTACGTTGTAAAACCTAAAAATGCTGCATTGTGAAAGAGGTGTATAATAGAAATTTGTACATTATGTAGCAGTCAGCCAGAAGTGATCACCATTTTATGCTCCATTTGAACATGTCATTCAAGTACATTATAAAATAACTATTGTCACTCTTTTACTAGTAACACAAGTATGACAAAGAGTTATTTAAAGGTGCACACACATACGTGTGGGTATTACTCCCTTATGACAGCATTCTAGTATTGAGTTTGATCGCTATTACAGTTTTCCCCGTATACAAGGCCGCCATCTGATGTGATTATGTCACTGGTGTGACTGAATAATCTTCACTGATAAATGCTTATTAGATACAACAAACAAGATGTTTCTAATGCTTTGTACTTATTATTATTAAAGATAGCTTCAAACAGGGAAGATTTCTAATTTATACGTAACGTGTGCGTGAAAACCAAAATCATTCCAGATATGACAATTATGTGGATCACAATAAGGAAAGTAACACACTTTTGTAAACATCATGTTGTGTTGAAGACGTGTTTGTTTTGGTGTAAAGTATTGAAGTACATCAATTAATCTGAACATTTATTTGTAATGCTGTAATGCTATTTAAGTGAATCACAGGGGCTTGCTCCCATTTAAAAAATGCAAGTAATACTAAATTTCATAATATCATGCACTCGCGCCAATATATGTGAGAAAGTTTACCAGTTTACTTTCGGAAGGTCGATGGTCTCTTCCCGGGTACATTGTACATGGGTTCTCTCCTCCACCTACAAAAACTGGATGCCACCAGATAACTGAAAAATTGTTGAGTGTGGCGGAAAGCAACAATCAATCATAATATCATGCAAGTATTATTTACAATTTTTTAAGGGAGCATGCATCTGTGAATGTATATAAGAAAGTAAATCAGTTAACTGAGTGGACAGCTTATTGTCACAGATATTTCAAGTAGAGACAGAATTGACTTTGTGGGTGTTAGTTAAATGTTTTGTCGGTGTTTGTCAACGAGACTATTTTTGTCTCAGTAGTTCTCACTGTCCATTACAGGGAGAAGTATTTGTAACACAGTAAGGCATCAATACTCTGGAAGGGTCTAAATACTGTTAGAAATTATTCGTAAAAAAAATATTTTTTTTTTAAATATTTGAAGTTTTACCAATATAGAGATGTATGTATTTTGTGTAGATGGAATCTGAGAAGATAATGGATAGCATATTTGAGCTGAAGCTCTCGCCTCAGGTGCTGTCTGCAGTGTCGTCCAATACCATGATGCATTTCTTCCCCCATCCTCGACAGGACTTTGAGTATCCACTTCAACAGGTAATGGGTAATGAAGCATTTCCCCTCTAAACATGTGATGTAACAACGAGGAAGGAAACTGTGAGGAATCTCGGTGTTTGTGTTGTGTCATAATATACATCTGATTTCTGCTGCTGGATGTGATATCTGTCCATGAAATCTTTTATTTCCCTGATGTCAAATTACCAGTAGATGATTTTGCAACTTTTGTTGTATTTTTTTTTTTTTTTTTCATTCCTAATTGACAGCATTAGCTGATTACAAGGTCATAACCCCCTATGTGGTTCATCCCTAGGTTGACCCCCTCCCGTAGTTAATCAATAAAATATTAACCATTTCTAGTCAATATATAGGTATAATTACCCGCATTCTTAGTATGATAATAATATATAGGTATAATTACCTGCATTCGTTAAACACTAAGGAAAAACCCAGCTGTCGTTAATCTCTAGTTAATTACTTTTTTCAGTAGTTAATCCCTATGTAATTACCCATCTGTAGGTAATCAATAGGTAATTACCCACCTTTAATTAAACACAGTAATTACCCATCACTAGTTGATCAATAGGTAAGTACATGAACCCAAATTAGTAATGAATTAAATAATTGCTTATCAGTAGTGAATCAATAGGTAATTACCTCCTTCAGTTCAACAGTAGGTACTTATCCACTGGTAGGTAATCAAAATGTAATTACCTTCCACCAGGTACATTCTAATTAATAACCCATCCATAGGTAAGCAATAGGTAATTTATCTCCCATAGTAATTACCCATATGTAGTTAATCCCTTCATAATTACATAAATAGCTCAGTAGTTAACCACCAAGTAATTACCCCAGTGTTGTTTATCAATAGGTAATTAATTCTCATTAGTTGACCACTAGTGACTAGTAATTGGTCATGAGGTAAATGCCCCTCATTTGAGGCAAGTGTAATGTATATTTCCAAGTATTTTGGTTGCCAAAACAAATTTTTTTGAACATATTCAAAAATGGTACCATGTTGAGATAACTTCAATGATATGGCAACTTGCAGTTGCATTTCATCAATAGACTGTAACAGATTAATTTTTTTTTTTTTTTTTTCAAAGAATGAACACATTCAAAAAAGAAAAAAATGAAAAGGATCTATTTTCAGTGTGGTGACCTTACACACATATGACAAGTAGCATTGTTATCTTATAAAAACGATTTTGTAAGTCAGAATCTATATTGCTAGCATTATTTCTTCATTGACAATGCAAGATATTTTCTTTGGGTTAAAGATAAGCTTGTTTTAAGTCTGCATGTCAAAATATGATATGTCATAACAAAGTAACATAAACTGTAGGGAGCCTTTAAAAAGAGTTTATTTGACTGTCTGAAGTACGTATTTTAAGGACACGTAATACAATAAAAAAACAATAGTCTAAGAAGCATGTCTTGATTTGATTTATATTTTACGGTTAATAATTTGGGTGTAATAAATACAAATATAAAATTCCCTAATTAAGGGTGGATTTGTAAATTTTCTATGTTATTCAGAAGTTGAAATGTACTACAGTATTGTGCAAAATTTTCCCCCGTTGTGTCAGACTTTAATGAGAAATAATGGTAAATAGTATTCATTTTACTTATAAAAACATAAATTTTTGTTTTCATCATTTTTAGAAAAGTGTTTGTTTATAGCATGTGCTGTAAATGATGTAAGCTAGAGTAGGGGGTTTTTGATAAGTAGGTCATTTCACTGTTTGAATGCTTGAGGGTAGAAAGCTGTCCGTAGGATATCAAGTCCTCATTGGAGGAAGCTCAGGTTGCTGTTGAAGGACTGCAGAACATGGACTATAGGCACGTGTTTCAAACAGAAGCTTCATATTCTCGATGAGAGCACAAAAACCGAGGTCCCGTGTCACAGTAGGTGTGGCATGATAAAGATCCCTCCCTGCTCAAAGGCCATACGCGCCAAGCATAGGCCTAAATTTTGCAGCCCTTCACCGACAATTGTGACGTCTCCATATAAGTGAAAGATTCTCGACAAGGACGTTAAACAACATACAATCAATCATCATATTCTAGGTTGAAATAAAACAAGTTTTAGAAAAAAATTTTATGCACCCAGAATCGAAGATTTGGGGGCATATAGGTTTTGGCCTGTCCATCCGTCTGTGGAAAAGAACTTTCCCTTGGTCATGTCTTGACCTGGTAACCTTAACATTAACTTTTGAACTACTTTTTAGAAAATCGAATATAAGACATCAAATCGTAAGAGGTACTGCTTTTATATGTAGCATGCACCTTTCTTATGAGTAGATCTGTTGACCTTGACCATTTACCTAGTTTTTGGAAATTTTCAGAAAATTTTAATGTTAAATTTCTCATTTTTAGTCTGATTTGAGACAGCACCAGTTTCTGAAGTCAAACAGTGTGTACCACACTATAGAAGCCATCCCTAAAAGCAAGTTTAACAAAGGAGTGCACCAGTCTCGCATAGCCCTAAGAAGTACTTCTGTGACTCCTGCAGCCATCAGTAGACATATGTCTATCCGGCGGCCATTGGGCCATATGAAAAAGTCTGTGTATGCTAGTACTCTGACCAGCAGCCAGCAGTTTCCGATCCCTGATGAGGTCATTAAGTCCATCCAACACTTTTGCTTCCCAGGTTTGTTACAACCAATGTTTTCTTTGTGTTGGAGTGTGAAATCATATTTAATAATAATTTAAACTTCAATTAAATTTGATCAGAGATCAATCGCTACAAATATTATAAGATAGGGTGCCTATTTTATTGAAATACTTAGTGAAGTGACAGCTATTGACTGACTTGTGAAGAGGTGTCGGAGATCTAAATTCTAAATTTGAATTATTACACATCCATATATATATATCCCCTCACTTAGATGAGACTTTTAATTCTATAGCATCAGAGTTGTGTTTGATATTCAGATTAATAGATTCTTCTTCTTCTTCTTCCCAATAATGGCCACATGTTGATTATTTTGGCATATAGATGCGCATGCGGTGGGGTTTTATAAACAGGGTAAAACGGTTCGTAACATTTACACCTGTTTGACCAACGAAGTTTTGAAGGCTTTAAGGGACGGTGCTGACACTGTTTCTGGTGGTAATGAATTCCAGTCCCTGATTGATTGGTTGATTGGGGTTTTATGCCGTTTTGGCAGTATTTCAGCCATTTCACGGCGATCAATTTAATAGAGTATAGTGATAACTTCCTTGGGTGTTATGTTTTGGAATTTTTTTGTCTATCTGTTTGTTAGCAGGCTATACAGAAAGTTATGCTTCTGTTTTAAGATTTTTTTTCACTGTAGGTCACTGCATGTATCAACTTATTGGTAATAAGCTTTCAGGTGGAGAGCTTGAGACGGGAAATGCTCAGTATAGGTGTTGTTTCAGTCTGATGACACTCCCCCTCCCCCCCCCCTTTTCTCCTTACACCCGATGAGTATAAGGAGAAAAAGGGGTGATTTCAATCAGATTGCATGTGTTTTTGAACAAGTTTGAATTTTGCTGGAATTTGATGTTCTTATTATTGACGTGTACAACACACTGAAGGTGATGCGTGCCAGATCTAAACAACATGGAGGGGAGGCCTCATCTGATAATCCATGGAGGGGAGGCCTCATCTAATAATCCATAGGGGGGAGGCCTCATCTGATAATCCATGGAGGGGAGGCCTCATTTGATAATCCATGGGGGGAGGCCTCATCTGATAATCCATGGAGGGGAGGCCTCATTTGATAATCCATGGGGGGAGGCCTCATCTGATAATCCATGGAGGGGAGGCCTCATCTGATAATCCATGGAGGGGAGGTCTCATCTGATAATCCATGGAGGAGAGGACTCATCTGATAATCCATGGAGGGGAGGCCTCATCTGATAATCCATGGAGGGGAGGCCTCATCTGATAATCAACATAAATACATTATTCATATGTGTATCTATTTTGATGCACTTTTAGAAAGTAAATATTGGTTTACTTGACTGGCGAGGCATCATAGAGATGCTGTTATGAGTATTTTGTTGAGTTACTACGGGGCATTGTATAGACGCTGCTATGAGTATTTTGTTTGGTTACTACCGGGCATTATATAGACACTGTTACGAGTATTTTGTTTGGTTACTATGTGGCATTATATAGACGCTGTTACGAGTATTTTGTTTGGTTACTATGGGGCATTATATAGACACTGTTGTTTACAGATGAACTCCAGATTTTGGATCACAAGGCTGAAACCTTAACTCACTTCCTCGTCCTGACTAATATCCATGGCGACAAAACATATGCTACCTGTATCACCTTCTATAAACCTTATACAGTGGAAAAGGTTAGTAGAAGAAACATGGACTGATAAAAAAAGAGAATGGAACCCACAGCTTTGTCTAGTGTGTGTGTGGGGGGGGGAGTGTTACAGGGGTTGCAACCTTCCCCCATTGGTTGAATATTCTTTTTTTAAAAAAGGCCATTTTTGAGTCTTCATTCCCCCCCCCCCCCCCCCCCCACTTTCTTGGGTGGAAGTGGTACAGATTTGGGTTGCAACCCCTCCGCCCCCACCCCTTCCTTTGAAAATTTTCTGAATCTGCCACTGTTGCAATTGAGATACATTGAATTCAAATTAAGTTCTGCTGGTTAGTTATATATCATGAAGCAAGAGAATGACAATTCGTTAGATATAAATCATAATTTTATTTTTAGGACAATGTTGATTAAAAACTGAGTTTTATAGAAAGTCTTGCACATTTTAAAATCAACGTTCTATGAATTAGGCCATATAGTAAGAAGCAGTATTGTATGGCACATATCCATCAGCTAGACGAGGGTTTTTGGTCCACTCCACTCCCTATTTACAGGACCGAAAACTCTTGGCTAGCAAAAATGAGAGTAGCATTGAAAATGTTCACCCCAAGAAAATGATTGCCACCTTCAGTGGAGCCTCACTATAGAATGGTTTCTCGGGATAAATATTTTTACTGTTACCCTCAACTTCACACACTGTATATACCGTATAATGGGTATTTTCTGCAGTTGGGAATTTTTGAAATTTCATCCGTAAATGGTAGCAAATTTCTGTATTTCCAATATCTGTGGTTTTATCATACCTCTGTATACCTATATGTGTGTATGTATATTTTGCAATTATAGTTTTGCAAGTTTTTCCTATCCGCAAAAATGGACATATGTGTGTGTGTGTGTGTGTGTGTGTGTGTGTGTGTGTGTGTGTGTGTGTGTGTGTGTGTGTATTAAATATTATTTGAATTAGTATGAGGTCTGGTGTTTGTAGGAGTTTGATGGTAATCTGTTTCTCCGTCCGGATTGGTCGGGGGGCAACTGGAAAGACGGGTCCAACAAAATCCGCTGCTTCATTCCACTGTGTTGTGTTCTCATCTCCAAATATCCGTACTTCGAGACGATGAAAGAATCTCTGTCATAGTAAGACATTAACAAACGTCAAGCCTCCCGATGTCTGGTTGACACGGTTTTCTGTTACTTAATCTGCTGATAACCCTCAGTGTTATTTTGTTCTTTATGATATTTGCATAACTTTCGGTTTTAAAATTTACCCTGTACTGTATACAGGGATTTGTTCTGCATCTGATATAAATCTTGAAATTTCATTGGCGGAAACCAATACCGTATACAATGACATTACGTCTCTTACTGACCTAGCAATGCCGATATGACCCTTCCATGGTTTGCTGACTATACATCATGGGAAAACTTATATACCCTGTCTCTTGAAATTCATCAATGCATATTCTGACATCATAGATAAGAACATTTTTTTTTGAAAAGAACAATTCATAAATGAATTTATTTTGGAATTTTACAGTTTCCTGAAAAATTTATTTTTATCATGTTGTTGTTGTTTAAATGTAGCAGCCATTTTTTACATCGTAGTATCTCAAAAAAAATGTGTTGTTGTCATTTATTATAGTTGTGCATTTGACAAAGCATCAAGAATGAATTCTGTTAATATGCTTTAAGTTAATGTATATATAAAATCATTGACAGGATAAATTCGGTATGTAGACACTTAGATTGATTAAATATTGTTTAATGTCCCGCTCGAGAATCTTTCACTCATATGGAGACGTCACCATTGCCGGTGAAGGGCTGCAAATTTAGGCCTATGCTCGGCGCTTATGGCCTTTGAGCAGGGAGGGATCTTTTATGTGACACACCTGCTGTGACACGGGACCTCAGTTTTTGCGGTCTCATCCGAAGGACTGTCCCATTTAATTGCCTCTTACAACAAGCAAGGGGTACTGAGGATCTATTCTAACAACCCGGATCCCCACGGGGTTATAGACACTTAGAGGGGTAATACTTAAATATATGGAGCCCTTGAAGAAAATCATATTGGGCGAGGCTTATGACTCATTCATCCAATATGATTTTTTTAAAGGACCTCATATATTTCCATATTACCCCTCTAAGTATCTACTTAATTAATAACATTTACCATCATTTAACTTTTGCCCCTTTTGCCCTTGTTGTCACTGGGTAAATTTACAAGTGGACGAAACTGTTTTCTGTCTTCTCTCCCTTTTAACACAACTTTGTCAGAACAAATTCAAAATGGGATGTTTTGTCAGGAGTAAGGCAAAAATAACATGAGGCAAAAATCACCCTGTATTCAGGTACAGTGTTAGATATGCTATGGCATATTGTGTCACTACTGACACTGTTTAACCTCATAATGGGCATATTACTGATATGTTTAGTGGATGGTATTTCTGAAGTGAGATGAAATATCTTTGTAGACTTAGTGCTTGTTTTTAAGCTCAGAACTGTTTTATTTAACTTTGTATTATGATGTTGATTGACTGTTTGTTTGTGTTACGTCCCGTTGAAAATTTTTCATTCATATTGAGACGTCACCAGTTGTAGGTGAAGTACCACAAATTTAGACCTATGCTTAGTGCTCAGGGCTGTAGCAGTGAGGGTTCTTTAACGTGCCAATGCCTGCTGTGGCATTGGACCTCCATTTTTAAGGTCATATCTGAAAGACGGATGATTCTCACTTCTAAATGCTGAGCATTTGGCAAAGGAGCATTCACTACCTATTTATCGTCTTAGGTTTGATGCTGCCATGGCACGAGCAGGGCTCAAACTCACAACCTCCCGGTTACAAAGCGAACGCTCTAACCACTGAGCTACCGCGACCGGTCTATTATGATGTTGACAAAATGGTTGTAGTTAATTTTGTATTGCGATATTGACTTTATGGTTCTTTGGTTCTAGTTAATTTTGTATTGCGATATTGACTTTATGGTTCTTTGGTTCTAGTTAATTTTGTATTGCGATATTGACTTTATGGTTCTTTGATTCTAGTTAATTTTGTATTGCGATATTGACTTTATGGTTCTTTGATTCTAGTTAATTTTGTATTGCAATATTGACTTTATGGTTCTTTGATTCTAGTTAATTTTGTATTGCGATATTGACTTTATGGTTCTTTGGTTCTAGTTAATTTTGTATTGCGATATTGACTTTATGGTTCTTTGGTTCTAGTTAATTTTGTATTGCGATATTGACTTTATGGTTCTTTGGTTCTAGTTAATTTTGTATTGCGATATTGACTTTATGGTTCTTTGATTCTAGTTAATTTTGTATTGCAATATTGACTTTATGGTTCTTTGATTCTAGTTAATTTTGTATTGCGATATTGACTTTATGGTTCTTTGGTTCTAGTTAATTTTGTATTGCGATATTGACTTTATGGTTCTTTGATTCTAGTTAATTTTGTATTGCGATATTGACTTTATGGTTCTTTGGTTCTAGTTAATTTTGTATTGCGATATTGACTTTATGGTTCTTTGGTTCTAGTTAATTTTGTATTGCGATATTGACTTTATGGTTCTTTGGTTCTAGTTAATTTTGTATTGCGATATTGACTTTATGGTTCTTTGGTTCTAGTTAATTTTGTATTGCGATATTGACTTTATGGTTCTTTGATTCTAGTTAATTTTGTATTGCGATATTGACTTTATGGTTCTTTGATTCTAGTTAATTTTGTATTGCAATATTGACTTTATGGTTCTTTGATTCTAGTTAATTTTGTATTGCGATATTGACTTTATGGTTCTTTGGTTCTAGTTAATTTTGTATTGCGATATTGACTTTATGGTTCTTTGGTTCTAGTTAATTTTGTATTGCGATATTGACTTTATGGTTCTTTGGTTCTAGTTAATTTTGTATTGCGATATTGACTTTATGGTTCTTTGATTCTAGTTAATTTTGTATTGCAATATTGACTTTATGGTTCTTTGATTCTAGTTAATTTTGTATTGCGATATTGACTTTATGGTTCTTTGGTTCTAGTTAATTTTGTATTGCGATATTGACTTTATGGTTCTTTGATTCTAGTTAATTTTGTATTGCGATATTGACTTTATGGTTCTTTGGTTCTAGTTAATTTTGTATTGCGATATTGACTTTATGGTTCTTTGGTTCTAGTTAATTTTGTATTGCGATATTGACTTTATGGTTCTTTGGTTCTAGTTAATTTTGTATTGCGATATTGACTTTATGGTTCTTTGGTTCTAGTTAATTTGTGATTATGATGTTTATGGTTCTAGTTAATTTAGCATTGTGATTATGATGTTTATGGTTCTAGTTAATTTAGCATTGTGATGTTGGTGGTATGGTTCTAGTTAATTTAGCATTGTGATGTTGGTGGTATGGTTCTAGTTAATTTAGCATTGTGATGTTGGTGGTATGGTTCTAGTTAATTTAGCATTGTGATGTTGGTGGTATGGTTCTAGTTAATTTAGCATTGTGATGTTGGTGGTATGGTTCTAGTTAATTTTGTACTATGGTGTTAACAGTATGGTTCTAATTAATTTTGTGATGTTGACAGTAGTTAATTTGTTATTGTGATGTTGACAGTAGTTAATGTGTTATTGTGATGTTGACAGTAGTTGATGTGTTATTGTGATGTTGATAGTAGTTAATGTGTTATTGTGATGTTGACAGTAGTTAATGTGTCATTGTGATGTTGACAGTAGTTGATTTGTTATTGTGATGTTGACAGTAGTTAATGTGTCATTGTGATGTCAGTAGTTAATGTGTCATTGTGATGTTGACAGTAGTTAATGTGTTATTGTGATGTTGACAGTAGTTAATGTGTTATTGTGATGTTGACAGTAGTTAATGTGTTATTGTGATGTTGACAGTATGGTTCACCTGATAGAGACCAGGCCAGGTGACATGTATACATACATCAAGTTGTTCTCGCACAAACTGACAATGACACCAACACCGCCAGCGGGCAGAGTGGCCATCGTAAGTAGTCAGAAAAATGGTTCCAGTTTATTTCATTTATGTTTGGTGTTCAATTTATAGTAGACAGGAGATAACGTGTTTGCTATATGATGTTTCAGTTTCCAATAATTTGATAGACAAGTAGAAAAAATTAAAACAATGGAACAAGCAAGTTTCCAGATTGTATAACTACTGTATATAAAGGATTTTATGTACTGATGTCTCATTTGGCAGCATACATTTGATTGATTGATTGATTGTGTATTATTTAATGTCCTGCTCGAGAATTTTCACTCATATGGGGATGTCACCATTGCTGGTGAAGAGCTGCAAAATTTAGGCCTCTGGTCAGTACTTATGGCCTTTGAGCAGAAAGGGATCTTTATCATGCCACATCTGCTGTGACACTGGGCCTCAGTTTTATGGTCTCATCAGAAGGACTGCCCGATTTAATTGCCTCAGAATTAAGTTAGGATATATACTTACACATACATATACAGTAAAACATACTTATAACAAACATGCTTATAATGAATTCACGCTTATTGTGAAGCAATATCTATCAACTATGAGAGAAAATTAACAAAATTTTATTGGATGTAGCAAGGTTTAGTTACAATGAACTGTCTATCTCTGACCCAGAAGGTTCACGGTAACCATGTTTTACTGTATGTGTATTTTCATATTGATAAATCTTAATTCATTGATGTCCAATGTTTGAGATATCCACATACTAAATGGTAATACTGGTACTTTTACTGTCATTTGCTAAATTGTTTTACTTTTTAGGAATACAGGATACAGGATGTGTCATTCATTATAAGCCCCTCCCAGGAGGCGGAGAAACAAGTGATTGACATCCCACTGTATCTTCCTTTTCTGATCTTCCCACCAGACGAGATCCTCCGGATAATATCCGCCATTCTTGTAGAGCATCGCATCGTGTTCATTGCCTCAAATTATGCCTTGCTCACAATAGTCATGGAGGTGAATTGAACGAATCAAGTTTGTAAATTATATAAATCAAAGTACTTTAAAATCAAAACAAAGCAGAACTAGATGCTGTCATAAGACAGTAATTAGTATGCAAGTATGTGCCTTTAAACATACTCTATACCATATATGTTCTTGCATATGTCAAGATGCATTGAATATTTTGTTGGGCAAGTGCACTGGGGTCATCACAAACCCTATTCTATAATTGCTGAAATGTATTTAAAACAATTGAGGTAATGATATGTAAAACATATATATTCTTGATGCACATGGGCAAGTGTCCTGAGGTCATCCTAACTTTCATCATATTTTGATTGTTCATATATCTTTAAAATGGTCGAGATTCCAACCCTTAAAGCAAATATATTCCTGTTCCACATGACACAATTCACTGAATACCAGGTTTTTATTCATCATTTTCCCACCACATTGGCCCTTAGGATCAAAATGAAAATTCCAAAAATGTATAGGGCACCACCAGTCATCTTCCACAAGATGATTTGGCTACTGTGTCAAATGTAAGATGAGCTTCTGTGAAGTGGGGGTTTTTTTTGGTTTTTTTTTTTTTTTAGAAACATCATTATTTGATCACCTATCAGCAATTGTACACAAATTCAGTCAAATTTAATCAAATGCAATCCTAAAAAGGCAAAGCTTTTGTTTTTCTAAATTTGATATTTTATTGAAATAGAATCCTATGTCTTTCAGAGCTTCCTAAACTATATTCTACCATTTGAGTGGAAGTACACCTATGTCCCAATACTGTCCAGCAAATCTCTGGAGCTGTTGGAGGCTCCAGGAACATTCATGATGGGATGTCATTCCAAATACAAAGAGGAAGTCAATCAGGTTAGATCAAATATGTCAGGTAAGGTAAAATATCAGGTAAGGTCAAACTTGTCAGGTAAGGTCAAACATGTCAGGTAAAGTTTAACTTGTCAGGTAAGGTCAAACATCAGGTAAGGTCAAACATCAGGTAAGGTCAAACATCAGGTAAGGTCAAACATCAGGTAAGGTCAAACATGTCAGGTAAGGTCAAACATGTCAGGTAAGGTCAATCATGTTAGGTGAGGCAAATTTGTCAGGTAAGGTCAGATTTGTCAGGTAGGTAAAGACAGACTTGAAAAGGAAATTGAAAGCTTTCCTTCAATATTGTAGATATAAACTTCATTTTTACAAACATATGTTGAACGCAGACATACGTATTTCAAGTTAAATTTGTCCCAATTGGCATTTTACTTACATGTATTAAATGGCTATATCCTATGGAAAATGAAGTGTACATACTTGAATACAGGACACCATCATGCTTGATTCCTGCATTGAAAATATATTTGTGCAGTCAGAGATTACCCCCCACCCCCTCCATTTTTCCAGGATATCATGAACTGCCTTTGTTGATTCCTATACATGTACAAACAATACCAGGACAGGTACATCAGCTGGTGATATTACAATTTAATGGAGGTAGAATTCTTTGATAGTCTCTGAACATTTCCTTGACACAGGTAGGAGGTCTGGTTATGGTAGATATAGATGAGGGCCACCTAAGAATAAACCCCGAACTGGCAGACGACACGCGATCTACGAGGTCAGGAGACAGTGACAGCAATGAAGACCTGTTGGATATCCCAGAAATCCCAGAGGGGGCGGCCGAACTCTTCACAAAAGTCTGTCAGAAAGCCAAGTTCCAGTTTGACCTGGTGGATGTGCAAAGGCAAGATTTCAGTAATGATTGAATCCATCTCTTGAAGCAAGAGACTAGAAGACAGATCCTTTACATCATGTATGTGATGGCGTACGTAGTTTGGCAATGTAACCTTTGTTTGCTTTTTTAGACCTAGTTATTTTGACCTGAAAAAAGAGCGGTCCTTCAGAAGAAAAAAGATACAGGCTCTTAATGATTTTATTGTGTCTGGGTGTCTAGAACTTATGGTCAATTTGTTCAGGTCTGTATATACATAAGCATAACACAAATTATCATGTCATGTTTCGTGTTTCTTATTCCTGTATATATAGTTAGATATTTTGAACCAAAAAAATTATTTTCAATTCTGATTCAAGGATATTTGTACTTTTGTCAAAGAAACAATTTTCTTCGTTCATTTAGGAGTGTGGTAGCAGAAATACGAGTAGAATTTAAAAGATTCAACAAACAAGCTTATCTTGATTCGAAATCGGGACCAGAAAAAAACTTTTATGAGGAAGTTTTGAAGACAAGTATGTTTAAAAAGTTTCTGAAAGATCGCATCAATGATAAAACTGACTATTGGGTCAAGCTGGAGGTGAAAACGAGGCCACAGGCCAAAATGTCAGACAATGGCCCAACCGTCCCAAGCAGGTAAAAACAAATGTAAATAACTGAGGAAAACAATTAATTGTTTATTAATATGTGGGTCAGTTCTGATGAAAGTCAAAGAAATATTTTAATAACATATTACTAGGGTTAGCGTTAGAGCTCCTGAAAAGTATGCTGGCTTGTAGTGTAGCAGTTCATACCCTTGCATATTTTCAAAAATGAAATTTCATTTCTTATATTTGCATGCTACTTTCATTTCTATTGGAATTTTCAGTCGTTTAAATAGACATACTATGTTTATCAAGATTCATATGTGTATCATTTAAAGCTACAGCACATTCATGAGAAAATGACCATCATTACAATTTTTAAAGATATCGAAGGCAAAAACACTGCAAATGTGAATATAAATGTATAAATTTGCTTGAATGAATATCGCTTTACAATAAGCATGAATTCTTTATAAGCATGCTTGTTATAAATGCACTCCAATTGTTTTTTTTTTAATTATTGGATGTTAGACGTCCACAGTTGAGGAAGCAGTCGTCTGTTGCTATCACTCCTGTGAAGGCCAGCCCTTCCCAGAATTCCCCAGTGTTCAGGATGCCAGACATTGGAGACCGTGTGATTGATTACCTGAAAGAAACAATCAGTTGTCTGACCACTGCTGTACAGGTCTGCTTAGTCACATAAAGGACCTCCATTCTGTACACACCATGAACCTCCACTCACTACACATAGAAACTCCACTCACTGCACAAAGAACTTCCACTCACTCCACATAGAAACTCCACTCACTGCAAAAGAACCTCCACTCACTACACAAAGAACCTCCACTCACTGCACAAAGAACCTCCACTCACTACACAAAGAACCTCCACTCACTACACAAAGAACCACCACTCACTACACAAAGAACCTCCACTCACTACACAAAGAACCTCCACTCACTACACAAAGAACCTCCACTCACTACACAAAGAACCACCACTCACTACACATAGAACCTCCACTCACTACACAAAGAACCTCCACTCACTACACAAAGAACCACCACTCACTACACAAAGAACCTCCACTCACTACACAAAGAACCTCCACTCACTACACAAAGAACCACCACTCACTACACATAGAACCTCCACTCACTACACAAAGAACCTCCACTCACTACACAAAGAACCACCACTCACTACACAAAGAACCTCCACTCACTACACAAAGAACCACCACTCACTACACAAAGAACCTCCACTCACTACACAAAGAACCTCCACTCACTACACAAAGAACCACCACTCACTACACAAAGAACCTCCACTCACTACACAAAGAACCACCACTCACTACACAAAGAACCTCCACCTCCACTCACTACACAAAGAACCTCCACTCACTACACAAAGAACCACCACTCACTACACAAAGAACCTCCACTCACTACACAAAGAACCTCCACTCACTACACAAAGAACCTCCACTCACTACACAAAGAACCACCACTCACTACACATAGAACCTCCACTCACTACACAAAGAACCTCCACTCACTACACAAAGAACCACCACTCACTACACAAAGAACCTCCACTCACTACACAAAGAACCTCCACTCACTACACAAAGAACCACCACTCACTACACATAGAACCTCCACTCACTACACAAAGAACCTCCACTCACTACACAAAGAACCACCACTCACTACACAAAGAACCTCCACTCACTACACAAAGAACCACCACTCACTACACAAAGAACCTCCACTCACTACACAAAGAACCTCCACTCACTACACAAAGAACCACCACTCACTACACAAAGAACCTCCACTCACTACACAAAGAACCACCACTCACTACACAAAGAACCTCCACCACCACTCACTACACAAAAAACCTCCACTCACTACACAAAGATCCTCCACTCACTACACAAAGAACCACCACTCACTACACATAGAACCTCCACTCACTACACAAAGAACCTCCACTCACTACACAAAGAAACTCCACTCACTATACAGAAAAGACCTCCACTCACTACGCAAAGAACTTCCACTCACTACACAAAGAACCTCCACTCACTACATGGCAAAGACCTTCCCTCACTACATACAGGGAGGCCTCCGTGGCCGAGTGGTTAGAGCATTGTGCTTAAAATCACAAGGCCTCTCACCTCTAGTCAGCACAGGTTCAATTCTTGCTCATGCTGATATATGTGAGGAAGTTTGCCAGTTTACTTTCAGAAGGTCGGTGGTCTCTTCCCGGTTACATTGTATCTGGATTTTCTCTTCCACCAACAAAAAACTGGACTCCACCAGATAACTGAAAAATTGTTGAGTGTGGTGGAAAACAATAAACAACCAATGAATCACTACATACAGAGGATCTCCAATCTGTACACAAGAAGGATCTTCACTCTGTACACACAAAGAACCTCCACTTTGTACAAAGATATGTCCTCCATATACTACACAGAGGACCTCCATTCAGTACACCAAGAGATTTGTACATTATACATCCAAAGGACTCCTACCTCTACAAAACAGTTTATAATTAGATCATGCTTGCTAACTTTTGATGTACTGCTTATTTATACTCACTCTAGGCTAGATACTAAACTGTAGAATTCCTGTCTATCTTACACGGAATGTGAGTTTACAAAATATTATATTCTTCTAGAGAGAAATAAATCAGAATTGATATTTTATAACTTCTGAGCCACTATCATCTTGTTCTCTTTTTAGAAGAGCCAGCATTTCCAGGAGCGAGCGTCCTACATTTTTCTGCTGGGGATGTGTTACCTTGCCTGTAACAAACTGACTCTGGCTCTGGAGAACTTTATTTCCTTGGCAGCCATTGATGCTCAGATCTTACCAAAGCAGTAAGTAGCTGAAGAGCCACCTCACCTAACTCAGTATCAAGTGGAAAAATTTTCTTCCAAGTTAAGCTGTGGAACCAAGACAGTGTTTTGTCTTCAGCTCTTACATGCAATATCTGATATTGTACATGTATATTGGTTTCAAATTAAAAACAAGCATAAATTATGTTGAAATTCACCATTAAATCTTTCATTTTTTGCTATATGAGAAAATGCTTCTCTTTCATGAGGGATCATAAGTCGCATGTTAATGATTTTTGACAGCAGGCAAGCTGACTTTACTTAAGTTTGTTTTAGGAGAAATCCTAGATGAGCACTGTTAAGTGTTTATTGTAGAGTGGTCCAGCAAATTTGTCAACAAATGGATGACTCAGAGGTTCAGATCCTGACTGCCAGGCCTGAATTTCATGCTCTGCCTGACTTACTGAGGAATGTAACCATGGAAACCATCCACCCCAACCACAGGAAGTTTGAGGAGTCCATCAACCTGCCAGAGAAAGATTTGTGTAAAGTTTTACTGAATGATAATAAAGACCTCTGTAAGGTTTTACTGAATGAGAAAGATCTGTGTGAGGTTTTACTGAATGAGAAAGCTCTCTGTAAGATTTTACTGAATGAGAAAGCTCTCTGTAAGGTTTACTGAATGAGAAAGCTCTCTGTAAGGTTTTACTGAATGAGAAAGATCTTTGTGAGGTTTTACTGAAAGAGAAAGCTCTCTGTAAGGTTTTACTGAATGACAAAGATCTCTGTAAGGTTTTACTGAATGAGAAAGATCTCTGTAAGGTTTTACTGAATGAGAAAGCTCTCTGTAAGGTTTTACTGAATGAGAGAGTTTGGCTTAGTCATCATTAATTCAGTTATAATAAATGATATTCTTAGCTAAAGCTTACAGGAAGCTCACTATGAAGTTTTGTTTTTACGTTGAGGATTGAATAAGAGAAATTTTTGATATTCGCTGATTAAAAGTTTCCTTTATCCCTGTTGAATGAGAGACAATAATTAGGCATTATGGGATTAATTGCAAAATGTTTCTGTGACTATTTCAGACTTTGAAGATTTCATGGAGTGTGTCACAGTGTTGGAGATGACCAGTGATACAGACACGATAGGGCGATTATTCCGAGCCCTTGTACCATCGCAAATCCACCAAAACTGTAAGATATCATAGGATGATTATTTCAAGCCCTTGATACTCTCACAAGTCCATTAAAACTAAGATATTCTGTAAGATATGTAGTTTTACAGTACATATCATAGGGTGTTCAGTTTTAATCCTTGAAAGTCAATGTCAGGGTTATTATGTCTTATTTTGTGTGTGTATTTAGGGTCCTATGAAAGCAATAGGAACAGAAAATCAGTTTGATTGTAATCATTTACAAGGACTTTTATCATTGAATTCTGTTTTAAGTAGTATGATATTTCATGTCACTGTGGTTCCTCCACTGGGCTTTTATTCTTTCAGTCATTGACCAAGAAACATTTGCCTCCTTCACGCACTGCTGGAAAGAAAACAACAAACAGTGTATCAATCTGGGAATCAGTGAAGAAGATCTTCTGGAGGCAGAGTGTGTCCTCAAGGTGTCCTCGCTGTGTAAAACAGACTACGGTACAGGAAGGGTCACTCTTACTGACCGAAGGTAACGTAGTCATAAAGGTATAACAAACTACCGTATAACGGGTTATTTTTACTGCTGTAATTTTTTACGAATTTTGGTTCAAATGAGGTGGTTTAAATTTTTGTGCGTTATATTTTTACAAATTATGTGTGTCCGTAAAAATAAAATCATCAGAGGTAAAAGTCCAAATCAATGTTTGTTAGAAGATTGAATGTGTTTACATACAGATTTATTATACAAATACTCGATGTAAAAAGAAATTGTTCCCGTGATAACGAGTCATTAATTCATTATAATAGATTTATTTATTTATCTTAATATGCCATATGCCCTTCTTTTTCTTCTGTGAAATTTTACCGTGGTTAAATTTTACGGATTTATAAAACTTGTGAAAATTAGTAAAAATTAGCAGCACGTAAAGAATACCCATTACGCAGTATGTTAAAGGGAGGTTACTCTTACGGACCAGATGTAACATGTTCTAAAAGTGTCCTCGCTGTGTATAACAAACTATTTTAAAGGGAGTTCACTCTTCCAGACCGAAGGTAACCTGTTCTTAGAGTGTCCTCACTGTGTATAACAGATTATGTTAAGGGGAGGTTAGTCTTACAGACCCGGTGTATCATGTTCTAAAAGATTCCTCACTGTGAAAAACTGACCATGTTACAGGGAGTCATTTTCTATATGGCAAATTGCAATAAACATTCCTCTGACTACCTTTTTTTATAGTATGGAATTGGTTACAATCTACAGTAAAACATGCATATAGTGAAGTGCTGGGGATGAACATTTTTGATTTGATATAAATGTAAATTTTTATATCCAGTGAATTTACAATAAAATAGAATGAAGGAAAATCACTTCTCTGTCAGTGTGAATTCATTATAAGTGTGTTCACTGTAACTGTGTTTTACTGTAATCGTGACTTCATTATATGTGTGTTCACTGTAACTGTCTTTTACTGTAATCGTGACTTCATTATATGTGTGTTCACTGTAACTGTGTTTTACTGTGTGAGTGAATTCATTATAAGTGTGTACACTGTAACTGTGTTTTACTGTGTGAGTGAATTCATTATAAGCATGTTCACTGTAACTGTGTTTTACTGTGTGAGTGAATTCATTATAAGCATGTTCACTGTAACTGTGTTTTACTGTGTTTTACTGTACTATATGGAGTTGATATACAATGCGTCCAAAGACCATGTATCGGTATTTATGTTTTTATTTGACAACTTAATTTCAGACTCTGCTTTGTGAAGGATATTTCAACTGAACTGAAGGAAATTACACGGTTGAGCAAAATCGCAGAACTTGAAAAGAAGACAATGTTTTCTTTTCTCAAGCAAGTTAAAGTTCTAAGGATCAAAACCAAAGGTAGAGATTATAATGTTAAGCTGTAGCCATAACTGTCATACATAAAGGTCATAATGTCATGTGGTGATAGCTGTAGTGCACATAGGTCATAATGTCATTTTGTAGTGATAACTGTAGTGCACAAAGGTCATATTATGATCATGATGTAATACATAAAGAAAAAATGTCAAGTTGTAGTAAAAATATAGTACCGTACACAAAGGTAATATTGTGGCTGTACTTCTATAGAAATCATGCTGTAGCCATATTGGTACAGAATATCAGCTAACAAATTTTTATTGAGTTTAATTATAGTAATGAACTGGGTAATTTTACACAGCACTATCTTACCACACAATAATCTACACAACGTATTACTACACAGCATATTACTACACAACGTATTACTACACAGCGTATTACTACACAGCATATTACTACACAACGTATTACTACACAGCATATTACTACACAGGGTATTTGTATACAGTATATCACTACACAGCATATTACTATACAGCGTATTACTACACAGGGTATTTGTATACAGTATATCACTACACAACATATTACTACACAGCGTAATACTACACAGGGTATTTGTATACAGTATATCACTACACAGCATATTACTATACAGCGTATTATTGTACAGTGTAATACTACACAGTGTATTACTACACAGCATTTTACTACACAACGTATTACTACACAGCATATTACTACACAGCGTATTACTACACAACGTATTACTACACAGCATATTACTACACAGCGTATTACTACACAGGGTATTTGTATACAGTATATCACTACACAGCATATTACTATGCAGCGTATTACTACACAGGGTATTTGTATACAGTATATCACTACACAGCATATTACTATACAGCGTATTATTGTACAGTGTAATATTACACAGTGTATTACTACACAGCATTTTACTAGTGACCAAAGTAAGAAATTTCTGTGTACAGTTTTACAAAATGAAATTTTATTTCCATCTAGACAGACTTCTTGGTTCATCATCAGATATAGCACAGAGCTTTAACTTAATTAGAATTCTCAGGACTACTATAAACTTGTCTGTTCCAGAGGGGTCTCGCTTCACAGCCTGGCTAAAAGAGGAGAGAGATGACTTTTGTTTGTTGATAGAGGAAATGTGGGCTGGTAAAATTGTATGTGAGTCTACCAAGGACATCCATGCTATTCAGAAAGCAGCTCAGAATGTGCTCCTGGTGGATGCTATTCTACAAAGGTAAAGGTCAAACCCTGGCACCTGGAAGTTGTAGACTCACTTCTGTACACCCGGAGATAGGACTATTTGTGCTCCTTTTTTTGGTCAAATTTTACATTGTATTCGTAGATAAGTAATGGAAACTATTACTAGAACTAAAAGCCATCTTCAAATGGACTAATCAAGTTTACCTGTGTAAATATAACTTGAAAAGCCCCAGAACAATTTTATTATGCTCTACCGCTCTCATCCATCCATCCGTCTGTCCATCTGTACCTTAATTTTGTCTTTGCAACTCTTCCTAAACCCTTCAGGGGATTTTAATAAAATTTAGTACAAAAAAAGATCACAATGTGTAGATGGGCATACTACAAGGGGAACACTGTCCCAATTTTTTGAAAGGGGGTTGGCCCTTTAAACTTAATTTTTTTCTATACAGAATATTTTGTCTTCTCAACTCCTCCTAAACCCTTGGGGGATTTTAATGAAACATGGTACAAAGAAATATCAAAATGTGTACATGTACCAGTTGAGCTGTGTTCTATTTTTGTCCTATTGCCTAAAAAACTTATTTCATTTCATTCTTGAATTTGCATGGATTGGCCTTCTTTACAGTTCAATTAAAAGAATTTCTGGTATACAGTACACACCAGAGATTTGATGTAACCCATCACAACCCAGCTGTACATGTGTGGAAATGTAGTTTGTAACAAAATGTGTACTGTTTTAGTGGTCTAGATGAGGAAACAGCACACCATGGCAACAGAGAGGAAGCAGCCAGGCAGCTGTGTTTCTACAAGAAATACCAGGAGGAGGGTCACCACAATCTCCCTGCAGAGACCAAGGAAGTCTTACAGAATCGCATCGATCCAAATTACGGAGAACGGGAGAGGAAGACAGTGCACGCCCTGCTGTACACGCCAGGAGGTGAGGTTCATTTACACGTCTTATATTGGAGTAACTGTCATGTGATCATCACTTTGCAGGAAACAGTTTGATAAGTTCAGTATTCTGTAACTGTTTAAAGGTAAATTTTCACTCTGGGTTATTTTCACTCATCAACTTTGGAAAAAGATTTCACCCAAATTTAAATCACTGCTTGTTGTATTCGAGTAATAAGGGAATTTTCTCAGGTTTAAAATCATCAGTAAGAAATTGTTCATTCCTCAACTTCTGAGCCCAACTGTGTAGACATGCCAAATATAGAGTGAAAAATATCATTCCTTAATCAATTTCTGTATACTAGTATCTACATATTTACTGGTTAGGGTCTGTGAAATAAACATCTTTTACATTCTTTATAATATTAAGCACACTACTGGACATAAAAGAAATTTTCATTTTTTGTGTATTTATTTTAGCATATTTAAAATTTGGCACAGTTGGAGCGGATGTACTATTTAGCATAATTGTGATTTAGTGCTTCTTCTAGATACATGTATAAGTATGGATTGACAGGGATTTTTCGTTTTTTTTAGTGCGGCTTTAAATTAGCTTCACCACTAAAACTGCTAGAATTTGTATCCTGTCATAATAAGTTCACATAAAGAATTTGAATGCTGACACCATGTACTGGAAAATCTTTGCTCTCATCCTACATAACTTAATTTAAAGTTAATTATCAATTTGAAGTAAGTCAAAACTCATTATCTCAAACTTGATGGGACTGAGAAAAAATGTTGAGATATCCAAGGATGCACAATATCGAGGGTAAAATATTTTAATAATAAGTTGTTGTGACTTCCGAATCACTTTGAAATATCCATAGTATTTGAGATATCGGTGTTCAAGATACCAAAGTTGAACTGTATTTAAATAAAAAAAATAGATGATAATGGATGACTAACTGGGCAAAATTATTATGCAGTGCTTCTGGACAAAAATAACTTGTGGCAAAAATTTTCTCAGTGTAGAACATATTTCATGGACCAGTAAGTGGCATTACTGCAATGTCTGTTTATTATCTCTAAAAAAAAAAAGTCCATTCATTTATCCCATTCATCCCTTGATGAAAGGAAGAACAGATTTGTTGTTTTATATTGTGTTGTTAAAAAATGTGCTTGCAGCATTATTTATTGACTCTTTCATTTTGTAAGATATTTCATCATGTCAAATGATTTTATCATGATTTGATATCCATTTAAGAAATGGATTTCATTTTTGGAAATGCACTTGGGTATGAACGGCAACACTTCATACTGGCACATTTCATAAAGCTCATTTGCGCTTCATGAAAAAGTATGACAGTATGAAGCATTGCAGTTCATACCCCTATGTATTCCCAAAAATGAAGTTTACTCTTTTACTGAGAATTCTACTTTCATTTCCATTGGAATTCCGAGCCGTTAAATAAAGACGTGGTGCATTTATCAGTATTTATTTATATATACATTGTTTACAACTGCAACTTGTTCATGAGGACCGTCTATCAGTACAATTCTTAGAGATATCAAAGATAAGAACACAGAAAATAATTGTACCTAGTAAATAGTGTGGTAAATAACTTTGTAAATGTATACAGTAGATATGGATTTTGTTCTGATTTCAGTACCTGAGCACTCTATATCCCCCCGCTTATGGGTGGGGCTGGGGGATGGGAAGATAAAGGTATACAATGCTTCTCACTGGCTCCTGGAGTCCGAGTTTGTTCAGACCAAACAGAGTGTGGTGAGTTACCTCCCCTGTTCAGCCTCATTTTTGAATCACATGCCACACATGTAAAGCCTCTTTTCTCAGTGATTGTAGTCAGTCAAAGTAAACCTCCAGTGTAACTAGATTTAACATAATATACATCTACTAGGAAGATTCGTACTGTATTTGTATCTACTGAACTTTTGATAATTACAGCTGTTTGATAGAGTATTTGTAAGTGATCCTTGCTTTATGTCAATGGCCAGTTGAATTAGCTCAGGTCAAAGTTCAAAAAGTTGCTTTCTTTCAGGCCATTGGTAGCTAGATTTATTGCTAAGGAACATTTCTATATTTCTTCTTTTATTTCAAAATGCTGTATATGCTTTTATCGTAGGCTTTGCATTAACTCAGTGTGTTTGTAGATCATATTTTTATAGTGCCTTCAAATTCATGTATGAATCTTTGGATATAGACTACAAAGTGTTGTTATCAAATCATTTTCACCAAAAATTTCAGCAGTCCAGCAGAAAAAAGTTCGAGAACCAAGGCTGTGTAAGTTAGCAAAGACAGATATATGTCGTATTTTACTTGTTAAAGCTTCTTATATTTGTAAACATTTAGTTTTATGCAGAATGAACTTGTGGGCATGATGACACAGGGTTTTTTTCTGTAAGGTCTTTATTAATTTCCCCTGACTAACTTTAGAAATCGGCGATGACACTGACTTTGTGAGGAGGACATTGCTATTTTCTGTTTTGATTAGCTTCATACTAGGACTCCCATATATCTACCAACAATTTGATGATGAAGAGATTTGAAGGAATGTAACTAACAATGTGGAAATTAATACTTTAAATGTACGTACATTATTACACGCAGTACTCATTTCTGCTTTCACATAAAAGTTGCATAATTTCATACCAGGAGACTTAGGTAAGATTTGCAACATTTTAACAAAACACAAACAAAGTCGTATTGCAATGTTCAGTAGGAATTTATCCAACATATCAGTATGTTCAGTGGGACTTTATCCAACATATCAGTATGTTCAGTGGGAATTTATCCAACATATCAGTATGTTCAGTGGGACTTTATCCAACATATCAGTATGTTCAGTGGGAATTTATATAACATATCAGTATGTTCTGTAGGAATTTATCCAACATATCAGTATGTTCAGTGGGAATTTATCCAACATATCAGTATGTTCTGTAGGAATTTATCCAACATATCAGTATGTTCAGTGGGAATTTATCCAACATGTCAGTATGTTCAGTGGGAATTTATCCAACATATCAGTATGTTCAGTGGGAATTTATATAACATATCAGTATGTTCTGTAGGAATTTATCCAACATATCAGTATGTTCAGTGGGAATTTATCCAACATATCAGTATGTTCAGTGGGAATTTATCCAACATATCAGTATGTTCAGTGGGAATTTATCTAATGTATCAGTATGTTCAGTGGGAATTTATCTAATGTATCAGTATGTTCAGTAGGAATTTATACAACATATTTGAACTTTTGATATAAAATTGCCTATGTCATTTTTGACCAGATGTACTTAATTTTGTGATGTTTTACATTTTCTGGATCATTATACAAAAGGAAATAGTAGTGGTATAAAATGTACACAAATGTATGGGGAAAAAAGCTAGTAGAATTTTAAAAAAGAGTTTTATCTATAAGATTATAATATTTGGTAACAAAATTGGAATTCAAAACACAAAAAATGGCACTTTCTGTATCTTGAATAAAATTTAAATTGGTTGACATGGTAACAAAAAATGCATATTGAACAACTTTATAGCCAACATCAAAATAATTTCATGTTTAACATAATATTTTATAATATTTGGATCATGAATGTTTAAAAAAGCAAATAATATGACTACCTATTGGGTTTGTTTCCAAGGTAACAGATTCAAAAGAATTATTTCATGTATGCGATTTGTCACTTGTTTTATAATTGTACAACTTTTGAAGGGTGCATTGAACATTTCATGAACAAAATGTTCCAACCAAAAAATCATAAACTAGTTATATTTATTAATCAAGTATTATCATGTTTATCAGTGGGTTTTCAAAGTTTCGTTTCATCATAAATTCTGTGTTTCATTAGCCCAAAACTGTGTTAAATACCACATCTTTGAAATAAATTTGCTCTTCTTAATCCATAGCTTGATGTTTGTTTACATCGTTTAAAAGATTACTGCTACCTTTGCGGCAATGTTAATTAAGTCTGGGCAATGGCAGATTTAGAGGGGGTTCGAATTAACATAAAGGTAGTAAAAATGACATTTAACAAATGTGTATTTGTGTCGACAAAATCCATGCCATTATGCAGATTTCCTTAGTTAGACAAAATTAAGAATATTTTTAAGATCTGCTAGAGAAGACCATCTGTTGGTTTTACATGATCATGTCGGATGCATGAAGTGATATTAATTCATGAAATAAATCACTTCGGCACACGATAGATGCGATAGCATTGAAGTATGAAGTAATTAGAGAGGTAAAGCATAGTCAGGTTTATTTGAAAAATACTTGGGAATGTCATAGAAATTCTTAGCTTCATTATTATTTGGCCCAAAATGTCAGACCTTGTCAAATTTGAGGATACTAATCACAAATATTGATTGATTATAATGAAATTAAAATATATCCTACCTCCCCAAGAAAAATTCACAGAGATGACGTGTTTCTTCTTATGGCTTCACAGAAAATATCAGCAAACAATCATCATCTTTCACCTGCACCAAGCCGTTGTTTACAAACAGCTGACTGACTCCACATATTCCAAATGCCAATGCCCATTAGGGGTGATTTCAATGTTACAACTTCAAATCAACATTACTGTAGTGTATCATCTATATAAAAAATTGTAGACTTATATAATGTCAAAGAAAATTAATAAATTATTATTTGAGAAACATTAGTCAAGCAGTACATTTTTTAACACTTTTCCTGTGATGCAACTATATAGACCTTTACGTTATGACACATCATAAAGTTTGTGAAGTGCACTGGGTTACATCAAGAGTTACCTCCCTGTTTGATTGATTGATTGTATATTGTTTAATGTCCCACTTGAGAATTTTTCACTCATATGGAGACGTCACCATTGCTGGTGAAGGGCTGCAAAATTTAGGCCTATGCTCGGCGCTTATGGCCTTTGAGCAAGGAGGGATCTTTATCATGCCACATGGGACTTAGTTTTTGCGGTCTCATTCGAAGGACCGCCCCATTTAGTCACCTAGTCACCACTTACGACAAGCAAGGGATACTGAGGATCTATTCTAACCCGGATCCCCACAGGCCTACCTCCCAGTTATTACAAACCTTACCTTAAAAAGAAGTATGTAAGCCTTTAACTGTTCAGTAGAATTTCATACTCATGGAGAAAACTGAAAATGATAATATGTGAAAATATGATTGGAATTAAATACATACCCATGAAATGTCAACCGGTGATCTCGCCTTGTCTGAACAAAAATATTTTATTTGGTGTCATGTTTTGTTTTGTTTAGCTGAGTTTTTCGACAATTATTTAAACTTCATTGTCACAAACCAAGGATTTCAGTCCACAACCTCACCGATAAATACTCGGTAATTGTGGGTTACTGATTATATCTGATCATCTATAGTTTCTGTAAAATTTAGATAAATTGAATGACAGCATTTAGACATCAAAATAGTCCTGCCTTCCCTAGGACCTTGAAGTTTAAACTTTGTGTGTTTTCTGCATAACTCTTTTAACACACTTGTCAAACTTGGGTTAAGAATCTCCTGGTTTTGACCAGGTGAATGCTTCTTCACCATTGACCTTTGAACTTCTACCTTAATTAAGCTAGAGAAAGTAGTGTTCTGCTAATTTCTAAATCATTCATGCCTCATTCCATGACCTTTGGCATTCAGTTAGAAGTAGAAAGTTTGGTTGTAAACATTACCATTAAGTTTGGTTGTAAACATTACCATTAAGTTTGGTTGTAAACTTACCATAAAGTTTGGTTGTAAACATTACCATAAAGTTTGGTTGTAAACATTACCATAAAATTTGGTTGTAAACATTACCATAAAGTTTGGTTGTAAACATTACCATAAAGTTTGGTTGTAAACATTACCATTAAGTTTGGTTGTAAACATTACCATAAAGTTTGGTTGTAAACATTACCATTAAGTTTGGTTGTAAACATTACCATAAAGTTTGGTTGTAAACATTACCATTAAGTTTGGTTGTAAACATTACCATAAAGTTTGGTTGTAAACATTACCATTACGTTTATTTCTATTCATGATGTTGCATTATCAACTCTCTCTTTTTCAAATTTAGTCAACAGAGTGACTACACCTACTGAATGTGACCTCATTCAGCATTGAAACCTAAATATTGTGACCTCATTCAACATTGAGACCTACTGAATGTGACCTCATTCAACATTGAGACTTACTGAATATGACCTCATTCAACATTGAAACCTACTTAATGTGACCTCATTCAGCATTGAGACCTAATTGATGTGACCTCATTCAACATTGAGACCTAATTGATGTGACCTCATTCAACATTGAAACCTACTGAATGTTAACTGTTCTGTTATTGTTAGTACATCATAGGATGCATGTCTGTGTGAAGCTGTCAGTTTGATCTCAAGTCAAATGACACTGTAGCAGTACTAGTCAAATGACACTGTAGCAGTACTAGTCAAATGACACTGTAGCAGTACTAGTCTAATGACACTGTAGCAGTACTAGTCAAATGACACTGTAGCAGTACTAGTCAAATGACACTGTAGCAGTACTAGTCTAATGACACTGTAGCAGTACTAGTCTAATGACACTGTAGCAGTACTAGTCTAATGACACTGTAGCAGTACTAGTCTAATGACACTGTAGCAGTACTAGTCTAATGACACTGTAGCAGTACCAGTCAAATGACACTGTAGCAGTACTAGTCAAATGACACTGTAGCAGTACTAGTCAAATGACACTGTAGCAGTACTAGTCAAATGACACTGTAGCCGTACTAGTCTAATGACACTGTAGCAGTACTAGTCAAATGACACTGTAGCCGTACTAGTCTAATGACACTGTAGCAGTACTAGTCAAATGACACTGTAGCAGTACTAGTCAAATGACACTGTAGCAGTACTAGTCTAATGACACTATAGCAGTACTAGTCAAATGACACTGTAGCAGTACTAGTCAAATGACACTGTAGCAGTACTAGTCAAATGACACTGTAGCAGTACTAGTCAAATGACACTGTAGCAGTACTAGTCAAATGACACTGTAGCAGTACTAGTCTAATGACACTGTAGCAGTACTAGTCAAATGACACTGTAGCAGTACTAGTCAAATGACACTGTAGCAGTACTAGTCAAATGACACTGTAGCAGTACTAGTCAAATGACACTGTAGTAGTACTAGTCTAATGACACTGTAGTAGTACTAGTCAAATGACACTGTAGCAGTACTAGTCTAATGACACTGTAGCAGTACTAGTCAAATGACACTGTAGCAGTACTAGTCAAATGACACTGTAGCAGTACTAGTCAAATGACACTGTAGCAGTACTAGTCAAATGACACTGTAGCAATAGTTGGCAGGAATGCTTATATATATATATATGTGTGTGTGTGTGTGTGTGTGTGTGTGTGTGTGTGTGTGTGTGTGTGTGTGTGATAGTACTTTTGCCTTATTGCTTCTCAGGCAGTTTGTATTGAAAGTTACCATCATTTAACTATGATACACTCAAGACAAACTTAGACAGTTACTGTGTAACTATGATACACTCAAGACAAACTTAGACAGTTACTGTGTAACTATGATACACTCAAGACAAACTTAGACTGTGTAACTATGAAATGTTCAAGATAAAGTGCCTGAAGTGACATAAGGCAAATGTAGCAGCAGGAATTGATCGTTGATTATTATATGAAAATTTTGGATTTAATTCTTTTAAATTATTTAACAACTGTGCCGATTTCTTCATTCATTTATATACATTTAGTCTGTAGTGGATGTGACGATACACTGGGGAGGTGTATGTCATTTATATACATTTAGTCTGTAGTGGATGTGACGATACACTGGGGAGGTGTATGTCATTTATATACATTTAGTCTGTAGTAGATGTGACAATACACTGGGGAGGTGTATGTCATAGAAACAGATTTGCATGTGCATTATGGTACTATGCTTGACAGCTTTTTTCTCTTTTTGAATTATTTTTACACTAACCATGTTTCAAATCTAAAAGTGAAAAGTTAACACTATTTGTATGATTTGAATTTTAAATATTTTAAAACTTCAAAGCAAACTGTAACTTGCTTTCTATTGATTGATTTGATATTTGTTGTTGATTGTCTCCAAGTTTTTCAGATGACGATAAGAAACTTCTTGACAGTTTCCTAGTCAGTGTAGATACACTGGGTAATAGCAGTAGGATTTAACACTAAGTACAGTAAAACACGATTAAAGTGAACACACTTATAATGAATTCACACTTACAGTAAAATACAGTTATAGTGAACACACTTATAAGGAATTCATGCTTACAGTAAAACACAGTTACAGTGAACATACTTATAATGAATTCACACTTACAGTAAAGTGATTTATATTTCTTGTAGTTTTAAAGAATATTTTGAACTTACTGGATATAAAGAATTATGTTTTTAATGAATCAGAATTGTTGTCTCCAACACTTCACTATAAGTGTGTTTTACTGTATGAGCTTGTAAGCAGTCTGATAACATTCTGACTTGCTTTGTAGACATGCCTGGTGGCAGTGGACAAAAAGCATGTGTGGGCAGGGTCGTATGGGATATTTATCATTGATATCGAGACAATCCGCAGCAACAAGACACTGATGGACCACCAAGAAATCGTCGTGGATATTGTTTCCATAGATAGTGGGAGGTACTCATAATGCCTCCTGATTCATTGTTCTTCTGCTGTATATTTCAGAAATGTCATTTTTGAAAATATATGAGAGTATGAACTGAGACGATTCATGCAGGCATATTCATGAAGCGTGTTAGCACTTCATGAAATCGTTACAGTTCATGTCCTCATGTATTTTCAAAACTGAAGATTAATTTTCATATTCACATTCTACTTTCATTTCTGTCAAACTTCCCAGCTGTTAAAATAGATGCACTATTTTTATCAAGATTCATGCATGCACTTTTCACAACTGCATCACATTCATGAGGAAATGACTACCATTTCATTATGTAAAGATATCTAAGGCAAAATGCAATGTTATACAATGTCTGTATGTTATTTATTTCAATATTAACATCTGTACTGTGGTTTGTTTTTTGTAGGTATGCTTTTACTGCCAGTATAAATGGAATTATTATGAAATGGGATGTACAAAAATTAACACAGGCCCAGCCTGCAATAAGACTGGAAAATGTACGAGATCTCCGCAGCATCAAATACTATCAGGAACACATATGGTGTGGTAAATGACCTCATATTTTATCCTTTGATATATTTTTTATTATTATTATTGTGCTCATGTACGAGTAAGTTATCTATCTTTTATTTTGTTGACAGAGACACTCTATATTTTCTACCATTTTGAGAGGCTAAGAAATTAGAACTTGTTTATTCTTGTTTTGGGAACTTTTAAGAAGTACACCATCGTTCATTGGATTTTGTAGGGGCCTGAACGTATTTAATCATTCCTTGGATTCTGTAGGGGCCTGAACGTTTTTAATCATTCCTTGGATTCTGTAGGGGTCTGGACGTATTTAATCATTCCTTGGATTCTGTAGGGGTCTGGACGTATTTAATCATTCCTTGGATTCTATAGGGGTCTGGACGTATTTAATCATTCCTTGGATTCTATAGGGGTCTGGACGTATTTAATCATTCCTTGGATTCTGTAGGGGCCTGGACGTATTTAATCATTCCTTGGATTCTATAGGGGCCTGGACATATTTAATCATTCCTTGGATTCTATAGGGACCTGGACGTATTTAATCATTCCTTGGATTCTGTAGGGGTCTGGACATATTTAATCATTCCTTGGATTCTGTAGGGGTCTGGACGTATTTAATCATTCCTTGGATTCTGTAGGGGCCTGAAGGTATTGAATCATTCCTTGGATTCTGTAGGGGCCTGAACGTTTTTAATCATTCCTTGGATTCTGTAGGGACCTGAACGCATTTAATCATTCCTTGGATTCTGTAGGGACCTAGACGTATTTAATCATTCCTTGGATTCTGTAGGGACCTGGACGTATTAATCATTCCTTGGATTCTGTAGGGGTCTGGACGTATTTAATCATTCCTTGGATTCTGTAGGGGTCAGGACGTATTTAATCATTCTTTGGATTCTGTAGGGGTCTGAACGTACTTAATCATTCTTTGGATTCTGTGGGGACCTGGACGTATTTAATCATTCTTTGGATTCTGTAGGGACCTGGACGTATTTAATCATTCCTTGGATTCTGTAGGGGTCTGGACGTATTTAATCATTCTTTGGATTCTGTAGGGACCTGGACGTATTTAATCATTCCTTGGATTCTGTAGGGGCCTGGACGTATTTAATCATTCCTTGGATTCTGTAGGGGTCTGGATGTATTTAATCATTCTTTGGATTCTGTAGGGACCTGGCAAAGGATCTTTAAGGTCAATTGCAGTGGACAGATTTTACAGCAACTTGAGTTCACACTGACAAATCCAAAGTGTCGGCCAGTGGAGATGGACTGTTTTCTTATCCTAGAGGCAGGATATGCAGACCGAAAAGATGAGGTAAGCCAGGTTATTTGTTTCTTATGTTGCGAGCACAATTTATTTGTTGTGAATTTATGAAAATTCAATATTAGGTATGCAGGTATCCAAAAAAAAACAAAAGTGAAGATAACAACAGGGACCAATGTTGTAAATCCCAGAAAGAATTAAATTTAAAATAAAGTGTAGGGCAAACACAGATCCTCCTACACACCAGAAGTGGAAACAGGTGCTGATTAAAATTTTATGTTTCATATGTAATGCTTATATTACTTTGCATTCATTTAAAGATTAGTCCTCATCACCATGCAGCTAACTTATAGTATTGTGATTGATTGTTTGTTTGTTTTCTGCCACACTGAACAATTTTTCAGTTATCTGGTGGCGTCCCGTTTTTGTAGGTGGAGAGAACCCAGATACCATGTATCCAGGAAGAGACCACCGACCTTCCGAAAGTAAACTGGCAAACTTTCTCACATATATATATATAGTGTTGTGGGCAGTTTGTGAAACACCACTTTGGTTAATAATGACAGTATCAATTTTTGACCAGATTTGGGCAGGCTGTAGGAGAGAAGGAGAGATTTTAATCTGGGAAGTTGATAGTAATGAGCCTTCACAAAAAATCAGTTTAAATTGTCGTGGGATCAGCGACATGGTTATTCAGGACAGCCGGGTGAGTAGTGTCTGTCACTAAGTGTCACTTCAAGGAATATTCCATGCATATTCAGAAAATTTTTCTGTTAAAAATTTTAGAATCATCTCATGATTAAGCAAAACTGCAAAGAGATTTGAAATGAGTACGGCTTTTTTTCCACAAAAAAATTGATAATTTCCATCTACAACTTGCTCATCTGTGCAAGTGCAGTGAGTTCTAAAGATTAGGACTGAGAAAATTCAAGCTATCCTATACTGTCCAAAGACTTTTTTATATCATGAAAAAAAAATTCCATAATCCTAATAGCCATCCTTTTTTTATCTTGCGAAGTCACATTTTCTTGACCTGAGATTGGAGACTTGTTTGGATTACCATAATTTCATCACAGATTTACGATGCCCTGCTCAATGCAGAACACCATGTTGATTGGGAATGAGTAGGCCTATAAATACATAATGAAATTTAATATCAATTATATCCAGCGCAGGACTATAAACGTGATGTCACAATCTTTGTCATGACATCATCATACAAATGATGAAGTAGATCTAATTCTGGAGACTGTTTTGTTTTAAACACAGTAACCGCTGAGAGTTATTTTTGGCATTTGAAAATAACAATTTTCTCACATCCAGTTTCCAGATTCCACTCCTTGATTTGCCTGGTGATGCAAAGCATGGACTCCCTAACAGATTTTTTTATCCTGTAGAGCCCATGGGGATCCGGGTTGTTAGAATAGGTCCTCAGTACCCCTTGCTTGTCGTAAGAGGCAACTAAATGGGGCGGTCCTTCGGATGAGACTGCAAAAACTGAGGCCCTGTGTCGCAGCAGGTGTGACACGATAAAGATCCCTCCCTGCTCAAAGGCCATAAGTGCGAAGCATAGACCTAAATTTTGCAGCCCTTCACTGGCAATAGTGACGTCTCCATAAGAGTGAAAAATTCTCGAATAAGATGTTAAACAATATATAATCAATCAATCAATCTATCCTGTTGTACAAAATAATAAATCTGTAACTAATTAATATACTTGTATATATATATATATATATATATATATATATGCAATGATTTTTGTCTCGGTAACAATACTATCATTAAAATCATATACATTGTTTATACAGGTATGTGTCTATAAAAATATTTTAAAATCGTATTTATATCGGTTACAAGTTGGAAGAGGTTTTTTGTTTTTTTTTTTGGTTTCAAAAATCAATTTTTGAGGTAAACTGCTAGACATTCCTCTAACTACACTTGCTACTTACAAACAGAGGCTTTTTTTAAAAAAAAAATTAAAAAATGATGAAAATAATAAAAATTAGATTTCTGTTTTTATGAGTAAAATGAACACAATTTTACTATATGAAATGTAATTTCTTAATAATGTCCAAAATAGTTTAGAAAATTTATACTGAGTTATATAGGGAGAGGTAATGTATTTAAAATTTTGAACATCAATTTTGAAGTCCATTAATTTATTTAAGGAATTTTATATTTGCACTTATTACAACCAAACAAAACCCAAAAATATATATCAATCCATGCATCCATATTCTTAATTATGTTTCTTTTTTTTCATTTTTTTTTTGTATCAAGTGTCCGTAAGTGATCATTTTATTGAGGTAAAAGTCTTACAGATAATTTTGTTGATATAATAGCTTACAGATAATTTTATTGAGGTAATAGTCTTACAGATAATTTTGTTGATATAATAGCTTACAGATAATTTTATTGAGGTAATAGTCTTACAGATAATTTTGTTGATATAATAGCTTACAGATAATTTTATTGAGGTAATAGTCTTACAGATAATTTTATTGAGGTAATAGTCTTACAGATAATTTTGTTGAGGTAATAGTCTTACAGATAATTTTGTTGAGGTATATTCTTACAGATAATTTTATAGAAGTAATATTGTTACAGGTATGGGCTGGATCAAAAGATGGCCAAATCTATATAATAAATTCAGAAACAAAAAAGCCTTTCCGAACTCTCCAGGCACACGACGACGCTGTCCGTTCTCTTTGTAATGCAGAGAATCGTTACATCCTTAGTGGCTCCGGGAGTGGCGATGGAAAGATTGCAATATGGACCCCTAATGATACACGGACAGAGTCAGGGACTTATATAGGGATTTGAAATATCTGATGAAACAATCTCCCCAGATTTATAAGCACTAAGTGTATTGGAAAACTATTGGTAAGTCATTACAGTTTGAATAATTTATTAACAGTGGAATAAATTCAGAATCGAATATTTACAGTGAAGAATTTGAGCATCATGTACTTGAATTCTTCCTTTAGTTGCATCTTTTATAGAAATGTACTGACCAATAAGTTAGCAGAACACGAAGAGGTCACCTATTGGTTGTACCTTATAAATAATCAAATTTATTTGTGAACGTCATTTTTATGTTTATGTATAAAATCAACGAATACTTCCTATTGTTACATGTATATACACCATAGACCATGTAATGTACAAACTTGGTATTGATAATACTTGCAGTTTTTTAATAGAAAGATTTTTTTAATATATCTATCATATTGAATATTTCTTTACATATGTAGAAAGGATTGACCAAAATAACATCCTGGATAAATTTTAACAATTATTACACTGATTGAATAAAATATTTCATTTACTTATTCATTGCACTACATGAAAAAAAATTATACTCATTTTAGTGTATTAATATATGTATATTTATTATTGAAATCATTTTGTAGTGTTCCAGTTTGTAATATTTAATCAACAAGAAAGGGATACTTATCTCCATATTCATGTAGCTTCCATATTGAGACAAAATGTATGTGGATGTTTTCAGTCATTTCATCTTTTTTTTCAAATAATTCAGTACGTGTTTTATAATTTGAAAATTGTATACATTATCCATGATTTGTATAATTCCAGGAGCCAATAGTATTATGCTATTTCTAGTCCATAAATATAATAAGTTTTTTTATACTACCTCAGACAAAAAAGTAGAAATTTGATTGGTTCAAATTATGTCACATGATTTCCTTTATGGAGATGATGCATGTTGACTAGCTGCCCTGTGTGAGCCTCATGACACATAACAAATCAGTTGGCTGGAGACTACAATATGGCTGTAGGAAAACGATACGCATCACATACTGATTGTACAGGAGTACTGGAAAATATCACCATAAACTATAATACTAGACACACTAATAGGGAATAGCATCTCAGCAATTATCTATATCAGTTGATGCATTAAGATATTTAATATGCCACATTAACATCTGATAATACTAAATACTTATGTATATTCATATCAAATTAATAAGCAATACTCCCATCTACAGAAATGAGGAACGTTAATTGACAGCAATGATGAAGGAAAATCTGATCTGTATTGTCTTCTAAAAAGTTTGACTTGAAATATATAACAAGTGCACTCATCACTATACAAAGTAAAGTTACGTGAGAAAATGTGTCATGTCATGCATCGAAAAAAATTGTATCATACAAAAATGTACAATGAAAGTTTTGTTAATACGGTGCATAGTATCTTTCATCAAATATATGTTCATTCCGTACTTCACTTGTTCTTGCAGTTAGCACTATGGGGTTTTTTTTCCAAGGACTTGATTACTTTTCTTACCAGATTGTTTATGTTATCATATATTTTATTAAATGTTTTTTATCAGAATATATATATAGATTTTATCAAAATGTATAAATTTGATTAAAATGTATGTACATATGAACAGGGTGTTTACTAGATATACATGAGAATAAAGATTGACCGATGTTTCATTTTATTTATTCTTGGGTTGAAATTGTTAGAATTGTTGAATATTTTACAAAATGTAATGTATATTAATCTGACTACAAGGTCAAATCCAAAAGAAACCAACATGTATTATTGCATCTTGTTTTCCAGATGATTTTTTTTTTTCATCATTTATTTGTTGTATGACAATAACTTTAAATGTACAACCAAAGAAATCCAAGTATGCAGTGTATTGCAGTTCATGGGTTTTTGATGTTAGGTGTTCATGAAATCCATGTAACCTAAGGTCTTACAGATTGGGATTCATACTGCATTGTCAAATGTTTAAATGTTCAGTTTTTAAATTGTACTTGCAACTTGTACCTCTATAGTATGTAAAACATCATTGATTTTTAGTGAAGTGCTTGCAGCATATATGATATCCAGGAGGTTTGTTGCGAGAAAAACACTACTTTATGATTGTTTAAGAGTGGGGCTTTCATTTTGTGCAAGAGAAACAGTACTTAATTCAGAGTCCAACTTTCCTGTCATAAATATTTAAGGACACCTGCTACAAACAAACAAAAATTGGATCATTGGAATGATATATATATATATATATATATATATATATATATATATATATATATCAGCAAAAAAGTTATGAACTACCTACTTTTCATTAAGCCTTTTTGAATTTTGAATTATTCTGGTTGTAATTGTACAACAATTGAATTAATATAACAACAATGTTTTGTCATTGACCCTAAACTTATTTTGTTGAGAGTATATATATATATATATATATATATATATATATATATATATTTGGGTTATTCTGATTGTAATTAGTACAACTACTAAATTCATATAATATTAGGAACTTGTATATTTTCTATGATGTTCAAAACATGCGATATATTTGCCCCTCCCTGTATAACTCTGTACAATGTTTTCCCACCGTGTTGGACATAAATGAGAAAAAGGGGTCAAAAATTAAATTCCATGTGTAGAAATAATTATTTATCTTACTTATATAAACATAAATTTGGTATCCATTTTCAATTTTTTTTACAAAAAAGTTTGTAGGAAGTGGACTGAACTGTAACCATTCTTTAAGGTTGTTTACAATCACTTATTTAACCAAATCACATAATTCCTATTTTTTACTTTTGTATATTGTATAATATCATTTGTATATTAGGAAAATATCCTTTTTTCACAATTTCTTCTTTTTTTCTTTTTTTTTCTTTTTTTTTTGGAGGGGGGGGGGATATGTGGTAGCATTTTCCATAGTAAAAATCAAGACATCATTAGTGAAAAATTACCAATGATTGTTTAGTATGACACAACGAAATGATTGTTACAGTATAATTTTGTGAAACTGCAGTTTAGTATGACACAACGAAATGATTAATTTTCCTTCATATTTTCTGTATTTACACACCTGAGTCTGTGATAGTAATTGTCTATTAATATACTTTTGATTAAAAGTATCTGAAATTAAATAATTTGTTTGTTGATCTTTACGCAGGTATGACATAACAATGAGAGACTGGCTGTTAATGTCAAACACCACACTTTCACTCTGTTGTTAATTAATATCAAACACCACACTTTCACTCTGCTGTTAATTAATATCAAACACCACACTTTCACTCTGCTGTTAATTAATATCAAACACCACACCTTCACTCTGCTGTTAATTAATATCAAACACCACACTTTCACTCTGCTGTTAATTAATATCAAACACCACACTTTCACTCTGCTGTTAATTAATATCAAACACCACACCTTCACTCTGCTGTTAATTAATATCAAACACCACACCTTCATTCTGTTGATGACGTTTGGTTTATTTATTATGTTTGCAGTAGTTTGCCATCAGCCAAAATATTCACAAGGGAGCTTACTGTATTCAACAGATTAAGAATGGAGAAGTATTGTGTAATTATTTGCCCAGAATTCAGTACTCCACACTGAATTATTCCACGTGGTTTTTATTGACCCTTTCAAAGGTTAGAGGTCAGGTGAAGTTCAATTAAGAATATAAAACAGAAACGATACGAATCCGAGCGCTAGTAGAGGTACCCTGTTTTTCTTATATGGGTTATCATGTGGTTCTGTTCCGGCATTTGTAGTTTGCTGTCAACCGTTCAAAACAACGTGATTTCAAACAGTGCATTCTCTTTCACTTAAAAGTGGAGTGGAAAAGGTTCTGTTTTCTCTATCATTTTCTCTGCTACAGTGGACAAACATCAGCAAAACACAAAAAAACAAACAAACAAAAAACAAAAAAACAAAAAGAGAGAGAGATTATTTAATGGAACAGATAATATATGTTTACCAGTATCATACAATGTTAAATCTGTTCGGAAAAAGCAGCTACCTGTTAGAAACTAAATTTCTTCACTGAATGAGTGATATAGTGTGTAGTCAAGAAGCTTGACTTGGTATGGGAGGTCTTGGGGAAATTTAGAGCTGACGTATATACTGACAGTTGACTTGGTACGGATATTCTTGGGGGTAATTTAGAGCTGACGTATATACTGACAGTTGACTTGGTACGGATATTCTTGGGGGTAATTTAGAGCTGACGTTTATACTGACAGTTGACTTGGTACGGATATTCTTGGGGGGGTGGGGGGTTAATTTAGAGCTGACGTATATACTGACAGTTGATTTGGTACGGATATTCTTGGGGGTAATTTAGAGCTGACGTTTATACTGACAGTTGACTTGGTACGGATATTCTTGGGGGTAATTTAGAGCTGACGTTTATACTGACAGTTGACTTGGTACGGATATTCTTGGGGGTAATTTAGAGCTGACGTATATACTGACAGTTGACTTGGTACGGATATTCTTGGGGGGGTGGGGGGTAATTTAGAGCTGACGTATATACTGACAGTTGACTTGGTACGGATATTCTTGGGGGTAATTTAGAGCTGACGTATATACTGACAGTTGACTTGGTACGGATATTCTTGGGGCTAATTTAGAGCTGACGTATATACTGACAGTTGACTTGGTACGGATATTCTTGGGGGTAATTTAGAGCTGACGTTTATACTGACAGTTGACTTGGTACGGATATTCTTGGGGGTAATTTAGAGCTGACGTATATACTGACAGTTGACTTGGTACGGATATTCTTGGGGGTAATTTAGAGCTGACGTATATACTGACAGTTGACTTGGTACGGATATTCTTGGGGGTAATTTAGAGCTGACGTTTATACTGACAGTTGACTTGGTACGGATATTCTTGGGGGGGTGGGGGTAATTTAGAGCTGACGTATATACTGACAGTTGACTTGGTACGGATATTCTTGGGGGGGTGGGGGGTAATTTAGAGCTGACGTATATACTGTCAGTTGACTTGGTACGGATATTCTTGGGGGTAATTTAGAGCTGACGTATACACTGACAGTTGATTTGGTACGGATATTCTTGGGGGTAATTTAGAGCTGACGTATATACTGACAGTTGACTTGGTACGGATATTCTTGGGGGTAATTTAGAGCTGACGTTTATACTGACAGTTGACTTGGTACGGATATTCTTGGGGGGGTGGGGGGTTAATTTAGAGCTGACGTATATACTGACAGTTGACTTGCTACGGATATTCTTGGGGGTAATTTAGAGCTGACGTATATACTGACAGTTGACTTGGTACGGATATTCTTGGGGGGGGGGGGGGGTTAATTTAGAGCTGACGTTTATACTGACAGTTGACTTGGTACGGATATTCTTGGGGGTAATTTAGAGCTGACGTATATACTGACAGTTGACTTGGTACGGATATTCTTGGGGGTTAATTTAGAGCTGACGTATATACTGACAGTTGACTTGGTACGGATATTCTTGGGGGTAATTTAGAGCTGACGTATATACTGACAGTTGACTTGGTACGGATATTCTTGGGGGGGTGGGGGGGGGGGGTTAATTTAGAGCTGACGTTTATACTGACAGTTGACTTGGTACGGATATTCTTGGGGGGGTGGGGTGGGGGTTAATTTAGAGCTGACGTATATACTGACAGTTGACTTGGTACGGATATTCTTGGGGGTAATTTAGAGCTGACGTATATACTGACAGTTGACTTGGTACGGATATTCTTGGGGGTAATTTAGAGCTGACGTATATACTGACAGTTGACTTGGTACGGATATTCTTGGGGGGGTGGGGGGTTAATTTAGAGCTGACGTTTATACTGACAGTTGACTTGGTACGGATATTCTTGGGGGGGTGGGGGGGGTTAATTTAGAGCTGACGTTTATACTGACAGTTGACTTGGTACGGATGCACTAGGGGTATTTTAGAGCTGACGTATATACTGATAGTTGACGTGGAACGGGAGATCTTGGGGGGGGGGGGTAATTTAGAGCTGACGTATATACTACCAGTTGACTTGCATGCACTCGCGAATTACAACAGATCGATAGCATGAGGTATACTTGATAACCAAAGTTTATACTGAATAAACAAGAATACCGGGTTAACAAAATATCCAATGAGCTTCCAGGGGTGTTTAGCCTCCAGCTCGACACTTAGATACATCGATGACGTTTTCACTGTTAACAATAATCATGTGTTGATTTTATATATTCAAGTGAACTGAAAGTAAAAGACACCACAGAGTTTTCCTCAGCTGCTTCATGCCTGGATGTTTTATTGAACATGAATGTCCATGGCACACTAATAACGCAACTTTATGACAAACGACATTACTTCACTTACACCAGCGTTAATTTCCCATATTTGTGTAGCAGTAGTCCATTATCACCACCATGTGGTGTTGCTGTCTTTCAAATGATTCGATATGCGAGAGCATGTTCTGCGTTTGATCAATTTTATACCAAGGCAAGCTGCTGATAAATATGTTGATGTTACAGGGATTTCATCATTTTGCAATTTTATGGTGGTTATCATGATCTACTTTGTAAATACAAACTATCACTGGGTTGAATGTCGTCTAACGTGCTTTTATACCAATTGTTAAACCGCTCCCTACCTATTGATTTTGACTAAAGATTACTCCATTTACCTAATCAAAATATAAGGCTTTTGGCGCGTGTGATCAGCCAACAGGGGATGCTTACTTCTCTTAGAAACCTGATCCCACCTCTGATATGCCCAGGAGGACCATGTTTGCCCTGTTTTCATTTTATATTCTTTATAGGACTTATGAGATTGATCTTTGTTCGTTACCTTCACTTGCTGCTTAATGAAGTTTTGCTTATTCATTCATTCATTCTCTCTCTCTCTCTCTCTCTCTCTCTCTCTCTCTCTCTCTCTCTCTCTCTCTCTCTCTCTCTCTCTCTCTCTCTGGAGGATAGAGGATAGGTCGATTTTGAAGGGAAACTACAACACTTAAGACCTTAAGGAAATCTGACAGTATATAGTTCAAAGTCATATACAACCATCTTAGTGGTGGAATCCAGCAGATTTTACCACAATACACCATCCCAGTACCGTGGTTGTAGCTTACTGCAATTTTGATGATCACTAACTCGAGAGAAATAAGGAGATTGCAGACGACTAAAAGGTGAATTTAACTTGTGTATGAAAATAGATTGATTGATTATATATTGTTTAACGTCCCGCTCGAGATTTTTTCACTCATATGGAGACGTCACCATTGCCGCTGAAGGGCTGCAAATTTAGGCCTATGCTCGGCGCTGATGGCCTTTGAGCAGGGAGGGATCTTTAACGTGCAACACCTGCTGTGACACGGGGCCTCGGTTTTTGCGGTCTCATCCTAAGGACCGCCCCATTTAGTCGCCTCTTACGACAAGCAAGGGGTACTGAGGATCTATTCTAACAACCCGGATCCCCACGGGGATGTATGAAAATAGACGTTAGGACATATTAGCACAAAACTTTGCTCCATTAAGAGTTTTGTATACGTTATTTGAAAAAACCAAAACTAGTCCATAGATGGATTTTTCCACACCAGAATATCGACTGAATTCTATAATTATGGATGTTGCCCATCACAGGTTCTTTAAACCACTGCGGGTATTCGATGATATTACTTCCGAATCAAGCCGTCAAATTTACTAACAAAGGAATTGATGTCGTCATAAAAAGGTCAGTCTTGTATTCCAGAATATTTCAAGTTCAAGTCTATACCCTGTATTTCCTACAGATATACTTCCACTACTGCATCCAAACTTATAACTACAAACAAACTTTACAGTGCCTTGATACAGACCATCTTATACTCAATCCACCTACGTGTTCTTGTTCTTTGTCTTCTTTTAACTATAATCCAGCTGGACATGTCATCACTGGTAATGTTGATATAGTTAAACATGAAGACCTAAAATCACGTATTTTAAAAGATCCTAAATCCAGAGAGCCTCGGTCTTTCAATTGGCGACAGAACTTCATCTCTATTATAAATTCTGTCGAAGATTATGCCAGACGATGGGCTAAATATGAAAAAGAATTTGAATTCTGTCGAAGATTATGCCAAACGATGGGCTAAATCTGAAAAAGAATTTGATACTGTTCATATCTTAGCCTTTTCATCAAGAATACAAAATCAAGACTGTGACAAACACGGGCTCTTTGACATACCGTAGGTGGGATCAGATGTCTAGGAGGAGTAAGCATCCCCTGTTGGTCAGTTACACTCGCCGTGAGCCTTCAGTTTTGATAAGGTAAACCGAGTAATCCTTAGCTCTAAATTGATCTTTGCAAGCAATATTTCTACCATTTTCATACTCTCATTAATTGAATTCACGAGAACAATATTTTAATTGAAGCGAGCATCAAATCAATTATTGCTCTCATTAATTCAATTCATGCGCGGAGATTCCGTGTTAGAATAGATCCTCAGTATCCCTTGCTTGTCATAAGAGGCGACTAAATGTAACCGTCCTTCAGATTAGACCGCAAAAAACGAGGCCCCGTGTCGCAGCAGGTGTGGCACGATTCCCCCCTCCTCAAAGGCCATGAGCGCCGAGCATAGGCCTAAATTTTGCAGCCCTTCACTAGCAATGGTGACATTTCCAAATGAGTGAAAAATTCTCGAGCGGGACGTTAACCAATATACAATCAATTAATCAATCAAATCATGCACGCATTAATTCAATTGATGTTTGCAATAATTGATTTGATGCACGTATTAATTCCACTGATGATAACATTAATTGAATTGATGGTATCTTCAAATAATTAAAGATATCTTTAATTATTTGGGTTTATGTTAATTCGGCACTCCATAGTGTTGAGTGTGGACTGACTCTCTCTCTCTCTCTCTCTCTCTCTCTCTCTCTCTCTATATATATATATATATATATATATATATATATATATATATATATTATATATATATAGGCCTCCGTGGCCGAGTGGTTAGAGCATCACGCTCAAAATCACAAGGCCTCTCACCTATGGTTGGCGCGGGTTCAAATCTCGCTCCCGGCGATATATGTGAGAAAGTTTGCCAGTTTACTTTCGGAAGGTCGGTGGTCTCTTCCCGGGTACATTGTATCTGGGTTCCCTCCTCCATCGATAAAGACTGGACGCCACCAGATAACTGACAAATCGTTGAGTGTGGCAGAAAACAATAAAAAAACCAATCTATATATATATATAGAGAGAGAGAGAGAGTGTGTGTGTGTGTTTAGTGTGGAATATATGCAGTACTCCGTCATTGCTCAGTACGGATTGCATACACAACGTGTTTAATAAAAGGTGACGATAACGAACAGTGCACAGTGATGTGATCAATTTCATAATTCGTAGAAAGAATACAAAATTACGAGAAGCTAGGCAAACACAGACCACTGGACAAACCAGAGGTACGATAAGGTTCCTAGGTAGGAGGTATAATCATTCCCTTTTGACTGGTCATATCCGCCGTGATCCCTATTTCTTGATCAAGTAAACGAAGTAATCCGTAGTCAAAATTCAGGAAGCGATGAACGGATTAAAAATTGGTATGAAACACATAAGACAGCATTCGACCTTATTGTGTGTTTTGAATGTTGATTATAGATACTGTGAATGTTGAATGTGGATTATATATACAGTCAATGTTGAATGTGGATTATAGATACAGTGAATGTTGAATGTGGATTATAGATCTGTGAATGTTGAATGTGGATTATAAATACAGTGAATGTTGAATGTGGATTATAGATACTGTGAATGTTGAATGTGGATTATAGATACAGTGAATAATGAATGTGGATTATAGATACAGTGAATAATGAATGTGGATTATTGTCAAAATATTGGCCTTGTGTTTGGGAACAGTTGTCCAAACCTCACCCTTTAATTTATAACAAGTGCTATTTTCAATTACTTTACAATTTTAATTTACAAATATACAATAAAACAATGTGTTAGCCAGTCTCTTGTGTCCAATATCCGTGTCCTCTTGTCCCACTATCGGTGCTCCAGACTGCTTGGAGGCTTACTCCCTTTCTCCGGTGACGAGGAGTTTACACACACACACACACGTCTTGTGCCCAAGACTACATACACTTAGTGAAATTTTGGACCCGGTATATGGCGCCGGAACATCCACACTGTATACTACATTCCAGGATACAGAATAAGATCTAGGATAAGACCTGTCAATAATACGCATGCACAGTATAATATCAATTGACGATATACACATTACACATACAGTGTATAAATGTACAAATGACGTACATCAGCATAATGATGCTTTACTACACGTTACTATACTCTAGCAAGAGTTAGCAAGGAACATAGGGAATACAGAATATAAAGACACAAACAGGCTACTATAACTACTACTTGAAACACATCAGCTAACTATGTGGATTATAGATACTGTGAATGTTGAATGTGGATTATAGATAATGTGAATGTTGAATGTGGATTATACATACTGTGAATGTTGAATGTGGATTATAGATAATGTGAATGTTGAATGTGGATTATAGATAATGTGTATGTTGAATGTGGATTATAGATAATGTGTATGTTGAATGTGGATTATAGATAATGTGAATGTTGAATGTGGATTATAGATACTGTGAATGTTGAATGTGGATTATAGATAATGTGAATGTTGAATGTGGATTATAGATAATGTGAATGTTGAATGTGGATTATAGATACAGTGAATGTTGAATGTGGATACTGTGAATGTTGAATGTGGATTATAGATACTGTGAATGCTGAATGTGGATTATAGATACTGTGAATGTTGAATGTGGATAGTTGAATGTGGATTATAGATACTGTGAATGCTGAATGTGGATTATAGATACTGTGAATGTTGAATGTGGATTATAGATAATGTGAATGTTGAATGTGGATTATAGATACTGTGAATGTTGAATGTGGATTATAGATACAGTGAATGTTGAATGTGGATACTGTGTATGTTGAATGTGGATTATAGATAATGTGAATGTTGAATGTGGATTATAGATACTGTGAATGTTGAATGTGGATTATAGATAATGTGAATGTTGAATGTGGATTATAGATAATGTGAATGTTGAATGTGGATTATAGATACAGTGAATGTTGAATGTGGATACTGTGAATGTTGAATGTGGATTATAGATACTGTGAATGCTGAATGTGGATTATAGATACTGTGAATGTTGAATGTGGATAGTTGAATGTGGATTATAGATACTGTGAATGCTGAATGTGGATTATAGATACTGTGAATGTTGAATGTGGATTATAGATAATGTGAATGTTGAATGTGGATTATAGATACTGTGAATGTTGAATGTGGATTATAGATACAGTGAATGTTGAATGTGGATACTGTGTATGTTGAATGTGGATTATAGATAATGTGAATGTTGAATGTGGATTATAGATACTGTGAATGTTGAATGTGGATTATAGATACAGTGAATGTTGAATGTGGATACTGTGTATGTTGAATGTGGATTATAGATAATGTGAATGTTGAATGTGGATTATAGATACTGTGAATGTTGAATGTGGATTATAGATAATGTGAATGTTGAATGTGGATTATAGATAATGTGAATGTTGAATGTGGATTATAGATACAGTGAATGTTGAATGTGGATACTGTGAATGTTGAATGTGGATTATAGATACTGTGAATGCTGAATGTGGATTATAGATACTGTGAATGTTGAATGTGGATAGTTGAATGTGGATTATAGATACTGTGAATGCTGAATGTGGATTATAGATACTGTGAATGTTGAATGTGGATTATAGATAATGTGAATGTTGAATGTGGATTATAGATACTGTGAATGTTGAATGTGGATTATAGATACAGTGAATGTTGAATGTGGATACTGTGTATGTTGAATGTGGATTATAGATAATGTGAATGTTGAATGTGGATTATAGATACTGTGAATGTTGAATGTGGATTATAGATAATGTGAATGTTGAATGTGGATTATAGATAATGTGAATGTTGAATGTGGATTATAGATACAGTGAATGTTGAATGTGGATACTGTGAATGTTGAATGTGGATTATAGATACTGTGAATGCTGAATGTGGATTATAGATACTGTGAATGTTGAATGTGGATAGTTGAATGTGGATTATAGATACTGTGAATGCTGAATGTGGATTATAGATACTGTGAATGTTGAATGTGGATTATAGATAATGTGAATGTTGAATGTGGATTATAGATACTGTGAATGTTGAATGTGGATTATAGATACAGTGAATGTTGAATGTGGATACTGTGAATGTTGAATGTGGATTATAGATACAGTGAATGTTGAATGTGGATTATAGATACAGTGAATGTTGAATGTGGATACTGTGAATGTTGAATGTGGATTATAGATACTGTGAATGTTGAACGTGGATTATAGAGACTGTGAGTGTTGAATGTGGATTATAGATATGTTGAATGTGGATGGTATACACTGTGGTTGTTGGGTGTGGAGTGGATATATCTTAAATGTTGAGAATGAATTATATACACTGAGAGTTGTATGTATCGTATTTGTTGAGTGTGGGCTAGATACACATTAAGATGTGAGTTTGGACTTGATAGAAAAATTGCTTTAGACCATGAAGAAAATCAATAATGGATGTTAAATTTGAATTACAGGTACCCCAAGTGTTCCATGTGGGCTATATAAACAACGAGTGTTAGTGGTAGATTGTATACACCTTGGGTGCCCAGTATGAAGTAGATACACCGTGAAAATAAAGTATGGACTAGATAGACAGGTAAATGCTGAGTGTGGACTAGATAGACAGGTGAATGCTAAATGTGGATTAGACAGACAGGTGAATGTTAAATGTGGACTAGATAGACAGGTGAATGCTGAGTATGTACAAGATAGACAGTTGAATGCTGAGTATGGACTACATAGACAGGTGAATGCTGAGTATGGACTACATAGACAGGTGAATGCTGAGTATGGACTACATAGACAGGTGAATGCTGAGTATGGACTACATAGACAGGTGAATGCTGAGTATGGACTACATAGACAGGTGAATGCTGAGTATGGACTACATAGACAGGTGAATGCTGAGTATGGACTACATAGACAGGTGAATGCTGAGTATGGACTAGACAGACAGGTGAATACTAAATGTGGACTAGACAGACAGGTGAATGCTGAGTGTGGACTAGACAGACAGGTGAATGCTAAATGTGGACTAGACAGACAGGTGAATGCTGAGTGTGGACTAGATAGACAGGTGAATGCTGAGTATGGACTACATAGACAGGTGAATGCTAAGTGTGGACTAGATAGACAGGTGAATGCTGAGTATGGACTAGACAGACAGGTGAATGCTAAGTGTGGACTAGACAGACAGGTGAATGCTGAGTGTGGACTAGATAGACATGTCAATGCTGAGTATGGACTAGACAGACAGGTGAATGCTGAGTATGGACTACATAGACAGGTGAATGCTGAGTATGGACTAGATAGACAGGTGAATGCTGAGTGTGGACTACATAGACAGGTGAATGCTGAGTATGGACTAGATAGACAGGTGAATGCTGAGTGTGGACTAGATAGACAGGTGAATGCTGAGTATGGACTAGACAGACAGGTGAATGCTAAATATGGATTAAATAAACAAGTGAATGCTGAGTGTGGACAAAATGCATATCGCATATTGAGTGTCGACTGGACACACGCTGAATATGACTGTTGAGTTTGATATTAGACTCAATGTGAGTGTTGCACGTCTTTATCAAGTTCTTCTTGTTTATCGCACTTGTCATGTGATTTTTCGTCATAGATCCACGAAGGGTAGACATGGTGTCTCTTGATAAGAAATTGTTTCTTATGGGCTTACATTATACAATATGGAGAAGTAGTCTGGCTCACTTCCCTTCATCTGTTCAGGCCTCATTAAACATTATACTTAAGTCTAAATTTCAAATCCAGCTGAGGGCCTCCGTGGCCGAGTGGTTAGAGCATCGGGCTCAAATCACAAAGCCTCTCACCTCTGTCGGCGCGTGTTCGAATCTCGGCCGTAGCGTTATGTGAGCACGTTTGCCAGTTTACTTGCGGATGGTCGGTGGTCTCTTCCCAGGTACATTGTATCTGGGTTCTCTCCTCCACCAACAAAAACTGGACGCCACCAGATAACTGAAAAATTGTCAAGTGTGGCGGAAAGCAATAAATAATCAATCAATCAATCAAATCCAGGTAACTTCTGAAATAATTTTTATAAACAAATAAAATTTTCAGAATATGTTAGTATTGTATTTTATTTATAAACCAGTAACTTTTTAAGCATCTGTGCTAGATAAATCTTTTAAGTTATGTAAGTAACCAAAATTATGAATTAAGTCTATTCTCAATTTATGGTCTTGAGGCCAGGAGAACAAAATAAGAATATAATTTTCAATATTTCATTTTGTAATCTCCCTTCTCCCTTCAAATATGCATATAATAAGTCAGTAAATTGCTTTGCTGGAAAATTGAAAAATATATAACGTTATTGCAGATCTTTATTACATAAAGAGATATTTACGATATGTTCTTACATTTTACATCAGACAGATCTCATGGTGACACACTGTTGTCGTAGATGATAAATGTTTTGAGGTAGTGCTTTTGTGGCCCTGAATAGATTTGTGGATACTTGTATGCAAATAATTCTTTACCTGCTGATTTGGTTATCAGTCAGTGGCTAATTGCAATCATTTCCACAGTCAAACATATTACGTCAACTAATCAATTCATCTATTGCCTATTTTAATTCCAGCGTTCAATTTTCAATAAGATTCTAATTTGAAAGACAAACCAATACCCATGAGAACACCACAACTAAAGCCTCTTTCGCATTGTTATCAGCTACCTCTATCTCATTTCCATCATAGCATGCTAATGGCTCCATTTATTTGATTGCAAAAACGTGTCGCTGTTACATCCCATGTTTACTCAATTGATCAAGTTTAACTTGGTTAGGAATGCTGCCTCCAGTACTCCTATAGACTCAAAATGTTTTACATTGGAAATCTTCTTCTTTGGAATATTATTTGTCTGTTGATCAATAGGAGTTTGGGATATACAAATTTCACCGCAGAAAATGTCACGTCATTAAGGAAAGCGTTGCTGCAGAATTATGATCCGTATTTACGACCACGGATCCAGCAAGGTGATTCAGTCGTCCTCAATGTTAGTTTTGGCGCCAAGCGCCTCCATGATCTTGATGAGAAGAAACAAAAGGTTTCATTACTTGGATATTTTGATATTGCATGGAATGACGAGTTTCTTGTTTGGGATAAAGAAAGCTACTCAAACATTAATGACATCGTGGTAAAAACAAATGACATTTGGTGGCCCACTATAGCTTTGGGTAACCCATTCGGGGAGTTTGAGACCCTCAAAAACCCCTACGGCATTTTTCGAGTTTCATCTACCGGTGCAATAAACTGGAACCCAGGTGATTTGTTTTCTATAACGTGCGACATGAATTTACTGAGATATCCTTTTGATACACAAACTTGTGACTTCATGTTTGTGGTTCTTGGATACTCTATTGATGACGTAATATTTAACATTAATCCAGATATTCTTGAGATACATGGAACAACAGAATGGGACGTTGTCAAATCAAATATGTTTGGAAGTGTGGAAGGAAAACCTGGACTAACGGTTCGTGTTACGCTACAGAGAAAACCATTCTTCGTGATCATAACTGTAATAACACCCTTGTCATTGCTTTCTGCTCTAAATCTATTTGTCTTCCTAATTCCGGTTGAGTCGGGCGAGAAAACTGCGTTTGGCATCACAACATTTCTTGCCTACTCCATTTACCTCTCAACCTTGGGTTCGTCGCTCCCTGATGATGCCACACAAAGCCCGTATATGACGGTGTATATAGAAGTCCTGATGATCAACAGTGTGGTCTTTATGGCGATAGTCATTATACAAACAAGGTGTTTCTTTTACCATGGTAACAGTGTAATATCATTCTGTCATGGAAACACTATTAGCAATGAGGATACTGATGTAACGAAAAATGTCCTTTCATTTCCAAATGAGTATCCCAAACAACACAAAAAAAGAACGTGGGCTAATAGCATGGCTTTTATGGATCGATTACTTTTTATAACGTTCCTCTCCATTTTAGGTGGCATTAGTTCATATTTCTTTGCGCGGATGACAATGTAGATTTATGATTTACACGTCCATTCAATAAAATTAAACTTCAAATATCACTCACTGAGATCTTATAATTATTTTTTTTCATTATTTTATTTTATTTTTTGATAAATTTTCAAGTGATTGTCACCACAAGTAAGTTGAATTTGGAATTGGATACATCAAGATTATTTAGTATTTTTCCCCATGAGTTCCGCGTCAAACCTAAGATAAAAATAGGCATTGATTGCTCCTTTGCCTAACGCTTGTCATATAGAAATGATAATAACGGGTATTTGGGATGTGATCTTAAAAACGGAGGTTTCGTGTTGCGGCAGGTATCTGCGAGTCAAAGAACGCTCATCTGCATCATCATCTACATATGGTCTTTATATCTCCCAACTGATTCAATACGCAAGAGCTTGTTCTGCTTATGATCAGTTCTTAAATCGAGACGGACTACTGACAAAGAAGTTGATGTTACAGGGGTTTGTACAGTCTCGTCTAAAGTCAGCATTTCGCAAATTTTATGGTCGTTATAACGATATAGTTAGCCAGAACTACCTTCCATCAGGCCATATGCTGTCTGACGTGTTTCATACCAATTGTTAGGCCGTTCTTGACACAGATTCTGACTACGGATTGCTCCGTTTACCTGATCAGAATATAGGGCTCACGGCGTGTATGACCGTTCGACAGGGGATGCTTACTCCTCCTAAACACCTGATCCCACCTCTGGTATGACCAGGGATCCGTGTTTGCCCATCTCTCTGATTTGCATTTTCTATAGGAATTACGAGATTGAATACCGTTAGTTATCTTGACCTTTTCACTACTATGGCCCTGAGCAATATTGCTCTAAATTTGTGATACTTCACCTACAGATGGTGATGTCTCAATATCTGTGAAAACTTCTCAACATAACGTAAAGCAACTAACAAATCGCTCCTACCGGGATTGAACCAAAATCTTCTCAAAATGTGTGCATCGCTCGACCATCTAGTCGGGTTTAAAAAATTTCCTTTCGACAAAGATATATTCTCGCCACGCGGTTATTGCGAATGGAAAAGGGATATACTGTATAGAGTTTCCCCCCCCCCCCCCCACCTATTTTCGCCCTTCCAGGCAGATTTATCTCATTTTAAATTCGCCTGGGCACAGTATTAAGATAGGAAGCAGTTTACCCCCAATATGTCCACTGCCAGTGTGCTCTAACGGGGCGAAAATAAAACGATGGCATTTAAATAAAAGGATCATACAAGATACACACTGCAGTACTTTATAAAGCACAAAGATTACAATGAACTCTTAAGTAAACATACCTAGCCTAAGTGAAGAAATATCTGATATGAAGCACCTGTCAAAGCTGTTATATTGTATTACACATCTATTATCACATAAATCGTGGGTGATAAAAAGACTGGCTTAAAACCATTAAATCTAAAGCCTCTTCGTCACATTTCCAAACATTTAATATTTCCGTTATTTGTAGTTAGTAATGCACTTCTGTTACCTCTGCTTTTCGAAGTAGAATGCTACAAAAGATATCGTTGATTGTTGAAGTCATGTTGGAATGTACAAATATTGGCTGGCCCCTTTGGAACACTTTGTATATGTGTTAAAGATAGGCAGGATATTAGTGGCATGAAAAAATTATTATCTATGATTTTTTTTTTCAATCTTGGTAAATATCTTAGGATAAGAGATTCTCATTACAAATACAGCTTGTTTAGGATGTATTGAAATTCAGGAGACTAACCTGAATTATATCCGAAGTTCATTATAACCGATTTGGAACTATGTACTTATTGTTTTTTATTGGTTTGTTTGTTTTCCGTCGCGTCGAGAATTTTTCACTCATTCTGAGACCAGTTGTAAGTGAAGTACCACAAATTTAGACCTATGTTTAGCTATCAGGGCCGTAGCAGTGAGGGTTCTTTAACATGCCACGCCTACCGCGACACTAGACCTCCGTTCTTAAGGTCATATACGAAAGACCCGTGATTCTCACTTCTAAATGCCGTGCGTTTGGCGAAGGAGCAATCACTACCTATTTTAACGTCTTGGGTTTGATGCGGCCATGGCACGAGCGGGGCTCGAACTCACGAGCTCCCGGTTGCGATGCAAACGCTCTTACCACTGAGCTACCGCGATCGGTAACTATGTACTGAGGATTTAATTTTACTTTATCACAAAAGAGAGTTCAATACAAGTGCATTCACAATAAGTGGAATATACTTTATGTCTGATTCGTGTCTTTGTAGGCATTTAAGAACATGGAAGATTTTCCTCTCATTTAATCAATGAAAACTGATTAACATTACATCATGATCTCGAACTGTTGCTGAAATTCATTCAATGAACATGTTTCGAGATAGGAGCTATTCTGTATAAGAGATGCATGTAGTGCTACTCTGTGTGCCAAAGTGCAAGGAGGTCGCCAAATTACGGGATAACTGCTATTGCTAAATGCTGCAAATACAGGATATATAGAATTCTGTTGAAAGAAATGTTTTATTAAAAGGCAAACAAAAACAATGTCATATTTGCAAATTGAAGTAATACCGTAAATTTGGTATACACAGGCAATGAAATAACATGATATAACCAGCACTTTGTGAGTAAAATATACAATTTATATCCCTCCTAATGGAATTTAGGGTCCTTTGAAACGAAAAGACTGACCTTGAACTAACCTTGAGGCAAGAACCGCGATATTCACTTTTATGTGTGTCAAAGAAATGTATAAATTCCCTTAAATTAAACATTGGCATAAATTTGTTAGTGTTTTGTGTAACATCAGTGCTATCATTATTCGTTGCGTCAACAACTTGAGTAGTCAGCGGAAGTGACACTGGAGAAGAAGAGCTTTGGATTTTTTTCTTGCAAACAAAATATTATATTTCAATGCGTCCAATAAATATGAGGTAGAGACAACGAACAGTGATTAATCTCATAATTCTTATAAAGAGTACACATTAAGAACAAAGCTCTCACGTATTGAATCAGTTGAGAAGCATAAACACTTTATGCAAGTGATAATGAAATATTGCTACATAAATACAGTTGACGATGAATAAATTGAAATCATCCCGTTTGTCATTAGACAACGCTGAATTATTAGTTTGCCGTTAACAACGATATTCAATAAAATATCTTAGTATGTAGGAGATGTGGATGATTCTGTGGTGTCTTTTATAACGAGTCACTTGGATACTACAAAGGAATAAAAATAACTATAATTGATAGATAAAATGTTTTAAATATATCCAAATGCCGAGTTGAAGCCCATAACAAGAGTTGTTTTTTTTTCATTTTATGTAGAAGCTTTTAAATAGATTCTCCTCATAAGAATATAAACCAGGCCAGCTAATGAAAGAGCATAATTCGTATCCAATACGGTGACCACAATACAAATAACTGCATAATGAAGTGTGACAGGTTTGGTAGTGGTAGCGTTTTGATGTGGAGCGCAATCTATACTTGCCATAAGACCCGTTTCGTCTCATTCAAGGCAATTGACACCAGAACATTATATTGATATTGTTTAGCAATCTGTCATCGTGCCGTTTGTCCACTAGCACAACTAAAAGACAATGTCTGGTCCCAAGTGAAAAGTCAGAAGTCTTTCGGATATGACGTAGTTCGTTTTCATGGTAGGCGTTACCAAATAACCAACTCTCACTGTAACGGCATTCAGCCACCGACATAGGTCAAAATTTGTGGCACTTCACATACAGCTGGTGACTTGAGCGCAAAGTTCTTGGATGGAACATAAAATAGAATACAAACACGTATCGTGTCTGACAATGCAGTATGGAGGAAATAAATTTTTTCTTTGTTAGACTGCCATTTTTCATACTAACTTTGACTACGGATAATCCAGTTTACCTAATTTCGACTAAGGGCTCACAGCGGGTGTGACCGGTCAGCAGAGGATGCTTACTCCTCCATGGCACCTGATCCTACCGTCGCTTTGTCGGAGGTCCGTGTTGCCCTAAACTCGAACTTGTATATGTCATGGGGATTTATGATTACAATTTACACATTGTTTACTTCGCCATTCGATATCATAGCGACATATTTATTATGTGATTGACATTACCTTACATGAACATCTACTGAAAGCGAAAACAATAAAACAATTGTGTTATTCAAACCCATTTTTGCAAATGTGCACAAAAAATACCTATACTATAAAGGTACAGAATGAGTAATTTGATTGGTCAAAATAATGAGGGAGCAATCCCAGAGAATAGACTGATTTTGAAGGGAATAGTCCTCAGATTGGCGAATTGTGCATCTTTAAGAAAACAGACAGTTTTACATCAATACAAGAATAATATACATGTACATTTGATAATAGTCTATTTAGTCTAGGTTCTGAGTAACCCTTGCATGCCATTAATGGCAACTAAATGGGGCAGTTTTTCAAATCAGATCGCAAATACCGAGGCCCCCTGTCACAGCAAGTGTGACATGATAAACATCCCTCCCTCCCCAAAGGTCGTAAGCGCAAAACATAGACCTAAATTTTGCAATCTTTCATCGGCAATGATGACGTCTCCATATCAGTGAAAAATTCTCGAGTGCAAAGTTAAACAATAAGCAACAAATCAAGTTACATTGTTCCGGCATGATTCTAACATTTCGTTTGTACTTTATCAACATCCAGTTTTCCAACCTACTTTAAATAACTGGAAGTAAAACAGTTTTACTGGATCAAGGGGTTACATTCCTCGGTGGTGCAAAATATCACTTGTTGGGACTATGTATCTATGCAGCTGAATGGATTTAGAATAAATGGCGATTCAAGAATTTACGTTTTTCTATAAGTTTTTGTTTTTACTCTTTCTCGTCTCATACATGGTGGTGCATTCACATCTGCAAACATGTGCAGTTCATATACCAAAAAGGCTCGTGGTAAAATTGGTACGAGTTTGATTCACGTGACGGTGCCTTCACATAGTTGCAGCTGTTTAGATGTTGGAAACGGCATTTTGCAGCAGACGTACTTGTTTCTTACGTAAACAATTTTACCAGAAGTGATGTCCCACTTAATGTTGTGAAAATCCTGTGGACTTAGTATAAATTAAATGTTGGAATACAGTAACTCAAAAATGGACTGTTGTGATGAAGATTACTAAATTGTGAGATAATATTAGCTAAAGGATTTGATAACCAATTATTCATTGGACGAACGAGTGACGTGGTACACAGATGAGGAGACTGATGTGCTGCTAGAGTTTGTCGATCCTCTTATAGCAGACGCATATAGTTGCCTCACCCGCGAATTACAGGAGAATGAAAGCATGAGGAAAAAACCTTGACAGTCTGTGAGTATAATGAATATGTAAAAGAATACCCTGATATCAAACCATTGGAACAAAAATCCAAACACCCACGAGATTCCTGTAATGCTCGTCAGTTTAATGAAGATGATGAAGTCTTGACGATCGCGGTGCTTTCTTCTCTGAAGATTAGGTCGCCTGTGAAGTGAAACCACGACACCCAAAAACATAAGGAAATTTGAAAGTATAACCAGTCCTAGTGGCAGTGCAAAAACATATCCAACCATCTTAGGAGTAGAAATCCAGCAGATTTTACCACCATACCCAAACCCAGTACCGTGAATGTAGCTCACCATAATATTGATGCTTACAAACATGAGAGAAATAAGGAGATCGTAGACAACATAACAGATAAGCCTAGATCCATGGTTTAACTCGTGTGTGAAAACTCTGGTAAAGACGGATACCATGTGAAAGCATGACACATTCATCCAGAAAATCACCCAAAGCCAAGAAAAATGAATCAGAATGCCAAGAATACGACAAAGAGTAGGATATTCTGTTTGAAACAAACCAAACTGATACAAAAGATGTGCCAGGAGAAGGCTGAGTGATAATATTAATATCAGCTTCCCTGGAAGAGTCCTCAGCGACTTAAACAGAAGAAAGGTCACCACTACGTAAAGAAGACTTGCGACTGATATACATGTACAGACAAGTGAAAGCACACCCTCAACATCGTTATGTTCTAGCAACATGGACGCCTTCCGTTCTCGAAGGACCTCCTCCATCCTCGTCTTGAAACTATCAACACATACTGAAAATATATCGTTGGTTTCTCTGAATTCTGTCTGTTGAAAGCAATGGTCCAACTCCTCTACACAAAGTTGGTATCTGCTCCTCTTTAATGTGATGGTATAGTTTTGAAGTACAATGAAGGGACAAACTAATAAACGGGAAACCACCACTGGCTTTGTTAGAAAATTCATAGCAAAGACATCCATGTTCTGAGGACTGTCAATCTGTTGAAATTGTTGTCCATCATTGGGAAAGATATAAGTACTGAGATTGTAGAAGTCTGTGTAAACCTGCCCAGTAAGGATTTCAACTTCATTCACTATTTTAAAGATTGTTTTGATATATTTGTCAATGCCCAGAATATGGAATATTCGGTGTGACGAATCAGTGTTTTGGAATATTACGTGGTAAATTTTGTGCGAAGGGATCGACGAATTCTGAGAAGGAACTTCAAACATTCTTTGGTACATCAATTTGAAAGATTTTCCACTTCGCAGATATTCAGTTATAAATGGAAGTATTAGATCTGTTTTGATTTGGAAATCACTTGTCATATCGAGAATTAATTCATACGTTATTATATCATCTTTGAAAACTTTGAAACATATCTTTTTCCCAATGTTGTACGAGAAGGGAATGGAACATCTCACAGACACGCAAGCATTCTACAAAATGAAAACAGAAGTAAATATGAACAATAAAATTCTTGTCCTCAAAATATCAAATTAATAAGAAAAAAAATGTGGTAGTGTTTCTGCACCTGAATAATATCAAAAATCTCTCCTTTTCTGCAGGGCTGGTTACTCAGACTATCAACTGTTTCTTCTTGAATTTCCTCTGAAAAACTTAACATGGCGGTGAAAGACCCCAAAATTCCGTTATTGCCTCCTCCGAGATCTTCGCGGGAACACATCATCACTGGATTGGCCTCATTATTGCACATGTAGCAGAAGACATTCCTGTAGAAGGATTGGTATACATGTGTATAAGACAAGCATGCCTGTTCCACATCCGGGTCATATTGACTCCATTTCCCTGTTATGTTACATTCTCTTACTAAACCAGCAATACATTGATGATTTATGATATCTTTTACGTTGAATGGACCGTAATATAATATATTACATCGTTTCTCATCTTCAAGAGTTTGTAGAAGATTTGCAATAGAGCTGGCGTAAACACCATAGATGTCCGGACACTTGACTTGACCTCGGAAAGGAACAATATCAGATTCGGGTATCAAATTACAGATCGCACAATAACGGTTCCTGTAAACGGTACCATTCGCAAACACAGGAAGCGAAGTCTTAATAGATCCTAATCTCGATTCTCGACTCTCGCACAAATCTCGCGTCTCTCTCGATGTAGAGTTAGAATGGCACTTTATCACTGCCTTTACCTGGTACCTATTGTTGACTTTTGATTTTCCATACGGCAGATACTGTAGTGCAATACACGAAGTAGAAGACTGATCAGATGCAATGGTGTCCACGTCTGCACAACAAGTATTTGACGAGTGGCAATCCGATTCACAGCTGCACTGTATACAACACGAGTGGTATGGCATCATGTTAAAATAATGAAGACGTGGCGGTATCATACAGGAGGTAGAGGTAGGACAATACAGAAGGTCGTTCTGTAGAATCTTGTAGAGTCTCTCGGTCAGATTTAGCTTGTCTAGGGCCAGGCGGACTGCATTATGGTCACCAACTGTTGGATATTTCTCTTCGTCATCACTTTCTGATCTGACCTTCCTCAACACTCGACCTTCTTTACTTCTTGGGCGAATAATCATTTCATTCAACGAGTCCTTTCTGTCTTTGCAATGTTCTGATTCTTTAAAATCGGAATATGATGAACTACCGCCAATAACGTGTTGGAATACATGCTCATTTCTTCCTACTAATTCCATCGGGTTAAATCTGCTATTGACAGTTACTAAAGAAACTGTTACAATACATAGAAATATGATATTCTCAAAAATCTTCATCTTAGATATTCGATATTGGTTAATATGTTTCTCTCAACCTGGCTTTTATTGAAACACTATCATTAATTAGTCATTCATTTACTTGTAACATGCAATTTGATTGGCTGAAACAGATAGATGAACATACATTATTTTGTAAAATAACTTGATATTGAGACACCCCCCTTGACAACCAGCAGCTGGAACTTTTTTTACTTATATATCACATATATGAAGATATATATATATATATATATATATATATATATATATATATATTCATGATTTATTTGTCTATACGTAAAATAATTTAAAATCTTACAAAATTTAAAGTAAGTCGAATACTTTGTTGGCCTTGTTTCTTTTTAAAAAAAAAATCAAATTCAACACAATTTTACCATACTCTTGAGCATAACGAAGAACTACTACTTAGGGCATTTTGTAAAAAGTCAGGTTGGGAGACTTTGATCTAAATTATGATTTTAACTATCTATTCGGAGGAACGTACAGACAAAGAGGCTATACAATGAAATGCTTTAGAATAAATATTTAGTTCAGATGCTGAACTTTGGAGTATCGAAGTTTTTAATTATGTTATTGTCTCCTAATCAGCAGAAAACGAAATGAAACAAGCATTACAGACTGAAGAAAAGAAAAACTGTCAAGTACCAAAGTTTCAAAATAAAAAAGAGATTCAAAGATGCATCGAAAACGGAGCTAAAAGAACTAGAGGAAAGGAAACAATCAAAATCTAAAATATTGAACAGGGGGGTTGAAGCGTTTTCAAAGTATGTGGATAAATTTCACAAATAAATTATTTTTTAAAAAAAGCAATGCATCAAAATGTAACCCACAATCAGAATTGCTCGCAAATCTCTTTTTCAGATCACTTTACTGTTTAGGATATGTAGATGTAGTAAACACTTGGTGTATTGGTAATAATTCTGGTACCTCCCCTTTGTAGAAAGATTTAGAGAAGTAACAGATTTTGAAACTATCAAACCTGAAGAAATTTTATACAGAGGCAATCCCACAACCAAGCAAACAAAAGGGGAGACAATGAAATGTCTACCGAACAAGCTTCACAGTATAACAAAAATTCTTATATATCAATTCGGTCTGGCATCAACAAACATCTGCAAAATTTAGGGAGGGATATTAATATTGTTCAATGGAAAGAATTCAGAAGTGTTAACGACATCCTTGATGGAAAATTGAAAAACAATCTACACGAATGGCTTGCAAGACCAACAAAACATACAGAAATCATAAACACACCCTAGTTAATGACGATTTCGACCTACCTTTATGAAAATGGAAATCCTGTTGTCCTTTGCTTTCGAATATGGTTCCTTTTGTCCATTCAGTTCTTTACAACAGGCCTAGAATTTCATCGCAATTGAAAACACATTCCTCTGACTTTACCACCAATGAAAACGGAGAACTCGTAACTTTGTCACACAAAACAGAAAAAACTGGCAAAGTGGAACTGGCACTTCTGACAACCCGAAAGAAAACAAATGTATGCAATTCCTGCATTAGATGAAAAATGTCCTGTGAAATATTTCAAGCTGTTTCTATCCAAAACAGATCATAATGTCACCAGACGTTTTAATCACTGTTCGAAACCTGCGCTATCTTCTCAAAGATATGATATATCAAAGCAATGTCCTCGTTAAGCAATACCCGTTCAGTCAAATAAATGCAAATTACAGTAAGTCCTACACAGCCTTCGTGCTACTGCCCTTCAAGGTATGGATGATGCTAAATTTGAAAATTGAGACATTATGCACATGTCTGGCCATAAAAACGAATCGTCTGTGAGAAGTTATAATCGCGATTGTTCATCTGCACAGAAAATGTTAATGAGCGACACTCTAAGTGGGCTTATTGTTCCATACGCTATCTCCAATGTAAACAATAACAATCCGCAGACAGTCGTTTCTCGGACCGAGACCACTCCAAATCCAGACTCCATCCAAAACGTTTCCATTTTTGCAGATACATCTGCCATCCCTGCAAACTTATGCAATCTTCACATTTTTCTCCTTTTGATTTATGTCAATTCCACTGTCAACAACTGAGTCTTTAACTTTGAAAAATAAGTTCCTGTTCCTCGCGATATCTATTTTCATTTTCATGCAATGAAGAGTCCGATACGACTTGCGACAAACGAAGTTACGATTTACGATTACGATACGGTCTTACGACATACCCTAAGTTCTTCAATTCTACGACTTATGACTCAAGATTTCCAATTTTTTGTAAAACGCAGCTTCGAACGCTTAAGTATAGGTCTAAAGAACAAGAAACGTTATTGATTAAATCGGCCGCACTTCAAAAGCAGACCATATTCTGCAGATAGAAAGGTGACAGTTCTCTTGTTTCATTCATATACAATATTTACCATTTACTTGTTAGTAATGAGAAATTAACGTTTCAATGGTGCATTGCTAACTCTGACACTGTGGATCCTCCGACGGTCTTTTTTTGTTACGACGTCATAGGATTTATAGTCCCATAATTCCCCTAAACTATTTTTTTGAAAATTGCAGTTAACTCTTTATAGGAAAAACACTCATTAAAGGATGAAGTGAAAAGGTTTTGTCATGCGGGATTTACGAAACTCGGGTAAGATCAGTGTAATATCTGGCACTGGATCCTTGGGCCGACAGAAACATGAGTAAAACCTGTAGATTTTTCAGATATTATTAAAAACTGGCATGCTATAAAATATAATATACATTTACCTTTATCGTGTTCATAGATAATTTACAGAAGAAACTTATTAAATCAATGAGTGAGGAAAACAATGCGTGCATTTCCCATATTTTCTGCGCTGTTCGATGTCTAAGTGATTTTTAAATGTTATTTAGCAGTCATGCATATAAACACTTTAATAAAATCGATGGAGTCGGATAAAATTATACACTGATATATATATGAAATAAATATTTAAAGGTACAAACGAATAAAATATATCTGTCTGACAGTATGTGTTTGACATTTAACAGGTGATACTAAGTGATAAAAAATGTACGTGAATAGGAAATCATTTCCCGGGTACAGCAAAACACTTATGGTCATTCATGTATAATTCAGATGTTTTATTACATAGCAATTATATCTAAGCAGAAAAATAGATTTTAAAAAGTAACCTAAACAAAAAAGGAACGCCGTGTTTAAATCTCGTGGGGCAGAAAGGGAGAAAATGCAACGGACGGGACAGGAACTGGGGCAGATCGGTAAAGTTAGCTACTAGTAACCAGCTACTTGAACGAGAAAAGGTTAGCTACTAGTAGCCAGATACTTAAAGTAAAATCAATTAGCTACTAGTAACCAGCTACTTGAACGAGGAAGGGTTAGCTACTAGCAGCCAGCTACTACAAGGTGTAAAGGTTATAATTACCGATAGCTAGCTACAAGACAAAGGTGAATGGGTTTTTATATCAGTATCTCTCAAGTTTATTTACACGGCGAGGGGTCATATATAAAATTCCAAAATCTCATGTTCAATTTTCCTAGGTACTTAACCTTTGCAATGTAAACACGAATAATTTTTTTTCCAGCGAAGCGTTTCCTTTGAATATCATACGAATTGGATTCAGACCTTCATGAAATTGATATCTCACCCAATTTTCGATATCAGTTTTTTAAACATTTTGATTCGAGTTACACAGAACATTTGTGTGACTATCTTAAGGAACTGTGCGTTTGTAATATATATCTGACTAATTTACCACAATACATATAATGAGGAATGATATTGGGTATCTTGATATGCCATCAATTTCAGAGAACGTTCGACCTCCCGGTTACGAAGAGAATGCTCTAACCACTGAGCTACCGCGACCGGTACGCGCGATATATCAAAATCAACTTTGGTTCATAATTCAATTTTGGTATCGTATCTAATTCCACATCAAAATGAATTCCCAACAAAATGAATCTGGTAGTACCCCCACCTAAGCCTGTAATCTGGCAGCAAAGTTTCATTTCTATACTTTTTGGAGCCCAACCATATGACGTGAGTTTTTTCATAATTAATATAAAGCCCAGACATTTCTAAAAAAAAATTTCCAATGTTTTAAAAGTTTCCCTAAGAGATTCTTCACTACCATCAAGAGTGATTGAAGTATCGTCAGCTAGCTGCGAAATATTTTTCAATGTTATTCACAGTAACACTCTTGATTATCTTATTCCTTCTAATTTGTATAAACAATATTTCGGCACAGATCAAAAATATACAGGGTGATAATGGATCACCCTGCCGTCAACCTCTCTGAATAGTGATTTTATTAGAAATATTGCCTCCTTGATTTATCACAGATGTAATGTCTGTATTGAAGATTGAAATCCAGTTCCTAATTGAGGGACCAAAATTAAAGCATTTCAGTGCTTTCTGTATAAATGACCAATAAAGTGTATCGAAGGCTTTTTCGAAGTCAATAAGTAGCAATAATCCAGGTATATTTTCTTCTTTTGAATAGTGCATTATATCGAATGGCGAAGTAAACAATGTGTAAATCGTAATCATTAATCCCCATGACATATACAAGTTGAAGTGTAGGGCAACACGGACCTCTGACAAAACGACGGTAGGATCAGGTGCCATGGAGGAGTAAGCATCCTCTGCTAACCGGTCACACCCGCCGTGACCCCTTAATCAAAAATAGGTATACGGGATTATCCGTAGTCAAAGTTAGTATGAAAAATGACAGTCTAACAAAGGGTATGAAACAAATCATTCAACATATGTCAAATATTATAAATAAGCCAATATAATAATATTAATAATAATAATAAATTTATTTTGTAAAGCGTAAAATCCATACTGCTCTAAACGCTATTTAAACAACAATAAAATAAGTGAAATGAGGTACATAAAAGCAGATCATAGTAGGTCCCAGATTAGTTGTAGCATGTGAACAGATGAGTCTTTAATTTAGATTTGAAGGTACAGAGACTGGTGGAGATATACCTGTTGGAGATGAAAATTGTTTGATCTTGATTGATTATTTTGTCTATATATATTTATACTCTGTTAGCAATACAACCTGATGCAATTTTATACACAGTATTTAATAAAGTAATTGGTCTCCAATTGTTTTCAGAAAATGCCTGGGCTTGTCACCTTTTGGTAATAAAGTAATACACCATGTCTTTGAGTAATAGAAAGACTGTTGTTCTCTTAGCCATAATAGATCTAACTACAAAATGTCCAATATATTACCAAAACATCTTAAAGAATTCAGCAGAGAAACCATCAGATCCTGGAGATGTATTTGACTTCATTTTGAAAAGAGTATTGGAGGCTTCCTTAATAGTAATGTTACCTTCTAACAATTCTGATTCTACATCTATAAGTTTTGGAATATCTTCATTGTAAAGTTTATTAGTCATGTCAATATTTGTGTTTAAAATACTTTTTTTGAATAATTGTTCATAGAATGACTTTGTTTCCTTCAATATTTCTGATCGCTCATATAGTACTGTACCATCATTGCACTCCAACCTTGGTATAATCTTGCTAGTAAAATTTCTAGATTCTAAATTACAAAAATAATGTAATGGTTTTTCTCCTTCTTCAACACATCTAACTCTACTTCTTACATATATACCTTGTAGTTTTTTTTTCTAATATTTTCTAATTCTTGCTTCTTTTTACTTAATACATCAATATTGCTGTCACAGACATTTTCTTCTAATAATTTGATATTTTCTTTTAACTCTTTTCATTCTTTATTTTTGTTCTTTTTTAAATATGTTGCATATGAGATGGTTTTACCTCTTATTCCAAAAAGTAATGTTTCCAAAAAAAGTTGATCATTAATAGAGAAGGAAATGTCTGCATCCGATATACATATTTTTTCTATATTATCAAAATTGTATATGGGAACCTCGTATTGTTTCTTTACATCTAGAAGAGTATTTTTAATACAATCTAAATACTTTTCATCATAGAGTAAAGAGTTATTAAACTTCCATAGACCTCTACGTTTCTTAAAATTACTAAACGCTATAGACAATGATATTATTGAATGGTCGGATCTATAACTAGGTTCTATATTGCACATTTTTAAACCTGACAAAACGATTTCGGATATTAAAAAGATATGTAACCGACTTTGTTTCAATGGAGTTTTTTTCTCCATGAATATCTACGAATATTTTCATGTAGCTGTCTAAATGGGTCTATATAGCAGTTATTCTCCATAATCTTTAATACTTGATTTCTTGCCTTTGGGTTATTTATACATTTGTAGTTACAATAATCCGAGTCTAGGTTTAAAACCAGATTAAAATCACCACGCCAAATAATATTATTACATTGCATATCATCAATATGATTTTGTACATTTTCAAAACATGTGGTGTATTGACTACTTATAATATGTTATTCCGGAATTTATAATGCTGTTTGTAACTCGGATATTAGAATCCGGATCGTTTGGATTTTGCTGTTTAGTTTTGATTAAAGTTCTAACCACTGCACGTGTTTTTCCTGAGCTTGGAATTCGTCTCAATGACATGACTGCAAATGCAATGCAATGTCTCAACGACATTAATATATGTACGGCCATCTGACCAATATACAACAACTGGCGACGAGGTGTAAGTACGGTAACTGAACATTAACATTTGTTGACAATGCCACACATCGGCAAACTTGAACAATTTGACAATTCGGTCGAATCATGGGAGTCGTACGAGGAACGGCTGCAGGCATTTTTCCTTGCTAACGACATCGACGCTGATCATCAAGTGCCTTCGTTAATTAGCTTAATTGGGCCAAAGACTTACACTCTGTTGAAAAACTTAATTTCTCCGGGCAAGGCTGCAGACAAAACTATAAATGAACTATTAAAAGCATTACGGGATCACCTCAGTCCTAAACCGCCTGTGATAGCAGAGAGGTTTCGTTTTCATAAGCGCGACCAACGTCCGGGAGAGTCAGTTTTATCATTCATAGCAGAACTACGCAATTTGGCTACACATTGTCAGTTTGGTGCAAGCTTAAATGACACGTTACGTGATAGGCTAGTCGTGGGATTACGGAATGAAACCACACAAAAGCGACTTCTCTCAGAGACTGATCTTGACCTTGAGAAGGCTATTAATCTTTCTGTCGCCATGGAAACAGCAGCCAAAGATGCTGCAGAAGTGCAAGGTGTAAGGGGAGAATCTGTACACAGTATCCGCTCCAACTCGACACGTCCTAAAGGTGCATCTAATAGGAAGCATACCCCGAAACATACAAACACAAAACTAAGTGCACAGAAACCTAAGTGTTACCGTTGTGATGGTGACCACTTAGCAACACAGTGCAAACATGTGAATACCGTTTGTTCATTTTGTCGAACAATTGGACACATTGAGCGGGCTTGCATGAAAAAGAAACGTGACAAAAACAAAGGACGTAAGACTGCGTTACACTACAATGAAGAGGATAAACGTGACAGTGAGAACAATGGAGAACCGCTTCTGCATATAACTAGTACATTCCACATAAGATCAAAGCATGAACCACCTATTACTGTGCGTCCTGCAATTGAAGGCAAAGTTAGCGAGATGGAATTAGACACCGGGACAGCAATTTCTGTGATTTTCAAGCGTGACTACTGTGCTAACTTTGGAATGATTCCGCTTGAAAAGTCAAGTGAAATATTGCGTTCATATTCTGGGGATACAATTCAACCCATGGGGCAAATAAAAGTGAATGTTAACCTTAATTCACAAACAGCCAACCTTGATCTACTCGTTGTTCCACATGATGGACCAGCTTTATTCGGTAGAGATTGGCTTGGGAAACTGAGACTTGACTGGCAAGAAATCAAAACATTACGCTCATGTAATGCGATGTGTTTGAATGATCTTCTTGAGACACATAATGAACTGTTTTCACCTGGAATCGGAACACTCAAACATATTAAAGGATCTGTCACCGTAAATTCAGACGCCAAACTTGTGTTTCTCAAAGCAAGGACTGTTCCGTATTCGTTGAGAAACAAGGTCGAACAAGAACTTGACAAATTGCAGAAAGACGGAATCATTGAACCAGTTGCTCATAGTGTTTGGGCTACTCCAGTTGTTCCAGTGATCAAGAAGAATGGTGATGTCAGATTGTGTGGAGACTACAAGGTGACTGTCAACCCAGTGATGTGCATTGACCAGTACCCCCTTCCCAAAATAGAGGATATTTTCGCAAATTTGTCGGGTGGGGTGAAATTTTCTAAACTGGATTTGACTCAAGCTTACCATCATATGGAATTAAATGAAGAGACACAAGACTTGCTTGTCATCAACACACACAAAGGACTATTCAAGTATAAACGGCTTCCGTATGGAATTGCATCTGCTCCAGCGCTGTGGCAACGAGCAATAGAGCAAGTGTTACAGAACATTCCTTCAACACAAGTGATAATTGACGACATCATCGCTACCGGTCGAAATGATGAGGAACACTTACACAACTTGAAACTTGTCATGGATCGTCTACAGTCATACGGATTACGTGTGAATCTTCAGAAATGTGAATTCTTTCAGGATAGAGTGAGCTATGTTGGACATGTAATCGATGCTACAGGACTACACAAATCACCTGAGAAAATCAAAGCAGTTAAAGATGCCGAACGCCCAGAGAATGTGACACAGCTCAGATCATTCTTAGGACTAGTGAACTACTATCATCGATTCATTGACAACCTATCGAGTGTAGCTGGACCTTAACATGAACTTCTGAACAAAGGATCCAAATGGATTTGGAATTCTAAGAGAGAAATCCTTCCAGGATATCAAGGAACTCATCTGTTCTGACAAAGTTCTGTGTCATTATGACCCTAACTTCCTTTGAAGTTAGCCGCTGACGCTTCACCTTATGGGATAGGATCGGTCTTATCTCATATCTTTCCAGACAGAACCGAAAGACCAATTGCATTCTCATCGAGAACATTGACACAGGCCGAAAAAGCATATTCGCAGATAGACAAAGAGGCCTTAGCCCTCTACTGGGGTGTGAAGAAGTTTAACACTTACCTGTATGGCCACAAATTCACACTTGTGACTGACCACAAACCATTGCTTAGTATCTTCAGTCCAAAGAAATCACTTCCGGTTATGACAGCTGCACGACTTCAACGCTATGCCGTGTTCTTATCTGGATATCAATACGATATTGAATTTCGAGGAACCAAAGCACATGGAAATGCTGATGCACTATCGCGCGTACCTCTACCAAGCATTCCTCAACCTCAGGATGAAGAGGATCCGATAGAGTTATTCTACAGCAAACAGTTCGACGACTTACCTGTGACTTGCGTACAAATTCGTAGAGAAACTCAACGTGACCCAGTTCTGAGTCAAATCTTAGACTGCGTCAAACAAGGACACTTTCCTCAGGATTGTGATGATAATCTGAAACCTTACTACAATCGCAAGGATGAACTCAATGTTTACCAAGGATGCGTCACATGGGGAAATCGAGTGATTATTCCAGACATTCTTCGTGAAAAAGTGATGACAGAGCTTCATTCTGGACACATAGGCATTGTCAAAATGAAAGCAGTAGCTAGATCTTACGTATGGTGGCCAAGGATTGACAACGCTATTGAGGAAATCTGCAAAGCGTGTTATGGATGCAGACGAGTCCAGAACGCACCCTCTGCGGCACCTGTTCACCCATGGAATTTTCCGCCAAAAGCATGGTACCGCTTACACATAGACTTCGCTGGACCATTTCATCATGCGATGTTTCTCATTGTTGTCGATGCATATTCCAAGTGGCCAGAAGTTTTCGAAATGAAAAGTACCACAAGTACTGCAACAATCAACACTCTACGGACCTTGTTTGCGAGACAAGGCATCCCAGCAGAAATAGTGTCCGACAATGGACCACAGTTTCGTTCGGATGAATTTCGTCTATTCATGGAATCCAATGCTATTCGTCATATAACCTCTTCTCCATTTCACCCACGGACGAATGGTCAAGCGGAGAGGTTCGTTCAGTCATTCAAGAAGGCAATAAAATCCGCATCAGGAGACTCCAATTGCATCATCAAGAAACTTAATTCATTCCTGTGTAAATACCGAATCACGCCACAGGGAACTACGAATGAAACACCCTCTATTCTTATGTACAGTCGAAACATTCGGACACGCCTAGATATCTTAAAACCGGACCTAGCCACAACCGTTGTGAGGAAACAATATGGTTCCGAGAATAAACATTGTGGAAATGTTGTGCGGGAATTCTCAGAAGGAGATGCAGTAAACGTACGCGACTATCGAGCCAATACAGAAAAATGGGCAAATGGACGGATCCATTCACAAACTGGACCGGGCCGCCCGCGTGGCGCAGTGGTTAGAGCGTCGGGCTCAAAGATCTGATGATCCTTGAGTCGGGGGTTCGAATCCCACTGTGGGATGTGGGTGCCGGTCTTTCGGATGAGACCGTATAAACCGAGGTCCCGTGTCGCAGTAGGTGTGGCACGATAAAGATCCCTCCCTGCTCAAAGGCCCTGAGTGCCGAGCATAGGCCTAAATTTGCAGCCCTGTCACCGGTAATGGTGACAGCCGCCGGATAGCTGAAAAATTGCTCAGGCGGCTATAAACAAACAAACAATAAACAATAAACAAACTGGACCGTTATCGTACAAAGTGAACATCAATGGCACGTTGTGGAGGAGACACGTAGATCAAATCGTGGGTACATCAAAGGATCAACCTAGCGCGCCAATCGTAGATCAAGTCGTGGATACATGCATGGATCCACTCAGCGTTCCAACACTTCCAACACCTACGAGTACTGAAATACCGAAGGATCGTGTGATAAATCCGGTGACAAATGAAAATACGTGTGAGTCGCGTCGTCCCAGTGCGTGTGAGTCGCGTCCCAGTGCACCGCGCCGAAACCCACCGAGAAGCAGAAAACAACCAGACAGATTAAATTTGTGAAACATGTATATATGGTTTACTATCTGTTCTTGACTAGGACTGAATTGTTTATTGAAATATTTTTTGTTTTTTGTTTAATTGCATGTTCATTATTACACAGGGAGGAGTGTGGTGTATTGACTACTTATAATATGTTATTCCGGAATTTATAATGCTGTTTGTAACTCGGATATTAGAATCCGGATCGTTTGGATTTTGCTGTTTAGTTTTGATTAAAGTTCTAACCACTGCACGTGTTTTTCCTGAGCTTGGAATTCGTCTCAATGACATGACTGCAAATGCAATGCAATGTCTCAACGACATTAATATATGTACGGCCATCTGACCAATATACAACAAAACATAACGATGTATCATTGTTAGGTCCATAAATCGTACATATTACTACTTCATGACCTTCTGCACATACTTTAAGTATAAAACAATTTCCGTCAATGTCACCCTTTTCCATAATAGGTTTAAAATCAAAATTATTGTTTATAAGGATTGCAACCCCTCTTGAATTTGAAGAACATGAGCTGAAGAAGCACTGGTATCCCCACAAGTTCCTTACTTCATTTTCTGTGTCATGTGAAAAATAAGTATCTTGCAGACAATAGATCTTATGCTCAAAAGCTCTCAAATAGTTAAATACATCCTTGCGCTTCGCAATATCATCTAGGCCTTGGCAATTTACAGAAATAATTTTAACCATTTAGATATAGGTAGATACATTTGCTGGTGATAAAATGATACCCATCGGAGTTAGGTTGAACAGTTGAGGCTTTGCTGGTGAAGACATGAGAACAGGTAGAAAAAGGTAAGAAGGAGGAATACATATAGAGGTACAAATAGAGATATACATAAATACTCTGTAGGTAAAGTTTAAATACCAGATATAAATAAATTTTAAAAAAAGATAACTGCAAGATCAAGCTGTGGAACGTGAAACACATCGTTTGGATATTTTCTCATAAGTTATGACACCGGAAATACATCGTTCTCCCTAACGTTTGAACAGTGAACGGACAAGATTTTTATTCCCGGATTTTTACGATTTTGAATTCAATGTCGTCGAGTATATCGAACTTCACACGTTTGCTTTTAACACTGCCATAAACTGCACCATTAAAGTACCATGTAGATGTTATGCTTTCATAACCCAGAAGACGAGCAATCAGATCCTTGTTCTCTTTAGTAACATCATCCCCAAGACGAACATTGCCCGGCGCTTCCTTCACTGCACACCTATATCGCATTACGTTCGCCTTTTTGTCATTATTTCTCATCTTCATCAAAATCGGCCTGGGTGCGTTTTGTCTCGATCCTGGGATTCGGTGCACCGCCTCTATGTCTCGATGATCAACTACAACACCCCCTTCTCTTTCAGAGTCGATTTTATTTTCTCCACGATGTTCTCATCTTTCGTTTCTTTCATGCCGTATATTTTGATATTTTTCGACTGTATTACTCGTTGTAATTAGCTTTTACAGCGGAAAAAGTTGCAAGATCACGAACCTCTTTCTTTCTGTAACTCTCTGTCGTTTTTATTTGCCTCACATAGTTTTTACCGTAAGGTCTCGTTTTCCATTGTTAATCTATCAACGTCTGTTGTGAGTCTGTCGATTTTTCTGTCTGAATTGTGTTTCTCGCTGTACTGCTTCCTTTCCATAATTTTTCAGCAAACCTTTCACAATATTTGTTACAATGGATTCTAGATCGCATGTTTTGATTGTCTTTTTAGATCTGCCTTTATGGCTACGAAATTTTGATCGCCTGCAATGTCATCATTTTTGTCAGAACTTGTCTTGTTTTTTCGGAAAGTCTCCTGGTATTTGACATAGTAATATAATATGTTACTAAAATTTAAAATTCAACCAAAAACAAAAAAAGCTACACAAAAACTGAGGAGATCAAGATGGCGCCCGACATGTAGGACGTGGGGTTTTTGCGAGCGCAAAAATTTGGAAAATTATGACTAAATAGTAATTGTTATGGCATTGCATTCGTAGGAAATGTATAGCAAACATTTGAACATCTAAAAGGAAAAATTTCATGGTGAAAACTCACAACTGTGCTTTTAAACAGGATTGTTTTAATTTCTGAGTTGCAAGTAACATTTGTCAATATAATAATTTCTCATGTCATTTCATTAAAATCTAATGATGAACGATTTAATTTATTGGTCAACTTTTTTATTTGTTCCGGCCAATTTTCCTGTATGCCTGTATTATAAAGGTTATTATCTTCCAAATTAGCAGCCATAAGTATTGCATTTTTAATACCATTTTCATCATCATAGCTTTTTAGTCTTTTGTAAAATTTAAACATAGAGATCGCGGAGAGCTTTAAAATAAATGGGGAATGTTCCTAGTTCATATTTAATGGCTAAATTTGAAGCTTTTATTCTTTTATAATAGATAATAATAAATCATCTACAACAATGGCCGAACCTTCGAATCAATCACAGGTGCCCGACGTGTTACATAACCAAGACAAATGAAACCACGTCACAATGAATAAATAATAATCTGCTGTTATTGTATTTTATACTTTGGTATTCAATTTCAATGATATATGTACGAAAAATGGTTTTAAAAAACGCACACACTTGTCAATATCAATTTAGCGTTAAAATTAATAGACGTCCCTACTCCTGGCTGTAGATATTGAAGCGTAGTAATCCAACATAGCAGTAGCCATTAGTGCCGAGCGTGTACGAATTTTGGTCGTCCTCTCTCTCTCTCTCTCTCTCTCTCTCACACACACACACACACAAGAAAAGAGCTACGAGTTATTACCTTTAGATGTATGCTAGTACTCATGTAGTTACTAAAATGTAGCCCTCGCAATTGTTTATCTGACGTTTTTCTGAAGAAGGCTACAATTCCATACGATCTCCGTAATAGTGCTTTTTCTTCAATTGCGGCTGCTTCGGTCTTAAAAGATCACTTTTTACTTAGACTTCCTTAAGATAAAATGATTTTTTTAAATTCATGATGAACAAACTAACCCTTTATAAATCAACAGCAAATAAAATACACCAGTGTATTTACCACTCGTCTTCTTCAGAAGCCATGACAGGTCTCACGTGATTTTACGGGACTTCTGATTGGAGTTTAGATCGGGTTGGTAAAGTAAATATCAGTGTAGATAAACAACTAACTTGCTTGGCTCTGTCAAAGAAACACCAAAAACAAAAAACAAAAAAGAAACAAAACAAAAAAAGCATTTATGATGGAAATTTCATACGAAGGCGAGTCAATAAGTAACCAGCCTATCCCATTTCTGATGACCTAAACGGCCATGATTTTCACGCCTTGTTTCAACCTAGGTACAAAATTGCACGTGTATCAAGTCATTCTTTAAAGCTGACTTGAATTATTAAATACGTACACGTTTCTCACCTTATCCGCGATATTTCTTTCAGATAGCATATTTATACCCTAAATGTCATTGTCACACCTAAGTGATCCTCTAGCTGGACTCGACCAGTGCACATCACAGGAATGTATAGGGAGTGAAAAACGATTGAAATCAAGTTTTAAAACATTATGCTATGCTCAAAATTACAAAATACATATTGTATTATAGTAAAGCATTCTGAAAAATTAGATAAATGAGACAAAAAAGCTTTTTTGCATACTTGCATCTGCATGCAGGTATTTGCAGTTATCATGTCAATAACATGAAAAAAGAAATCATATAGAAATAATTTCCCAATATCATACTAATACAATTGACTGAGCAAAGAGCACAAAATGTTATACTATTAACATTCAATCCTTGTAAACTACAGGTGTATACACATATCCACCTGACATATTTGAAAAGAGAACGCATCAATTGCGGAAAGCTATTTATCCGAACCGGAGACGTGCACTTACCTAAAATGTAGATTCTCTTTATTCTGATAAACCCGCAAAACAAAATCATAAACTCCACTAATACCTCGACGGAACTTTGCAACACGTATACAGAATGTGACACACTTCACTCGTGCCAATCCGGTCTTTGATCAGGGGAGGTAATAATAATAATAATGCATTTATATATCGCCTTACCTAAATATGCTCTAAAGCGCTTTACACTATACTAAAATGCAAATCACAATTATACAGAATATATGAAACACTTAATAATGCCAGATATCAATATCGCACAATGAACAATTGAAACTATGAAAGAAATAACCTAGAGAAAATTAGAAATTAATTCATATTATAAAAATGATAAAATATGTGCTAGAAAAAAATACTTTTTTTTATCGAAGTCGAAATGTGTATATATATATATATATATATATATATATATATATATGTGTGTGTGTGTGTGTGTGTGTGTGTGTGTGTGTGTGTGTGTGTGTGTGTGTGTAATTTATGTATCTAAATGATTGTTTCAAATCTGCAAAACTTGGATCATAAATCATGTAGTATTAGTATACGTGCGTAATACAGGATACCAGTAAATATTCTATTTGATACTTCCCCTGATTGAAGACACCTGATCGGCACGAGCTAAATGTGTTGCCATTTGGGCAAAGGAGTGGCAACGTGCTTATAAAATGAAATTATCGTTTTGTTTCATGGATTATAATAAGAAAAGGAATTGTACTTCTGCTAAGGGTATTTTCGACCAGTGTGCACGTACATCTGCGGCCCTTTACAGATATTACGAGGAAACCCAGATAAATAGTCGTCCGCATTCGATGCGATTTCATGGCGAGTATACATGTCATGTGTAGATATTATAATAGTATTTATGATTGACTGTTTAACGTCCCGCTGGAGAATTTTCCACTCATATGGAGACGTCAGCATTGCCGGTGAAGGGCTGCAAAATTTAGGCCTATACTCGACGCTTATGGCCTTTGAGCAGGGAGGGATCTTTAACGTGCCACACCTGCTGTGACACGGGGCCTCGGTTTTAGCGGTCTCATCCGAAGGACCGCCCATTTAGTCGCTTCTTACGATAAGCTAGGTGTGCTCAAAGGCCAGAAGCGCCGAGCATAATTAAAATTGCATTTAAAATGCTTGAGACGGAAATATATCATTTCCTGTAGAATAAACTACATAAGATAAAGAATAATACTGTAATTCAGAATTATAAATACGGCGGTCTACAAATGATAGACTACACAGAATTCTTCTCTACTTTAAAATCAAGTTGGGTCAGAAGGTTTATCCACTCAGGCGCAAATTGGGTAGAACTATTGGAAGCTGAACTAAAAATAGATATTGAAAATCTTTGGATAAGGGGCTCAGATTACATTCTAAATCCATCTAAGAGATCAACCAATGTTTTAATGGAAAGACGTTCTTAATAACTGGATAAGACTTACAAATATAAACGAAGAAAGCAAACAAGTTCTTTTTGAACATAGGAATTTTTTAACATATATGGAATAATCCACGAATTTTAACAAAACAACAATCTTTTTTCTGCAAAAACTATTTTTAAAAAGGGTTTGGGTTTTTTAAATAAATGATCTCTTTGACAATGATGGTCTTTTCCTAAGTTTTGATGACTTAATAAATTCAAAATTGAAAATAAATTTTATTGAATATGATGGTCTTAAAAGAGCTATATTAGAAAGACTGAAAAATACAATCATCACTGAAATAAATAACCTACCGAGAATAGGACCAAATATTCCAAATTCCATTTCTCTATACTGTAAACATAAGACAGGGTGTAAGGATATATATATATGTTTGTTAATAAAACGAAAGATCCAATCACTTGTATTTCAAAATGGAAAGAAAACGATGTTTTCTTCAGTGGGGCTGACTGGAATAAGATATTTGAACTTCCCTTCAAAATAACTCGGGAATCTTAACTTCACTGGCTTCAATTTCAAATATTACACAGAATTATTAATACAAATCATTATCTTTTTCAGATTAAAGTTAATTGATTCTCCAGTATCTACTTTATATAGAAGTGACATAGAAACAATTGATCACTTATTTCTTAAATGTTTTCAAGTTAAAGATTTGAAGAATGGATTTTAGAAAACTTCAATATTCATAGTAGTTTTTATGGGTTTGGAATACTATTTGGTAAATACGAAAACATTAATATTTATAAATTACAAAACCTATTAATACTTTTTGAGAAACAATTTATTTTTGCAAGTAAATATAAAAATGTTCCAAAATTAAGTGTTGATGCCCTTATAAAGGTGATCATCGATAGAAGTTTTATAGAAAAGTATTTACTGTTACAAAGCTGCAGATATGTGGAATATGAAAGGCATTGGCAAACATAGATGATGCACTATAAATAATGGTATAAGTTATGTTCTTTTTTTTCTTTTTTCGAGAATTGTATTGAAACATATCGTTGTTATTTGTTTTATTGTTGACTACTTACAATAGAACAGTTACGTTTGGGTTCTTTTTTCCCTCTTTCTGAACCCCCTCCCTTCTTCGTCTTTCTTTTCCTATTAACAACTTTCACATTATATGGCTGTACAAGTGTATTTACTGTCGCAACAAGCAGAGTTATTATGAAATGTGCTATACTTGCATGTGTGTATGTGTGTATGTATGTGTATATGCGTGTATATGTATGTGTATATATATATATATATATATATATATATATATATATATGTGCGTGTATATGCATGTTCATACACCTTTGTGTATCTCTCTCTCTCTCTCTCTCTCTCTCTGTGTGTGTGTGTGTGTGTGTGTGTGTGTGTGTGTGTGTGTGATTTATGCTGTATACATGTGAAAGCAATAAATAAAACAATTTTGTTTTCAAAATTGAGGATAAATGAAAGATTGTAAAAGTTTCTGAGGTTAAATGAAAGAACTGTTTGCTTCGGAGAAATAACATGCGAAATATTTACTTTGCGTATAGAAATTAGACGTCTTCATTCATTCTAACAACCGACACCATATCAATATCGAAAGAAAAATGTTGACGGATGATTAAACATGCAAAATATACATTTGGTAATAGCATGCAAAAGTGTTCGTCTTTAGCAATGTTTATTCTTATTTTATTTCAAATCAACAACCCATCTTTAGAGCACATCAATGGCGTCATGATCTAATATTACGTCATTTTCATGTAAGTGGGATACAAATTACGTCCAAATATGAATTTGAAAGAAATGGAGAGAGAGAGAAAAATCTCAGCGGTATATAGTAACGTCACTTGTTCTTTGTGGTATCTCACGTGCAGCTGGTGACGTCTCAATTTGCATGAGTGAACAATTCTCAATGGGACGTAAAATAATCTACCAACCATAACACACCTGTATGATTGTTTTGATCATTAAGAATAAATAAATAAAACGCAGCATTTTACAGGTACGTTATTCACAAAGTTGACGTGGTTTATTCAACTAATTTAAATAATTAAGAACTACAATATTAATGCATACGTTAATCAGACCGCGGCTCTCATTTATGAAACTTTACATTTCATTTCTGACAAATTATTATTTCATTTCCAAAGACTGTATGAGCAATTTCAGAATTCAATGAATTCGTCGTTATATTCATCATAAAAACAAATAATGGCGACAGTCATCTTCTAATGTGGGTAACAGATATGGACACTGCCGATGATGTCATGGATCATGTGCTGTTTTACCGATATTCTGTCAAAGAGAACGAGAATCTTTTCTTTTTTTCTTTTTTTTTTTTTTCTTTTTTTTTTTTTTGGACTCTTCACAGTTTTTGGTCATTTGATGAAGTCCTTGTGCCTGATAATCTGATATGAAATTTGTCAACAAAATCCGTTGAGATCACGATATAGGACGCACAACGGATGTGACCGGTTGAAAGGGGATGCTTATTCCTCCTAGACACCTGATCCACCTCTGGTATGTCCAGGGGTCGATCCGTGGTTGTTCTACTCTTAATTCTATATTTATACTACAAATCACATTTTTCTCCATGAACCAACCAAATTTAGTACGCGTCACAATCCGTTTATATTGAGCATGAACGGATCATGAACTGGTTTGAAGCAAGCGACACTGACATTGAGAGCGTGTAGATTTATTTATTTATTTTTGTTAGTAGTTGCATGTTGCACACTGCAGATTCAGTAAAAGTTCTGCCAAGCCCCTATCTTTACTCCTCACAAAATTATCAACTGCTATGAAGGAGAAACCTCAACCATATCATGCCACAACATATGCCAGAATGGGTAAATCAAATGTGATGTCTGACACAAATTCTGAACAACTTTTAGCAAATACGAAATCACAAAACTTTTTCAAAGTCAACAATATCAAAACATACGACTTTTTAAAACTTTAGACGACCATTCCTCGCGATAAATTAAAAACTAGCTTTTAAACATCATAGACCGCTGCTTCGTCAATAAAGAACACGTAAATATTCATATCTTGTATTCAATCACTCATAAATTCCCTTTCTTAATTAAACACCATTCTGATTCTACGCACAAATACTTCGAAGTTGATATCAAATAGAAAATGGAGTTTCTCATTCACAATATGGTCGTAGTCTTTGGTGGTAAGGTCTTCCAAGAGTCTGTTGAAATTCCCACGGTTCCAAATCCTGCGCTTTTAATAGCTGGCATGTTTCTATATTCTTACGAGGCAGAATTCGTTCAAAAAATTTTACTTGCGAAAAAATCTCTTGTGGTCTTCAACTTAACATTTACAATATATCGACGACATTTCATCTTTCAATTTCTTTTCTCATAAAAAAACTTAAGAGTAGAGCAGATACAGACCTCCTGAACATATCGATGCAAAAAGAAGACAAAACGAAAAGACGACAAAACAACAATTAGCTACATTTACCCCTAAATAACGAAAGGATGTCGGAAAGAAAAGTCGTAAACACGACAAACCCGCAAATTAGCGATCTCTTTTGATGCCTTTTTGAGGTAAAAAGACGACAAAACAAAAAGATAATTACATACTGTATCATGTCAATAACAAGAAATAAACACAGATAAATCATTTGCTAATTACATGCTGATATAATGGAATAAACAATGAGCAGCGTATGAATAAAGTGTATTATATTTTTGCAAAATACAAGTAATGCACGTGAACATAGCATGCGTGCCTCCTACAAGTATTTACCTGTGTACTTACAAAACTGTCCATACGGTGAACACAATACATACAGGTTTGGTAGTGGTAGCGTTTTGATGTGCAGCGCAATCTGTGGTGACCATAAACCCCGCTTGGCCATCATTGAAGACAATTAATATCACAACCGTACATTGACATCGTTTAGCAATCTGTCATCTTGCCGATTGTCCACTAGCACAACTAAAAGATAATGTCTGGTGCCATGTGAAGCGGCGTGCAATGCACTACCACAACATTGTCGACAAATTCCTCTGGCCAACACAGAGTCGAGATCTTTCGTCAAAAGTGCATGAGTAGGAACATATTAGATTAATGTATTCGAACGCGCCCAAATCCACCAGACAATTTACTCGCTTTGCGTCAGACAAGTCTAGTACAGTGACAGAACATCACTATGAAAACTCAAGCAGCAACAACTAATAACGAGGGGATATTCGTTCGTTATTGAAGTAGAAAAATCTCAATTGCTACAACCTCTTCAAGTCTTGACATTTTTTTTAAAGCGATGAGGGCTAATTCTTAATTTACTGTGTTATTCAACAGCATGGTTGTGTATCCTTCATTAGTTGTATAAATTAATGATATATCTGAATAAGTCATTACCAAACATTGGAGGTTGCGTTACAGCATATGACGATGAAACACGACTTTGGTGTCTGCAGAATATGAAATGTAAATCTCGGGCAGAACAGTTTCAAAGCAAGCATTTGATCTACCACGTGGTGTTTATTTTCCTTCGTCTTCACTTTGGGTGATATTGGATGTGTACCTTTCGTTTTGATGACTCGTTAATATCACTTCTTTATTTTAGTGGTTAAGGCGCTCAATTCGCAAACAGGGTGTTATAGTTTCTATTTCAGTTAAAACGTAGTCGTTTCTAACAGCAATTCATCCTTTGCTAAGCGCCCGGAAGTGAAAAGTCGGAAGTCTTTCTTATATGACGTGATTCGTTTTCATGGTAGGCGTTACCAAATAACCAACTCTCCCTGTGACGGCATTCATCGACCGACATAGTTCAAAATTTGTGGCACTTCACCTACAGCTGGTGACTTGAGTGAAACGTTCTTGGCTGGAACATAAAATAGAATACAAAGACGTACCGTGTCTGACAATGCAGTATGGAGGAAATAAATTCATACCCTTTGTTAGACTGTCATTTTCATACTAACTTTGACTACGGATAATCCCGTTTACCTAATTTTGACTAAGGGCTCACGGCGGGTGTGACCGGTCAGCAGAGGATGCTTACTCCTCCATGGCACCTGATCCTACCGTCGTTTTGTCGGAGGTCCGTGTTGCCCTACACTCGAACTTGTATATGTCATGGGGATTTATGATTACGATTTATACATTGTTTACTTCGCCATTCGATATCATAGCGACACATTTATTATGTGATTGACATTACCTTACAAGAACATCTACTGAAAGCGAAAACAATAAAACAATTGTTTTCTTCAAACCCATCTTCGCAAATGTACACCAAAAAATACCTATACTATAAAGGTACAGAATGGGTAATTTGATTGCTCAAAATAATGAGGAAGCAATCCCAGAGAATAAACTGATTTTGAAGGGAATAGTCCTCAGATTGGTGAATTGTGCATCTTTAGGAAAACACGGTTTTACATCAATACAAGAATAATATACATGTACATTTGATAATAGTCTATTTTCAAGTTACCGTGGTCCCCCGGGGATCCGGGTGAGACTAGGTTCTGAGTAACCCTTGCATGCCATTAATGGCAACTAAATGGGGCAGTTTTTCAAATCAGACCGCAAATACCGAGGCCCCCTGTCACAGCAAGTGTGACATGATAAAGATCCCTCCCTCCTCAAAGATCGTAAGCGCCAAGCATGGACCTAACTTTTGCAACCTTTCATAGGCAATGATGACGTCTCCATATCAGTGAAAAATTCTCGAGTGCAAAGTTAAACAATAAGCAACCAATCAAGTTACATTGTTCCGGCATGATTCTAACATTTCGTTTGTACTTTATGCGGGGATATCAACATCCAGTTTTCCAACCTACTTTAAATAACTAGAAGTAAAACAGTTTTACTGGATCGAGGGGTTACATTCCTCGGTGGTGGAAAATATCACTTGTTGAGACTATCTATCTATGCAGCTGATTGAATTTAGAATAAATGGCGATTCAAGAATTTACGTTTTTCTTTAAGTTTTTGTTTTTACTCTTTCTCGTCTCATACATGGCGGTGCATTCACATCTGCAAACATGTGCAGTTCATATACCAAAAAGACTCGTGGTAAAATTGGTACGTCACGGTGCCTTCACATAGTTGCAGCTGTTTAGATGTTGGAAACGGCATTTTGCAGCAGACGTACTTGTTACTTACGTAAACAATGTTGTGAAAATCCTGTGGACTTAGAATAAATTAAATGTTGGAATACAGTAACTCACAAATGGACTGTTGTGATTAATATTACTAAATTGTGAGATAATATTAGCTAAAGGATTTGATAACCAATTATTCATTGAACGAACGAGTGACGTGGTACACAGATGAGGAGGCTGGTGTGCTGCTAGAGTTTGTCGGTCCTCTTACAGCAGACGCATATAGTTGCCTCACCCGCGAATTACAGGAGAATGAAAGCATGAGATAAAAACCTTGACAGCCTGTGAGTATAATGAATATGTAAGAGAATACCCTGATATCAAACCATTCGAACAAAAATCCAAACACCCACGAGATTCCAGTAATACTTGTCAGTTTAATGAAGATGATGAAGTCTTGACGATCGCGGTGCTTTCTTCTCTGAAGATTAGGTCGCCTGTGAAGTGAAACCACGACACCCAAAAACATAAGGAAATTTGAAAGTATAACCAGTCCTAGTGGTAGTGCAAAAACATATCCAACCATCTTAGGAGTAGAAATCCAGCAGATTTTACCACCATACCCAAACCCAGTACCGTGAATGTAGCTCACCATAATATTGATGCTTACAAACATGAGAGAAATAAGGAGATCGTAGATTACATAACAGATAAGCCTAGATCCATGGTTTAATTCGTGTGTGAAAACTCTGGTAAAGACGGATACCATGTGAAAGCACGACACATTCATCCAGAAAATTACCCAAAGCCAAGAAAAATGAATCAGAATACCAAGAATACGACAAAGAGTAGGGTATTCTGTTTGAAACAAACCAAACTGATACAAAAGATGTGCCAGGAGAAGGCTGAGTGATAATATTAATATCAGCTTCCCTGGAAGAGTCCTCAGCGACTTAAACAGAAGAAAGGTCACCACTACGTAAAGAAGACTCGCGACTGATATACATGTACAGACAAGTGAAAGCACACCCTCAACATCGTTATGTTCTAGCAACATGGACGCCTTCCGTTCTCGAAGGACCTCCTCCATCCTCGTCTTGAAACTATCAACACATACTGAAAATATATCGTTGGTTTCTCTGAATTCTGTCTGTTGAAAGCAATGGTCCAACTCCTCTACACAAAGTTGGTATCTGCTCCTCTTTAATGTGATGGTATAGTTTTGAAGTACAATGAAGGGACAAACTAATAAACGGGAAACCACCACCGGCTTAGTTCGAGATGTGATAGCAGAAACATCCATGTTGTGTGGACTATCAATCTGTTGAAATTGTTGTCCATCATTGGGAAAGATATAAGTACTGAGATTGTAGAAGTCTGTGTAAACCTGCCCAGTAAGGATTTCAACTTCATTCACTATTTTAAAGATTGTTTTGATATATTTGTCAATGCCCAGAATATGGAATATTCGGTGTGACGAATCAGTGTTTTGGAATATTACGTGGTAAATTTTGTGCGAAGGGATCGACGAATTCTGAGAAGGAACTTCAAACATTCTTTGGTACATCAATTTGAAAGATTTTCCACTTCGCAGATATTCAGTTATAAATGGAAGTATTAGATCTGTTTTGATTTGGAAATCACTTGTCATATCGAGAATTAATTCATACGTTATTATATCATCTTTGAAAACTTTGAAACATATCTTTTTCCCAATGTTGTACGAGAAGGGAATGGAACATCTCACAGACACGCAAGCATTCTACAAAATGAAAACAGAAGTAAATATGAACAATAAAATTCTTGTCCTCAAAATATCAAATTAATAAGAAAAAAAATGTGGTAGTGTTTCTTCACCTGAATAATATCAAAAATCTCTCCTTTTCTGCAGGGCTGGTTACTCAGACTATCAACTGTTTCTTCTTGAATTTCCTCTGAAAAACTTAACATGGCGGTGAAAGACCCCAAAATTCCGTTATTGCCTCCTCCGAGATCTTCGCGGGAACACATCATCACTGGATTGGCCTCATTATTGCACATGTAGCAGAAGACATTCCTGTAGAAGGATTGGTATACATGTGTATAAGACAAGCATGCCTGTTCCACATCCGGGTCATATTGACTCCATTTCCCTGTTACGTTACATTCTCTTACTAAACCAGCAATACATTGATGATTTATGATATCTTTTACGTTGAATGGACCGTAATATAATATATTACATCGTTTCTCATCTTCAAGAGTTTGTAGAAGATTTGCAATAGAGCTGGCGTAAACACCATAGATGTCCGGACACTTGACTTGACCTCGGAAAGGAACAATATCAGATTCGGGTATCAAATTACAGATCGCACAATAACGGTTCCTGTAAACGGTACCATTCGCAAACACAGGAAGCGAAGTCTTAATAGATCCTAATCTCGATTCTCGACTCTCGCACAAATCTCGCGTCTCTCTCGATGTAGAGTTAGAATGGCACTTTATCACTGCCTTTACCTGGTACCTATTGTTGACTTTTGATTTTCCATACGGCAGATACTGTAGTGCAATACACGAAGTAGAAGACTGATCAGATGCAATGGTGTCCACGTCTGCACAACAAGTATTTGACGAGTGGCAATCCGATTCACAGCTGCACTGTATACAACACGAGTGGTATGGCATCATGTTAAAATAATGAAGACGTGGCGGTATCATACAGGAGGTAGAGGTAGGACAATACAGAAGGTCGTTCTGTAGAATCTTGTAGAGTCTCTCGGTCAGATTTAGCTTGTCTAGGGCCAGGCGGACTGCATTATGGTCACCAACTGTTGGATATTTCTCTTCGTCATCACTTTCTGATCTGACCTTCCTCAACACTCGACCTTCTTTACTTCTTGGGCGAATAATCATTTCATTCAACAAGTCCTTTCTGTCTTTGCAATGTTCTGATTCTTTAAAATCGGAACATGATGAACTACCGCCAATAACGTGTTGGAATACATGCTTATTTCTTCCTACTAATTCCATCGGGTTAAATCTGCTATTGACAGTTACTAAAGAAACTGTTACAATACATAGAAATATGATATTCTCAAAAATCTTCATCTTAGATATTCGATATTGGTTAATATGTTTCTCTCAACCTGGCTTTTATTGAAACACTATCATTAATTAGTCATTCATTTACTTGTAACATGCAATTTGATTGGCTGAAACAGATAGATGAACATACATTATTTTGTAAAATAACTTGATATTGAGACACCGCCCTTGACAACCAGCAGCTGGAACTTTTTTTACTTATATATCACATATATGAAGATATATATATATATATATATATATATATATATATATATATATTCATGATTTATTTGTCTATACGTAAAATAATTTAAAATCTTACAAAATTTAAAGTAAGTCGAATACTTTGTTGGCCTTGTTTCTTTTTAAAAAAAAAATCAAATTCAACACAATTTTACCATACTCTTGAGCATAACGAAGAACTACTACTTAGGGCATTTTGTAAAAAGTCAGGTTGGGAGACTTTGATCTAAATTATGATTTTAACTATCTATTCGGAGGAACGTACAGACAAAGAGGCTATACAATGAAATGCTTTAGAATAAATATTTAGTTCAGATGCTGAACTTTGGAGTATCGAAGTTTTTAATTATGTTATTGTCTCCTAATCAGCAGAAAACGAAATGAAACAAGCATTACAGACTGAAGAAAAGAAAAACTGTCAAGTACCAAAGTTTCAAAATAAAAAAGAGATTCAAAGATGCATCGAAAACGGAGCTAAAAGAACTAGAGGAAAGGAAACAATCAAAATCTAAAATATTGAACAGGGGGGTTGAAGCGTTTTCAAAGTATGTGGATAAATTTCACAAATAAATTATTTTTTAAAAAAAGCAATGCATCAAAATGTAACCCACAATCAGAATTGCTCGCAAATCTCTTTTTCAGATCACTTTACTGTTTAGGATATGTAGATGTAGTAAACACTTGGTGTATTGGTAATAATTCTGGTACCTCCCCTTTGTAGAAAGATTTAGAGAAGTAACAGATTTTGAAACTATCAAACCTGAAGAAATTTTATACAGAGGCAATCCCACAACCAAGCAAACAAAAGGGGAGACAATGAAATGTCTACCGAACAAGCTTCACAGTATAACAAAAATTCTTATATATCAATTCGGTCTGGCATCAACAAACATCTGCAAAATTTAGGGAGGGATATTAATATTGTTCAATGGAAAGAATTCAGAAGTGTTAACGACATCCTTGATGGAAAATTGAAAAACAATCTACACGAATGGCTTGCAAGACCAACAAAACATACAGAAATCATAAACACACCCTAGTTAATGACGATTTCGACCTACCTTTATGAAAATGGAAATCCTGTTGTCCTTTGCTTTCGAATATGGTTCCTTTTGTCCATTCAGTTCTTTACAACAGGCCTAGAATTTCATCGCAATTGAAAACACATTCCTCTGACTTTACCACCAATGAAAACGGAGAACTCGTAACTTTGTCACACAAAACAGAAAAAACTGGCAAAGTGGAACTGGCACTTCTGACAACCCGAAAGAAAACAAATGTATGCAATTCCTGCATTAGATGAAAAATGTCCTGTGAAATATTTCAAGCTGTTTCTATCCAAAACAGATCATAATGTCACCAGACGTTTTAATCACTGTTCGAAACCTGCGCTATCTTCTCAAAGATATGATATATCAAAGCAATGTCCTCGTTAAGCAATACCCGTTCAGTCAAAAAAATGCAAATTACAGTAAGTCCTACACAGCCTTCGTGCTACTGCCCTTCAAGGTATGGATGATGCTAAATTTGAAAATTGAGACATTATGCACATGTCTGGCCATAAAAACGAATCGTCTGTGAGAAGTTATAATCGCGATTGTTCATCTGCACAGAAAATGTTAATGAGCGACACTCTAAGTGGGCTTATTGTTCCATACGCTATCTCCAATGTAAACAATAACAATCCGCAGACAGTCGTTTCTCGGACCGAGACCACTCCAAATCCAGACTCCATCCAAAACGTTTCCATTTCTGCAGATACATCTGCCATCCCTGCAAACTTATGCAATCTTCACATTTTTCTCCTTTTGATTTATGTCAATTCCACTGTCAACAACTGAGTCTTTAACTTTGAAAAATAAGTTCCTGTTCCTCGCGATATCTATTTTCATTTTCATGCAATGAAGAGTCCGATACGACTTGCGACAAACGAAGTTACGATTTACGATTACGATACGGTCTTACGACATACCCTAAGTTCTTCAATTCTACGACTTATGACTCAAGATTTCCGATTTTTTGTAAAACGCAGCTTCGAACGCTTAAGTATAGGTCTAAAGAACAAGAAACGTTATTGATTAAATCGGCCGCACTTCAAAAGCAGACCATATTCTGCAGATAGAAAGGTGACAGTTCTCTTGTTTCATTCATATACAATATTTACCATTTACTTGTTAGTAATGAGAAATTAACGTTTCAATGGTGCATTGCTAACTCTGACACTGTGGATCCTCCGACGGTCTTTTTTTGTTACGACGTCATAGGATTTATAGTCCCATAATTCCCCTAAACTATTTTTTTGAAAATTGCAGTTAACTCTTTATAGGAAAAACACTCATTAAAGGATGAAGTGAAAAGGTTTTGTCATGCGGGATTTACGAAACTCGGGTAAGATCGGTGTAATATCTGGCACTGGATCCTTGGGCCGACAGAAACATGAGTAAAACCTGTAGATTTTTCAGATATTATTAAAAACTGGCATGCTATAAAATATAATATACATTTACCTTTATCGTGTTCATAGATAATTTACAGAAGAAACTTATTAAATCAATGAGTGAGGAAAACAATGCGTGCATTTCCCATATTTTCTGCGCTGTTCGATGTCTAAGTGATTTTTAAATGTTATTTAGCAGTCATGCATATAAACACTTTAATAAAATCGATGGAGTCGGATAAAATTATACACTGATATATATATGAAATAAATATTTAAAGGTACAAACGAATAAAATATATCTGTCTGACAGTATGTGTTTGACATTTAACAGGTGATACTAAGTGATAAAAAATGTACGTGAATAGGAAATCATTTCCCGGGTACAGCAAAACACTTATGGTCATTCATGTATAATTCAGATGTTTTATTACATAGCAATTATATCTAAGCAGAAAAATAGATTTTAAAAAGTAACCTAAACAAAAAAGGAACGCCGTGTTTAAATCTCGTGGGGCAGAAAGGGAGAAAATGCAACGGACGGGACAGGAACTGGGGCAGATCGGTAAAGTTAGCTACTAGTAACCAGCTACTTGAACGAGAAAAGGTTAGCTACTAGTAGCCAGATACTTAAAGTAAAATAAATTAGCTACTAGTAACCAGCTACTTGAACGAGGAAGGGTTAGCTACTAGCAGCCAGCTACTACAAGGTGTAAAGGTTATAATTACCGATAGCTAGCTACAAGACAAAGGTGAATGGGTTTTTATATCAGTATCTCTCAAGTTTATTTACACGGCGAGGGGTCATATATAAAATTCCAAAATCTCATGTTCAATTTTCCTAGGTACTTAACCTTTGCAATGTAAACACGAATAATTTTTTTTCCAGCGAAGCGTTTCCTTTGAATATCATACGAATTGGATTCAGACCTTCATGAAATTGATATCTCACCCAATTTTCGATATCAGTTTTTTAAACATTTTGATTCGAGTTACACAGAACATTTGTGTGACTATCTTAAGGAACTGTGCGTTTGTAATATATATCTGACTAATTTACCACAATACATATAATGAGGAATGATATTGGGTATCTTGATATGCCATCAATTTCAGAGAACGTTCGACCTCCCGGTTACGAAGAGAATGCTCTAACCACTGAGCTACCGCGACCGGTACGCGCGATATATCAAAATCAACTTTGGTTCATAATTCAATTTTGGTATCGTATCTAATTCCACATCAAAATGAATTCCCAACAAAATGAATCTGGTAGTACCCCCACCTAAGCCTGTAATCTGGCAGCAAAGTTTCATTTCTATACTTTTTGGAGCCCAACCATATGACGTGAGTTTTTTCATAATTAATATAAAGCCCAGACATTTCTAAAAAAAAATTTCCAATGTTTTAAAAGTTTCCCTAAGAGATTCTTCACTACCATCAAGAGTGATTGAAGTATCGTCAGCTAGCTGCGAAATATTTTTCAATGTTATTCACAGTAACACTCTTGATTATCTTATTCCTTCTAATTTGTATAAACAATATTTCGGCACAGATCAAAAATATACAGGGTGATAATGGATCACCCTGCCGTCAACCTCTCTGAATAGTGATTTTATTAGAAATATTGCCTCCTTGATTTATCACAGATGTAATGTCTGTATTGAAGATTGAAATCCAGTTCCTAATTGAGGGACCAAAATTAAAGCATTTCAGTGCTTTCTGTATAAATGACCAATAAAGTGTATCGAAGGCTTTTTCGAAGTCAATAAGTAGCAATAATCCAGGTATATTTTCTTCTTTTGAATAGTGCATTATATCGAATGGCGAAGTAAACAATGTGTAAATCGTAATCATTAATCCCCATGACATATACAAGTTGAAGTGTAGGGCAACACGGACCTCTGACAAAACGACGGTAGGATCAGGTGCCATGGAGGAGTAAGCATCCTCTGCTAACCGGTCACACCCGCCGTGACCCCTTAATCAAAAATAGGTATACGGGATTATCCGTAGTCAAAGTTAGTATGAAAAATGACAGTCTAACAAAGGGTATGAAACAAATCATTCAACATATGTCAAATATTATAAATAAGCCAATATAATAATATTAATAATAATAATAAATTTATTTTGTAAAGCGTAAAATCCATACTGCTCTAAACGCTATTTAAACAACAATAAAATAAGTGAAATGAGGTACATAAAAACAGATCATAGTAGGTCCCAGATTAGTTGTAGCATGTGAACAGATGAGTCTTTAATTTAGATTTGAAGGTACAGAGACTGGTGGAGATATACCTGTTGGAGATGAAAATTGTTTGATCTTGATTGATTATTTTGGCTATATATATTTATACTCTGTTAGCAATACAACCTGATGCAATTTTATACACAGTATTTAATAAAGTAATTGGTCTCCAATTGTTTTCAGAAAATGCCTGGGCTTGTCACCTTTTGGTAATAAAGTAATACACCATGTCTTTGAGTAATAGAAAGACTGTTGTTCTCTTAGCCATAATAGATCTAACTACAAAATGTCCAATATATTACCAAAACATCTTAAAGAATTCAGCAGAGAAACCATCAGATCCTGGAGATGTATTTGACTTCATTTTGAAAAGAGTATTGGAGGCTTCCTTAATAGTAATGTTACCTTCTAACAATTCTGATTCTACATCTATAAGTTTTGGAATATCTTCATTGTAAAGTTTATTAGTCATGTCAATATTTGTGTTTAAAATACTTTTTTTGAATAATTGTTCATAGAATGACTTTGTTTCCTTCAATATTTCTGATCGCTCATATAGTACTGTACCATCATTGCACTCCAACCTTGGTATAATCTTGCTAGTAAAATTTCTAGATTCTAAATTACAAAAATAATGTAATGGTTTTTCTCCTTCTTCAACACATCTAACTCTACTTCTTACATATATACCTTGTAGTTTTTTTTTCTAATATTTTCTAATTCTTGCTTCTTTTTACTTAATACATCAATATTGCTGTCACAGACATTTTCTTCTAATAATTTGATATTTTCTTTTAACTCTTTTCATTCTTTATTTTTGTTCTTTTTTAAATATGTTGCATATGAGATGGTTTTACCTCTTATTCCAAAAAGTAATGTTTCCAAAAAAAGTTGATCATTAATAGAGAAGGAAATGTCTGCATCCGATATACATATTTTTTCTATATTATCAAAATTGTATATGGGAACCTCGTATTGTTTCTTTACATCTAGAAGAGTATTTTTAATACAATCTAAATACTTTTCATCATAGAGTAAAGAGTTATTAAACTTCCATAGACCTCTACGTTTCTTAAAATTACTAAACGCTATAGACAATGATATTATTGAATGGTCGGATCTATAACTAGGTTCTATATTGCACATTTTTAAACCTGACAAAACGATTTCGGATATTAAAAAGATATGTAACCGACTTTGTTTCAATGGAGTTTTTTTCTCCATGAATATCTACGAATATTTTCATGTAGCTGTCTAAATGGGTCTATATAGCAGTTATTCTCCATAATCTTTAATACTTGATTTCTTGCCTTTGGGTTATTTATACATTTGTAGTTACAATAATCCGAGTCTAGGTTTAAAACCAGATTAAAATCACCACGCCAAATAATATTATTACATTGCATATCATCAATATGATTTTGTACATTTTCAAAACATGTGGTGTATTGACTACTTATAATATGTTATTCCGGAATTTATAATGCTGTTTGTAACTCGGATATTAGAATCCGGATCGTTTGGATTTTGCTGTTTAGTTTTGATTAAAGTTCTAACCACTGCACGTGTTTTTCCTGAGCTTGGAATTCGTCTCAATGACATGACTGCAAATGCAATGCAATGTCTCAACGACATTAATATATGTACGGCCATCTGACCAATATACAACAACTGGCGACGAGGTGTAAGTACGGTAACTGAACATTAACATTTGTTGACAATGCCACACATCGGCAAACTTGAACAATTTGACAATTCGGTCGAATCATGGGAGTCGTACGAGGAACGGCTGCAGGCATTTTTCCTTGCTAACGACATCGACGCTGATCATCAAGTGCCTTCGTTAATTAGCTTAATTGGGCCAAAGACTTACACTCTGTTGAAAAACTTAATTTCTCCGGGCAAGGCTGCAGACAAAACTATAAATGAACTATTAAAAGCATTACGGGATCACCTCAGTCCTAAACCGCCTGTGATAGCAGAGAGGTTTCGTTTTCATAAGCGCGACCAACGTCCGGGAGAGTCAGTTTTATCATTCATAGCAGAACTACGCAATTTGGCTACACATTGTCAGTTTGGTGCAAGCTTAAATGACACGTAACGTGATAGGCTAGTCGTGGGATTACGGAATGAAACCACACAAAAGCGACTTCTCTCAGAGACTGATCTTGACCTTGAGAAGGCTATTAATCTTTCTGTCGCCATGGAAACAGCAGCCAAAGATGCTGCAGAAGTGCAAGGTGTAAGGGGAGAATCTGTACACAGTATCCGCTCCAACTCAACACGTCTTAAAGGTGCATCTAATAGGAAGCATACCCCGAAACATACAAACACAAAACCAAGTGCACAGAAACCTAAGTGTTACCGTTGTGATGGTGACCACTTAGCAACACAGTGCAAACATGTGAATACCGTTTGTTCATTTTGTCGAACAATTGGACACATTGAGCGGGCTTGCATGAAAAAGAAACGTGACAAAAACAAAGGACGTAAGACTGCGTTACACTACAATGAAGAGGATAAACGTGACAGTGAGAACAAGGGAGACACCGGGACAGCAATTTCTGTGATTTTCAAGCGTGACTACTGTGCTAACTTTGGAATGATTCCGCTTGAAAAGTCAAGTGAAATATTGCGTTCATATTCTGGGGATACAATTCAACCCATGGGGCAAATAAAAGTGAATGTTAACCTTAATTCACAAACAGCCAACCTTGATCTACTCGTTGTTCCACATGATGGACCAGCTTTATTCGGTAGAGATTGGCTTGGGAAACTGAGACTTGACTGGCAAGAAATCAAAACATTACGCTCATGTAATGCGATGTGTTTGAATGATCTTCTTGAGACACATAATGAACTGTTTTCACCTGGAATCGGAACACTCAAACATATTAAAGGATCTGTCACCGTAAATTCAGACGCCAAACTTGTGTTTCTCAAAGCAAGGACTGTTCCGTATTCGTTGAGAAACAAGGTCGAACAAGAACTTGACAAATTGCAGAAAGACGGAATCATTGAACCAGTTGCTCATAGTGTTTGGGCTACTCCAGTTGTTCCAGTGATCAAGAAGAATGGTGATGTCAGATTGTGTGGAGACTACAAGGTGACTGTCAACCCAGTGATGTGCATTGACCAGTACCCCCTTCCCAAAATAGAGGATATTTTCGCAAATTTGTCGGGTGGGGTGAAATTTTCTAAACTGGATTTGACTCAAGCTTACCATCATATGGAATTAAATGAAGAGACACAAGACTTGCTTGTCATCAACACACACAAAGGACTATTCAAGTATAAACGGCTTCCGTATGGAATTGCATCTGCTCCAGCGCTGTGGCAACGAGCAATAGAGCAAGTGTTACAGAACATTCCTTCAACACAAGTGATAATTGACGACATCATCGCTACCGGTCGAAATGATGAGGAACACTTACACAACTTGAAACTTGTCATGGATCGTCTACAGTCATACGGATTACGTGTGAATCTTCAGAAATGTGAATTCTTTCAGGATAGAGTGAGCTATGTTGGACATGTAATCGATGCTACAGGACTACACAAATCACCTGAGAAAATCAAAGCAGTTAAAGATGCCGAACGCCCAGAGAATGTGACACAGCTCAGATCATTCTTAGGACTAGTGAACTACTATCATCGATTCATTGACAACCTATCGAGTGTAGCTGGACCTTAACATGAACTTCTGAACAAAGGATCCAAATGGATTTGGAATTCTAAGAGAGAAATCCTTCCAGGATATCAAGGAACTCATCTGTTCTGACAAAGTTCTGTGTCATTATGACCCTAACTTCCTTTGAAGTTAGCCGCTGACGCTTCACCTTATGGGATAGGATCGGTCTTATCTCATATCTTTCCAGACAGAACCGAAAGACCAATTGCATTCTCATCGAGAACATTGACACAGGCCGAAAAAGCATATTCGCAGATAGACAAAGAGGCCTTAGCCCTCTACTGGGGTGTGAAGAAGTTTAACACTTACCTGTATGGCCACAAATTCACACTTGTGACTGACCACAAACCATTGCTTAGTATCTTCAGTCCAAAGAAATCACTTCCGGTTATGACAGCTGCACGATTTCAACGCTATGCCGTGTTCTTATCTGGATATCAATACGATATTGAATTTCGAGGAACCAAAGCACATGGAAATGCTGATGCACTATCGCGCGTACCTCTACCAAGCATTCCTCAACCTCAGGATGAAGAGGATCCGATAGAGTTATTCTACAGCAAACAGTTCGACGACTTACCTGTGACTTGCGTACAAATTCGTAGAGAAACTCAACGTGACCCAGTTCTGAGTCAAATCTTAGACTGCGTCAAACAAGGACACTTTCCTCAGGATTGTGATGATAATCTGAAACCTTACTACAATCGCAAGGATGAACTCAATGTTTACCAAGGATGCGTCACATGGGGAAATCGAGTGATTATTCCAGACATTCTTCGTGAAAAAGTGATGACAGAGCTTCATTCTGGACACATAGGCATTGTCAAAATGAAAGCAGTAGCTAGATCTTACGTATGGTGGCCAAGGATTGACAACGCTATTGAGGAAATCTGCAAAGCGTGTTATGGATGCAGACGAGTCCAGAACGCACCCTCTGCGGCACCTGTTCACCCATGGAATTTTCCGCCAAAAGCATGGTACCGCTTACACATAGACTTCGCTGGACCATTTCATCATGCGATGTTTCTCATTGTTGTCGATGCATATTCCAAGTGGCCAGAAGTTTTCGAAATGAAAAGTACCACAAGTACTGCAACAATCAACACTCTACGGACCTTGTTTGCGAGACAAGGCATCCCAGCAGAAATAGTGTCCGACAATGGACCACAGTTTCGTTCGGATGAATTTCGTCTATTCATGGAATCCAATGCTATTCGTCATATAACCTCTTCTCCATTTCACCCACGGACGAATGGTCAAGCGGAGAGGTTCGTTCAGTCATTCAAGAAGGCAATAAAATCCGCATCAGGAGACTCCAATTGCATCATCAAGAAACTTAATTCATTCCTGTGTAAATACCGAATCACGCCACAGGGAACTACGAATGAAACACCCTCTATTCTTATGTACAGTCGAAACATTCGGACACGCCTAGATATCTTAAAACCGGACCTAGCCACAACCGTTGTGAGGAAACAATATGGTTCCGAGAATAAACATTGTGGAAATGTTGTGCGGGAATTCTCAGAAGGAGATGCAGTAAACGTACGCGACTATCGAGCCAATACAGAAAAATGGGCAAATGGACGGATCCATTCACAAACTGGACCGGGCCGCCCGCGTGGCGCAGTGGTTAGAGCGTCGGGCTCAAAGATCTGATGATCCTTGAGTCGGGGGTTCGAATCCCACTGTGGGATGTGGGTGCCGGTCTTTCGGATGAGACCGTATAAACCGAGGTCCCGTGTCGCAGTAGGTGTGGCACGATAAAGATCCCTCCCTGCTCAAAGGCCCTGAGTGCCGAGCATAGGCCTAAATTTGCAGCCCTGTCACCGGTAATGGTGACAGCCGCCGGATAGCTGAAAAATTGCTCAGGCGGCTATAAACAAACAAACAATAAACAATAAACAAACTGGACCGTTATCGTACAAAGTGAACATCAATGGCACGTTGTGGAGGAGACACGTAGATCAAATCGTGGGTACATCAAAGGATCAACCTAGCGCGCCAATCGTAGATCAAGTCGTGGATACATGCATGGATCCACTCAGCGTTCCAACACTTCCAACACCTACGAGTACTGAAATACCGAAGGATCGTGTGATAAATCCGGTGACAAATGAAAATACGTGTGAGTCGCGTCGTCCCAGTGCGTGTGAGTCGCGTCCCAGTGCACCGCGCCGAAACCCACCGAGAAGCAGAAAACAACCAGACAGATTAAATTTGTGAAACATGTATATATGGTTTACTATCTGTTCTTGACTAGGACTGAATTGTTTATTGAAATATTTTTTGCTTTTTGTTTAATTGCATGTTCATTATTACACAGGGAGGAGTGTGGTGTATTGACTACTTATAATATGTTATTCCGGAATTTATAATGCTGTTTGTAACTCGGATATTAGAATCCGGATCGTTTGGATTTTGCTGTTTAGTTTTGATTAAAGTTCTAACCACTGCACGTGTTTTTCCTGAGCTTGGAATTCGTCTCAATGACATGACTGCAAATGCAATGCAATGTCTCAACGACATTAATATATGTACGGCCATCTGACCAATATACAACAAAACATAACGATGTATCATTGTTAGGTCCATAAATCGTACATATTACTACTTCATGACCTTCTGCACATACTTTAAGTATAAAACAATTTCCGTCAATGTCACCCTTTTCCATAATAGGTTTAAAATCAAAATTATTGTTTATAAGGATTGCAACCCCTCTTGAATTTGAAGAACATGAGCTGAAGAAGCACTGGTATCCCCACAAGTTCCTTACTTCATTTTCTGTGTCATGTGAAAAATAAGTATCTTGCAGACAATAGATCTTATGCTCAAAAGCTCTCAAATAGTTAAATACATCCTTGCGCTTCGCAATATCATCTAGGCCTTGGCAATTTACAGAAATAATTTTAACCATTTAGATATAGGTAGATACATTTGCTGGTGATAAAATGATACCCATCGGAGTTAGGTTGAACAGTTGAGGCTTTGCTGGTGAAGACATGAGAACAGGTAGAAAAAGGTAAGAAGGAGGAATACATATAGAGGTACAAATAGAGATATACATAAATACTCTGTAGGTAAAGTTTAAATACCAGATATAAATAAATTTTAAAAAAAGATAACTGCAAGATCAAGCTGTGGAACGTGAAACACATCGTTTGGATATTTTCTCATAAGTTATGACACCGGAAATACATCGTTCTCCCTAACGTTTGAACAGTGAACGGACAAGATTTTTATTCCCGGATTTTTACGATTTTGAATTCAATGTCGTCGAGTATATCGAACTTCACACGTTTGCTTTTAACACTGCCATAAACTGCACCATTAAAGTACCATGTAGATGTTATGCTTTCATAACCCAGAAGACGAGCAATCAGATCCTTGTTCTCTTTAGTAACATCATCCCCAAGACGAACATTGCCCGGCGCTTCCTTCACTGCACACCTATATCGCATTACGTTCGCCTTTTTGTCATTATTTCTCATCTTCATCAAAATCGGCCTGGGTGCGTTTTGTCTCGATCCTGGGATTCGGTGCACCGCCTCTATGTCTCGATGATCAACTACAACACCCCCTTCTCTTTCAGAGTCGATTTTATTTTCTCCACGATGTTCTCATCTTTCGTTTCTTTCATGCCGTATATTTTGATATTTTTCGACTGTATTACTCGTTGTAATTAGCTTTTACAGCGGAAAAAGTTGCAAGATCACGAACCTCTTTCTTTCTGTAACTCTCTGTCGTTTTTATTTGCCTCACATAGTTTTTACCGTAAGGTCTCGTTTTCCATTGTTAATCTATCAACGTCTGTTGTGAGTCTGTCGATTTTTCTGTCTGAATTGTGTTTCTCGCTGTACTGCTTCCTTTCCATAATTTTTCAGCAAACCTTTCACAATATTTGTTACAATGGATTCTAGATCGCATGTTTTGATTGTCTTTTTAGATCTGCCTTTATGGCTACAAAATTTTGATCGCCTGCAATGTCATCATTTTTGTCAGAACTTGTCTTGTTTTTTCGGAAAGTCTCCTGGTATTTGACATAGTAATATAATATGTTACTAAAATTTAAAATTCAACCAAAAACAAAAAAAGCTACACAAAAACTGAGGAGATCAAGATGGCGCCCGACATGTAGGACGTGGGGTTTTTGCGAGCGCAAAAATTTGGAAAATTATGACTAAATAGTAATTGTTATGGCATTGCATTCGTAGGAAATGTATAGCAAACATTTGAACATCTAAAAGGAAAAATTTCATGGTGAAAACTCACAACTGTGCTTTTAAACAGGATTGTTTTAATTTCTGAGTTGCAAGTAACATTTGTCAATATAATAATTTCTCATGTCATTTCATTAAAATCTAATGATGAACGATTTAATTTATTGGTCAACTTTTTTATTTGTTCCGGCCAATTTTCCTGTATGCCTGTATTATAAAGGTTATTATCTTCCAAATTAGCAGCCATAAGTATTGCATTTTTAATACCATTTTCATCATCATAGCTTTTTAGTCTTTTGTAAAATTTAAACATAGAGATCGCGGAGAGCTTTAAAATAAATGGGGAATGTTCCTAGTTCATATTTAATGGCTAAATTTGAAGCTTTTATTCTTTTATAATAGATAATAATAAATCATCTACAACAATGGCCGAACCTTCGAATCAATCACAGGTGCCCGACGTGTTACATAACCAAGACAAATGAAACCACGTCACAATGAATAAATAATAATCTGCTGTTATTGTATTTTATACTTTGGTATTCAATTTCAATGATATATGTACGAAAAATGGTTTTAAAAAACGCACACACTTGTCAATATCAATTTAGCGTTAAAATTAATAGACGTCCCTACTCCTGGCTGTAGATATTGAAGCGTAGTAATCCAACATAGCAGTAGCCATTAGTGCCGAGCGTGTACGAATTTTGGTCGTCCTCTCTCTCTCTCTCTCTCTCTCACACACACACAAGAAAAGAGCTACGAGTTATTACCTTTAGATGTATGCTAGTACTCATGTAGTTACTAAAATGTAGCCCTCGCAATTGTTTATCTGACGTTTTTCTGAAGAAGGCTACAATTCCATACGATCTCCGTAATAGTGCTTTTTCTTCAATTGCGGCTGCTTCGGTCTTAAAAGATCACTTTTTACTTAGACTTCCTTAAGATAAAATGATTTTTTTAAATTCATGATGAACAAACTAACCCTTTATAAATCAACAGCAAATAAAATACACCAGTGTATTTACCACTCGTCTTCTTCAGAAGCCATGACAGGTCTCACGTGATTTTACGGGACTTCTGATTGGAGTTTAGATCGGGTTGGTAAAGTAAATATCAGTGTAGATAAACAACTAACTTGCTTGGCTCTGTCATAGAAACACCAAAAACAAAAAACAAAAAAGAAACAAAACAAAAAAAGCATTTATGATGGAAATTTCATACGAAGGCGAGTCAATAAGTAACCAGCCTATCCCATTTCTGATGACCTAAACGGCCATGATTTTCACGCCTTGTTTCAACCTAGGTACAAAATTGCACGTGTATCAAGTCATTCTTTAAAGCTGACTTGAATTATTAAATACGTACACGTTTCTCACCTTATCCGCGATATTTCTTTCAGATAGCATATTTATACCCTAAATGTCATTGTCACACCTAAGTGATCCTCTAGCTGGACTCGACCAGTGCACATCACAGGAATGTATAGGGAGTGAAAAACGATTGAAATCAAGTTTTAAAACATTATGCTATGCTCAAAATTACAAAATACATATTGTATTATAGTAAAGCATTCTGAAAAATTAGATAAATGAGACAAAAAAGCTTTTTTGCATACTTGCATCTGCATGCAGGTATTTGCAGTTATCATGTCAATAACATGAAAAAAGAAATCATATAGAAATAATTTCCCAATATCATACTAATACAATTGACTGAGCAAAGAGCACAAAATGTTATACTATTAACATTCAATCCTTGTAAACTACAGGTGTATACACATATCCACCTGACATATTTGAAAAGAGAACGCATCAATTGCGGAAAGCTATTTATCCGAACCGGAGACGTGCACTTACCTAAAATGTAGATTCTCTTTATTCTGATAAACCCGCAAAACAAAATCATAAACTCCACTAATACCTCGACGGAACTTTGCAACACGTATACAGAATGTGACACACTTCACTCGTGCCAATCCGGTCTTTGATCAGGGGAGGTAATAATAATAATAATGCATTTATATATCGCCTTACCTAAATATGCTCTAAAGCGCTTTACACTATACTAAAATGCAAATCACAATTATACAGAATATATGAAACACTTAATAATGCCAGATATCAATATCGCACAATGAACAATTGAAACTATGAAAGAAATAACCTAGAGAAAATTAGAAATTAATTCATATTATAAAAATGATAAAATATGTGCTAGAAAAAAATACTTTTTTTTATCGAAGTCGAAATGTGTATATATATATATATATATATATATATATATATATATATTTGTGTGTGTGTGTGTGTGTGTGTGTGTGTGTGTGTGTGTGTGTGTGTGTGTGTGTAATTTATGTATCTAAATGATTGTTTCAAATCTGCAAAACTTGGATCATAAATCATGTAGTATTAGTATACGTGCGTAATACAGGATACCAGTAAATATTCTATTTGATACTTCCCCTGATTGAAGACACCTGATCGGCACGAGCTAAATGTGTTGCCATTTGGGCAAAGGAGTGGCAACGTGCTTATAAAATGAAATTATCGTTTTGTTTCATGGATTATAATAAGAAAAGGAATTGTACTTCTGCTAAGGGTATTTTCGACCAGTGTGCACGTACATCTGCGGCCCTTTACAGATATTACGAGGAAACCCAGATAAATAGTCGTCCGCATTCGATGCGATTTCATGGCGAGTATACATGTCATGTGTAGATATTATAATAGTATTTATGATTGACTGTTTAACGTCCCGCTGGAGAATTTTCCACTCATATGGAGACGTCAGCATTGCCGGTGAAGGGCTGCAAAATTTAGGCCTATACTCGACGCTTATGGCCTTTGAGCAGGGAGGGATCTTTAACGTGCCACACCTGCTGTGACACGGGGCCTCGGTTTTAGCGGTCTCATCCGAAGGACCGCCCATTTAGTCGCTTCTTACGATAAGCTAGGTGTGCTCAAAGGCCAGAAGCGCCGAGCATAATTAAAATTGCATTTAAAATGCTTGAGACGGAAATATATCATTTCCTGTAGAATAAACTACATAAGATAAAGAATAATACTGTAATTCAGAATTATAAATACGGCGGTCTACAAATGATAGACTACACAGAATTCTTCTCTACTTTAAAATCAAGTTGGGTCAGAAGGTTTATCCACTCAGGCGCAAATTGGGTAGAACTATTGGAAGCTGAACTAAAAATAGATATTGAAAATCTTTGGATAAGGGGCTCAGATTACATTCTAAATCCATCTAAGAGATCAACCAATGTTTTAATGGAAAGACGTTCTTAATAACTGGATAAGACTTACAAATATAAACGAAGAAAGCAAACAAGTTCTTTTTGAACATAGGAATTTTTTAACATATATGGAATAATCCACGAATTTTAATAAAACAACAATCTTTTTTCTGCAAAAACTATTTTTAAAAAGGGTTTGGGTTTTTTAAATAAATGATCTCTTTGACAATGATGGTCTTTTCCTAAGTTTTGATGACTTAATAAATTCAAAATTGAAAATAAATTTTATTGAATATGATGGTCTTAAAAGAGCTATATTAGAAAGACTGAAAAATACAATCATCACTGAAATAAATAACCTACCGAGAATAGGACCAAATATTCCAAATTCCATTTCTCTATACTGTAAACATAAGACAGGGTGTAAGGATATATATATATGTTTGTTAATAAAACGAAAGATCCAATCACTTGTATTTCAAAATGGAAAGAAAACGATGTTTTCTTCAGTGGGGCTGACTGGAATAAGATATTTGAACTTCCCTTCAAAATAACTCGGGAATCTTAACTTCACTGGCTTCAATTTCAAATATTACACAGAATTATTAATACAAATCATTATCTTTTTCAGATTAAAGTTAATTGATTCTCCAGTATCTACTTTATATAGAAGTGACATAGAAACAATTGATCACTTATTTCTTAAATGTTTTCAAGTTAAAGATTTGAAGAATGGATTTTAGAAAACTTCAATATTCATAGTAGTTTTTATGGGTTTGGAATACTATTTGGTAAATACGAAAACATTAATATTTATAAATTACAAAACCTATTAATACTTTTTGAGAAACAATTTATTTTTGCAAGTAAATATAAAAATGTTCCAAAATTAAGTGTTGATGCCCTTATGAAGATGATCATCGATAGAAGTTTTATAGAAAAGTATTTACTGTTACAAAGCTGCAGATATGTGGAATATGAAAGGCACTGACAAACATAGATGATGCACTATAAATAATGGTATAAGTTATGTTCTTTTTTTTCTTTTTTCGAGAATTGTATTGAAACATATCGTTGTTATTTGTTTTATTGTTGACTACTTACAATAGAACAGTTACGTTTGGGTTCTTTTTTCCCTCTTTCTGAACCCCCTCCCTTCTTCGTCTTTCTTTTCCTATTAACAACTTTCACATTATATGGCTGTACAAGTGTATTTACTGTCGCAACAAGCAGAGTTATTATGAAATGTGCTATACTTGCATGTGTGTATGTGTGTATGTATGTGTATATGCGTGTATATGTATATATATATATATATATATATATATATATATGTGTGTGTGTGTGTGCGTGTATATGCATGTTCATACACCTTTGTGTATCTCTCTCTCTCTCTCTCTCTCTCTCTCTCTCTCTCTCTCTCTCTCTCTCTGTGTGTGTGTGTGTATGTGTGTGTGTGTGTGTGTGTGTGTGTGTGATTTATGCTGTATACATGTGAAAGCAATAAATAAAACAATTTTGTTTTCAAAATTGAGGATAAATGAAAGATTGTAAAAGTTTCTGAGGTTAAATGAAAGAACTGTTTGCTTCGGAGAAATAACATGCGAAATATTTACTTTGCGTATAGAAATTAGACGTCTTCATTCATTCTAACAACCGACACCATATCAATATCGAAAAAAAAATGTTGACGGATGATTAAACATGCAAAATATACATTTGGTTATAGCATGCAAAAGTGTTCGTCTTTAGCAATGTTTATTCTTATTTTATTTCAAATCAACAACCCATCTTTAGAGCACATCAATGGCGTCATGATCTAATATTACGTCATTTTCATGTAAGTGGGATACAAATTACGTCCAAATATGAATTTGAAAGAAATGGAGAGAGAGAGAAAAATCTCAGCGGTATATAGTAACGTCACTTGTTCTTTGTGGTATCTCACGTGCAGCTGGTGACGTCTCAATTTGCATGAGTGAAAAATTCTCAATGGGACGTAAAATAAACTACCAACCATAACACACCTGTATGATTTTTTTGATCATTAAGAATAAATAAATAAAACGCAGCATTTTACGTTATTTACAAAGTTGACGTGGTTTATTCAACTAATTTAAATAATTAAGAACTACAATATTAATGCATACGTTAATCAGACCGCGGCTCTCATTTATGAAACTTTACATTTCATTTCTGACAAATTATTATTTCATTTCCAAAGACTGTATGAGCAATTTCAGAATTCAATGAATTCGTCGTTATATTCATCATAAAAACAAATAATGGCGACAGTCATCTTCTAATGTGGGTAACAGATATGGACACTGCCGATGATGTCATGGACCATGTGCTGTTTTACCGATATTCTGTCAAAGAGAGCGAGAATCTTTTTTTTTTTTCTTTTTTTTTTTTTTTTTTTTGGACTCTTCACAGTTTTTGGTCATTTGATGAAGTCCTTGTGCCTGATAATCTGATATGAAATTTGTCAACAAAATCCGTTGAGATCACGATATAGGACGCACAACGGATGTGACCGGTTGAAAGGGGATGCTTATTCCTCCTAGACACCTGATCCACCTCTGGTATGTCCAGGGGTCGATCCGTGGTTGTTCTACTCTTAATTCTATATTTATACTACAAATCACATTTTTCTCCATGAACCAACCAAATTTAGTACGCGTCACAATCCGTTTATATTGAGCATGAACGGATCATGAACTGGTTTGAAGCAAGCGACACTGACATTGAGAGCGTGTAGATTTATTTATTTATTTTTGTTAGTAGTTGCACGTTGCACACTGCAGATTCAGTAAAAGTTCTGCCAAGCCCCTATCTTTACTCCTCACAAAATTATCAACTGCTATGAAGGAGAAACCTCAACCATATCATGCCACAACATATGCCAGAATGGGTAAATCAAATGTGATGTCTGACACAAATTCTGAACAACTTTTAGCAAATACGAAATCACAAAACTTTTTCAAAGTCAACAATATCAAAACATACGACTTTTTAAAACTTTAGACGACTATTCCTCGCGATAAATTAAAAACTAGCTTTTAAACATCATAGACCGCTGCTTCGTCAATAAAGAACACGTAAATATTCATATCTTGTATTCAATCACTCATAAATTCCCTTTCTTAATTAAACACCATTCTGATTCTACGCACAAATACTTCGAAGTTGATATCAAATAGAAAATGGAGTTTCTCATTCACTATATGGTCGTAGTCTTTGGTGGTAAGGTCTTCCAAGAGTCTGTTGAAATTCCCACGGTTCCAAATCCTGCGCTTTTAATAGCTGGCATGTTTCTATATTCTTACGAGGCAGAATTCGTTCAAAAAATTTTATTTGCGAAAAAATCTCTTGTGGTCTTCAACTTAACATTTACAATATATCGACGACATTTCATCTTTCAATTTCTTTTCTCATAAAAAACTTAAGAGTAGAGCAGATACAGACCTCCTGAACATATCGATGCAAAAAGAAGACAAAACGAAAAGACGACAAAACGACAATTAGCTACATTTACCCCTAAATAACGAAAGGATGTCAGAAAGATAAGTCGTAAACACGACAAACCCGCAAATTAGGGATCTCTTTTGACGCCTTTTTGAGGTAAAAAGACGACAAAACAAAAAGATAATTACATACTGTATCATGTCAATAACAAGAAATAAACACAGATAAATCATTTGCTAATTACATGCTGATATAATGGAACAAACAATGAGCAGTGTATGAATAAAGTGTATTATATTCTTGCAAAATACAAGTAATGCACGTGAACATAGCATGCGTGCCTCCTACAAGTATTTACCCGTGTATTTACAAAACTGTCCATACGGTGAACACAGTACAAATAACTGCATAGTTATATGTGACAGGTTTGGTAGTGGTAGCATATTGATGTGGAGCGCAATCTGTGGTGACCATAAACCCCGCTTGGCCATCATTGAAGGCAATTAATATCACAACCGTACATTGACATCGTTTAGCAATCTGTCATCTTGCCGATTGTCCACTAGCACAACTAAAAGACAATGTCCGGTGCCATGTGAAGCGGCGTGCAATGGACTACCACAACATTGTCGACAAATTCATCTGGCCAACACAGAGTCATGATCTTTCGTCAAAAGTGCATGAGTAGGAACATATTAGATTAATGTATTCGAACGCGCCCAAATCCACCAGACAATTTACCCGCTTTGCGTCAGACAAGTCTAGTACAGTGACAGAACATCACTATGAAAACTCAAGCAACAACAACTAATAACGAGGGGATATTCGTTCGTTATTGAAGTAGAAAAATCTCAATTGCCACAACCTCTTCAAGTCTTGACATTTTTTTCAAAGCGATGAGGGCTAATTCTTAATTTATTGTGTTATTCAACAGCATGGTTGTGTATCCTTCATTAGTTGTATAAATTAATGATATATCTGAATAAGTCATTACCAAACATTGGAGGTTGCGTTACAGCATATGACGATGAAACACGACTTTGGTGTCTGCAGAATATGAAATGTAAATCTCGGGCAGAACAGTTTCAAAGCAAGCATTTGATCTACCACGTGGTGTTTATTTTCCTTCGTCTTCACTTTGGGTGATATTGGATGTGTACCTTTCGTTTTGATGACTCGTTAATATCACTTCTTTATTTTAGTGGTTAAGGCGCTCAATTCGCAAACAGGGTGTTATAGTTTCTATTTCAGTTAAAACGTAGTCGTTTCTAACAGCAATTCATCCTTTGCTAAGCGCCAGGAAGTGAAAAGTCGGAAGTCTTTCTTATATGACGTGATTCGTTTTCATGGTAGGCGTTACCAAATAACCAACTCTCCCTGTGACGGCATTCATCGACCGACATAGTTCAAAATTTGTGGCACTTCACCTACAGCTGGTGACTTGAGTGAAACGTTCTTGGCTGGAACATAACATAGAATTCAAAGACGTATCGTGTCTGACAATGCAGTATGGAGGAAATAAATTCATACCCTTTGTTAGACTGTCATTTTCATACTAACTTTGACTACGGATAATCCCGTTTACCTAATTTCGACTAAGGGCTCACGGCGGGTGTGACCGGTCAGCAGAGGATGCTTACTCCTCCATGGCACCTGATCCTACCGTCGCTTTGTCGGAGGTCCGTGTTGCCCTACACTCGAACTTGTATATGTCATGGGGATTTATGATTACGATTTATACATTGAATACTTCGCCATTCGATATCATAGCGACACATTTATTATGTGATTGACATTACCTTACAAGAACATCTACTGAAAGCGAAAACAATAAAACAATTGTTTTATTCAAACCCATCTTCGCAAATGTACACCAAAAAATACTTATACTATAAAGGTACAGAATGGGTAATTTGATTGCTCAAAATAAGGAGGAAGCAATCCCAGAGAATAAACTGATTTTGAAGGGAATAGTCCTCAGATTGGTGAATTGTGCATCTTTAGGAAAACACGGTTTAACATCAATACAAGAATAATATACATGTACATTTGATAATAGTCTATTTTCAAGTTACCGTGGTCCCCCGGGGATCCGGGTGAGACTAGGTTCTGAGTAACCCTTGCATGCCATTAATGGCAACTAAATGGGGCAGTTTTTTCAAATCAGACTGCAAATACCGAGGCCCCCTGTCACAGCAAGTGTGACATGATAAACATCCCTCCCTCCTCAAAGATCGTAAGCGACAAGCATGGACCTAACTTTTGCAACCTTTCATAGGCAATGATGACGTCTCCATATCAGTGAAAAATTCTCGAGTGCAAAGTTAAACAATAAGCAACCAATCAAGTTACATTGTTCCGGCATGATTCTAACATTTCGTTTGTACTTTATGCGGGGATATTAACATCCAGTTTTCCAACCTACTTTAAATAACTAGAAGTAAAACAGTTTTACTGGATCGAGGGGTTACATTCCTCGGTGGTGGAAAATATCACTTGTTGAGACTATCTATCTATGCAGCTGAATGAATTTAGAATAAATGGCGATTCAAGAATTTACGTTTTTCTTTAAGTTTTTGTTTTTACTCTTTCTCGTCTCATACATGGCGGTGCATTCACATCTGCAAACATGTGCAGTTCATATACCAAAAAGACTCGTGGTAAAATTGGTACGTCACGGTGCCTTCACATAGTTGCAGCTGTTTAGATGTTGGAAACGGCATTTTGCAGCAGACGTACTTGTTTCTTACCTAAACAATGTTGTGAAAATGCTGTGGACTTAGAATAAATTAAATGTTGGAATACAGTAACTCACAAATGGACTGTTGTGATTAATATTACTAAATTGTGAGATAATATTAGCTAAAGGATTTGATAACCAATTATTCATTGAACGAACGAGTGACGTGATACACAGATGAGGAGACTGGTGTGCTGCTAGAGTTTGTCGGTCCTCTTACAGCAGACGCATATAGTTGCCTCACCCGCGAATTACAGGAGAATGAAAGCATGAGATAAAATCCTTGACAGCCTGTGAGTATAATGAATATGTAAGAGAATACCCTGATATCAAACCATTCGAACAAAACTCCAAACACCCACGAGATTCCAGTAATACTTGTCAGTTTAATGAAGATGATGAAGTCTTGACGATCGCGGTGCTTTCTTCTTTGAAGATTAGGTCGCCTGTGAAGTGAAACCACGACACCTAAAAACATAAGGAAATTTGAAAGTATAACCAGTCCTAGTGGTAGTGCAAAAACATATCCAACCATCTTAGGAGTAGAAATCCAGCAGATTTTACCACCATACCCAAACCCAGTACCGTGAATGTAGCTCACCATAATATTGATGCTTACAAACATGAGAGAAATAAGGAGATCGTAGATTACATAACAGATAAGCCTAGATCCATGGTTTAATTCGTGTGTGAAAACTCTGGTAAAGACGGATACCATGTGAAAGCACGACACATTCATCCAGAAAATTACCCAAAGCCAAGAAAAATGAATCAGAATACCAAGAATACGACAAAGAGTAGGGTATTCTGTTTGAAACAAACCAAACTGATACAAAAGATGTGCCAGGAGAAGGCTGAGTGATAATATTAATATCAGCTTCCCTGGAAGAGTCCTCAGCGACTTAAACAGAAGAAAAGTCACCACTACGTAAAGAAGACTCGCGACTGATATACATGTACAGACAAGTGAAAGCACACCCTCAACATCGTTATGTTCTAGCAACATGGACGCCTTCCGTTCTCGAAGGAGCTCCTCCATCCTCGTCTTGAAACTATCAACACATACTGAAAATATATCGTTGGTTTCTCTGAATTCTGTCTGTTGAAAGCAATGGTCCAACTCCTCTACACAAAGTTGGTATCTGCTCCTCTTTAATGTGATGGTATAGTTTTGAAGTACAATGAAGGGACAAACTAATAAACGGGAAACCACCACCGGCTTAGTTCGAGATGTGATAGCAGAAACATCCATGTTGTGTGGACTATCAATCTGTTGAAATTGTTGTCCATCATTGGGAAAGATATACGTACTGAGATTGTACAAGTCGGTGTAAACTTTTCCAGTAAGGATTTCAAATATGTTCACGCCTTTAAAGGTATTTTTTATATATTTGGTAACGCCCAGAATATGCAATATTCGGTGTGACGAATCAGTATCTTTGTATATTATATGATAAATTTTATGCGAAGGGATCGAGGAATCCTGATGAGGAACTTCAAACATTCTTTGGTACATCAAATTGAAAGAATTTCCACTTCGCATGTATTCAGTTATAAATGGAAGTACTAGATCTGCTTTGATTTGGAGATCACTTGTCATATCGAGAATTAATTCATACGTTATTATATTATCTTCGAAAACTTTGAAACATATCTTTTTCCCAATGTTGTACGAGAAGGGAATGGAACATCTCACAGACACGCAAGCATTCTACAAAATGAAAACAGAAGTAAATATGAACAATAAAACGCTTTACATCCAAATAACGAAGTAATAAAGATATGAAGAAAGTGTGGTACAATATCGTCACCTGAATAATATCAAAAATATCTCCTTTTCTGCAGGGCTGGTTACTCTGACTATCAACCGTTTCTTCTTGAATTTCCTCTGAAAAACTTAACATGGCGGTGAATGACCCCATAACGAGTCCGTTATCGCCTCCGAGATCTCCGCGGGAACACTTCATCAATGGATTGGCCTCAATATTGCACATGTAACAGAAGACATTTTTGTAGAATGATTGGTATACATGTGTATACGACAAGCATGCCTGTTCCACATCCGGGTCATATTGACTCCATTTCCCCGTTACGTTGCATTCTCTTACTAAACCAGCATTACATTCATGATTCATGATAGCGTTTACGTTCATTGGATTGTAATATAAAATATTACATCGTTTCTCGTCTTCAAGAGTTTGCAAAAGACTTGCAATGGAGCTGGCGTAAACACCAAAGGTGTCCGGACACTTGACTTGACCTCGGAAAGGAACAATATCAGATTCGGGTATCAAATTACAGATCGCACAATAACGGTTCCTGTAAACGGTACCATTCGCAAACACAGGAAGCGAAGTCTTAATAGATCCTAATCTCGATTTTCGACTCTCGCACAAATCTCGCGTCTCTCTCGATGTAGAGTTAGAATGGCACTTTATCACTGCCTTTACCTGGTACCTATTGTTGACTTTTGATTTTCCATACTGCAGATACTGAAGTGCAATACATGAAGTAGGTGATTGATCAGATGCAATGATGTCCACGTCTGCACAGCAAGTATTTGACGAGTGGCAATCCGATTCACAACTGCACTGTATACAACACGAGCGGTATGGCATCATGTTAAAATAATGAAGACGTGGCGGTATCATACAGGAGGCAGAGGTAGGACAATACAGAAGGTCGTTCTGTAGAATCTTGTAGAGTCTCTCGGTCAGATTTAGCTTGTCTAGGGCCAGGCGGACTGCGTTACGGTCATCATCTGTTGGATATTTCTCTTCGTCATCACTTTCTGATCTAACCTTTCTCAATGCACGCCATTCTTTACTTCTTGGGGGGGAAACCATTTCATTCAACGAGTCTTCTCCGTCATTGCAATGTTCCGATTCGTTAAAATCGGAATATGATGAACTACCGTTAGTAATGTCTTGAAATACATGTTCATTTCGTCCTGCTGTTTTCATCGGTTTACATTTACTACTGACAACTGTTACTAAAGAAACTGTTACAATACACAGAGATCTAATATTGTAAAGAATCGGCATCTTACATATCCACTTCGGTATTGGTTAAAATGCCGGACTATACTCATAGTCTGGTTTTAATTCAAGCAGTATCATTAATTAATAATCAAATAGTATTGCCTTCTATTCATTTTATTATTGTCAATATTCATTTATCCAAAGTAATTTCAGAGGCTTTATGAAGTTGAGTGAATTTTACGTCTAGAGGGCAGTCTTCTGGGACGTGATTCCAATATCATAATGTAATATCACTCTGACATGTGGAAATCGTTAAACAATCTATAATTTACACAAATAACCTTATTTGCTGTGGAACAAATTAGATCGTATTCTCCGCTAAAGCAAATAAATACGTTATCTAAACAAATCTTGAAATGTCACGGAAGGTAAATCTGAAATAATACATTGCATCTTAACCAGCCAAGTTTTCAACTTCACAAGGCTCTTTCAAATGAAAATATATTAACCGTTCATAAAAGTTGACATCAGCTGAGATAAACATTTCCTTAGGGTCTTTCAGATATTACCTTAAAAACGGAGGTCCCGTGTCACGGTTGGCGTTGTATTTTTAACGCTCAAGAACACTCATTGCTACGGTTCTGGTTTAAATTTGTAGCACTTCACCTACAGTTGCTGACGTCTCTATATGCATGAGTGAAAAATTCTCAACGGGACGTAAAACAAACAATCTGTAACACGGTTGTTTATATTGCAGTTGTTTTCTGAAACGTAATTCCAGAAATGATGTCAAAGGTTTACGAATTTAATTCATTTCTAAATCCATATTCTTTGTAGGATTTATGAGTTTCTTTACTCTTCACTGTCTTCACATGCTTATTTCTTCCAGTTTTTTTGGTTTTTGTTGGGGTTTTTTGGGGTGTTTTTTTTTTGTTGGCGATATATTACTTACCATATACATACCATTAATACGAAAGAAATTTCGATGTTTTCATCTGGGATATATTTTCCTCCTTCACAAAAGTTTACAGGTACGGTGCTTACAAAGGTAAGCTGCTTTATTCAGGTAATTTAAATGATTAAGAGCTACAATATCAGTGCTTACACCACTCGGACCGCGGCTCTCATTGATGAAAATTGACATTTCATTTCTGACAAATTAGCGTTTCATTTCCAAAGGCTGAATGAGCGATTGCATGAGTCAATGCAATCCGTCGTTTTATTCATGATAAGATATATTGATCGCCAGTAATTAAATTATTAATAATTGCACCTGACGTTGTTTTTGTGCCAAAACGTTTGAAAATATGACCTGTAAAACCTCTAACGTTGTCTACGCTATTGAGTAGGTGTGGTACGAGTGGTAGGAGTAGTACATTCTGTGGATTAATTTATGTCGGCGGAAACTAAGGGGTCGCTCAATAAAAGAATATCGGCTCACTGGTATCAAATTAAAAATGGTGGTAACCAACTTCTTTACAAACATTTTAATTTCCCCAGACCATTCCATCTTGTCCATGAAGGTCAGGATTCTGGGGAAAAATTACCATCATACAAACAATCCTACTTTAAGTACCCCTTTCCTTAGAGAACGAGGTCACTGGATTAAAACTCTAGGAACTGCTTTTCCGTATGGATGCAACGATAATTTATCCAATGTCGGACATTTGACTAGTCCACTTGAATGTGATGAGATTTTTTCCTAATACACGTAGAAATGCAGCCATGGACATCGTTCATATAAAAGACTTAGTATACACGATGTCACACTTGACTCACGTTTACCTTACGTCAACAGACAATTAGGTCCACATTATATTCTCACAAAACTTTACTCTGTTCCATGAAGAGTTTTGAATACGTTATTTGAAGAAATCAAAACTAGTCCATATGTGGATTTTTCCACACCAATGTATAGACTGATTTCTATGTATGTTGCCCATCACAGGCTCTCTAAACCACCGCGGATTTTGGATGATATTACTTCCAAATCTAGCCGCCAGTTCCTTAAACTCAAATTTACTAACAAAGGAATTGGTCCATAAGCAACATTCTTCGTCATAAAAAAGTTCAATCTTGTATTCCAGAATATTTCATGTTCAAGTCTACACCTTGTATTTCCTACAGATATACTTCCACTATTGTATCCAAACTTTTTAACTACAAACAAATTTTGCAGTGCCTAGATATATAGTATATCTTATACTCAATCCACCTACGTGTTCTTGTTCTTCGTTTTCTTTTCACATGGACATGTCATTACTGATAATGTTGATATAGTTAAAAATGAAGACCTAAAATCACTTATTTGAAAAGGTCCTAAATTCAGGGAACCTCGGTTGTCAAAACAAAAATACGTACCATCTATCCTTCTGTATTTAGTAAACCATAAGTGATAAAAGAGTTAGATATGTTACATGAGGAATATGTTTTGGTTCGAGCTGACAAAGCTGGTCACAACATTATATTTGTTTGTAAGGCTCATTATTACAACTGCATTCTAACCGAACTTGGCATTAATTCCACATTTATTAATCGCACTTATACTCCAACTGCCCTTTCAAAAGATGAAATTCTTCAAAATCATGTTTCAGTTTTAAATACATTTACTATCTCAGTTAATGAAGCGGATGAATATGGGTTACCATACCTATACTGGATCCCCAAACTCCACAAAAACCCTTACAAATAAAGATACATTGATGGATCCAGTAAATGTTTTACCAAGACCCTATCTATGCTCCTTACGAAAATATTGACTGCTGTGAAGGAGAAACATCAAACGTACTGTGCCACTACATATGCCATATGCCAGAAGTTGTGTAAATCAAATCTGTATTCTTAAAAATTCTAAAGAACTTTTATTGAATTTGAAATCACAAAACTTTTCCCAAATTCGCAGCATTAAAACGTACGATTTTACAAAACTTTACACGACTATACCTTACGATAAATTAAGGACTCGATGTTTTGACATCATAGACAGTTGCTTCGTCAACAAAAATGGTAAAAGGAAACATTCATATTTAGTGATCTGTCATACCAAAAATTATTTTGTTAAACACCACTTTGACTCCACGCACAAGTACTCTGAAGTTGATATTAAAAAGATGCTACAGTTCCTCATTCACAATATCTTTGTAGTTTTTGGTGATCAGGTTTTCATATAGTCTGTTGGAATTCCCATTGGTACGAATTGTGCTCCTTTGTTAGCTGACCTATTTTTATATTCTCATGAAGCAGAATACATTCAAAACCTTCTAGATGAGAAGAAAAAATATCTTGCTGTTGCCTTCAATTCGATATTTAGATATATCGACGACGTTTTGTTTATTAACAGTGATAATTTTCATTCATACATCGATTCGATATATACCAGTGAACTTGAAATAAAAGACACTACAGAGTCTTCCATATCTGCTTTGTACTTAGATATTTTTCTGGAAATAGATGCTGGCGGCAAACTAACAACTCAACTTTATAACAAACAGTATGGGATGATTTCAATTTCTCCATCGTTAACTTCCCTTATTTATGTGGCAATATTTCATCATCACCTGGATATGGTGTTTAAATCTCCCAACTGATTCGATACGCAAGAGCTTGTTCTACATATGATCAGTTTTAAATCAAGACAGGCTACTGACAAAGAAGATGATGTTACAGGGGTTTGTACAGTCTTTTCTAAAGTCAGCATTTCGCAAATTTTGTGGTCGTTAAAACGAGCTAGTTTGCCAGTACAACTTATCATTAAGTCAAATGCTGTCTGATATGTTTCATACCAATTGTTAGACCGTTCTTGGAACACTGATTCTGACTACGGATTGCTCTGTTTACCTGATCGGGATGTAGGGCTCACGGCGATTGTGACCGGTCGACAGGGGATGCTTACTCTTGCTAGGCACCTGATCCCACCTCTGGTATGACCAGGCGTCCATGTTTGCCCATCTCTCTGATTTCCTATTTTCTACAGAAATTACTAGATTGAATAGTTTAGTTATCTTGGCCTTTTCATCAACAAATAATGGCTTTCAAAGCCGGTAACAGATGATATCGTAGACTGTTTACCGATATTCTGTCAAAGAGAGAGAAAAAAGGATTTTTTCAGATTCTTTCACAGTTTTTGTTCATTTGATAAAGTCCTTTTACCTGAAGATAAATTTTCAACAAAATTCATTGATACCAAGAAATAGGACTCTCGGCGGGAGTGCCGGTCAACAAGGGATGCTTATTCTTCCTATACACCTGTTTCCACCTCTGGTATGATCAGGGATCCGCATTTGCCCTACTATTAACTCTATATTTATAGTACATATCGCATTTAATACTCTCCGTGAACCAATCAATTTTAGAACGCGATACAATCCGTTTATATTGACCATGAACGGATCGTGAACTGGTTTGAAGCACGCGACTTAGCGTAATAATCGCATTTCTCTCGCATTTTAGAGTATAGCAACGATGGTTCAGTAATGACACTTTTGAGCTGTTCATGGTCAATATTAACGAATTTGGGTTTGAGGAAAATTCTGTGACGTCATCATAGGGGTTATGAGATTCGTTATCCTCACTTTTTCATGTTACATCTGCTCGCATAATTGCTACTCAAACATGGACTCCGTTTGGCTAAAAATCAAGATTTAGTTAAAAGTCAAAATTAATGTTTAAATGACGCTAGATGGCGACGTAACCGACCGTCATTTATGAAAGGTAATATGTTCAAGGTTTGAGAGAAATGCGGTGGATTATAAAGCTTACTTTGGGACAACAAGAGCCCAATACAATGTCTATGATATTGTCGCGTTGAAAGTTTTCTTCCATTTAACACAGCATTAATTCTGATCTGATCACTGCTTATTGACGTTATACGAGGTCTGCAAACTGTTTCTTGACCCGCATTGTCAACCATTTTGCTTCTAATGTTTTAAGTCCTTAAAAATGTTTGAAAGTGAAATACGGCATCTATTTCAGAAATGAAAAAATCAGAAATGAAAACATGACTTTTTTCAAATTTTCGGATATGGAATGCATGCGCGCGCGTGTGTGTGTGTGTGTGTGTGTGTGTGTGTGTGTGTGTGTGTGTGTGTGTGTTTTGATGTTAAGTGGCACATTCATAGTTTCTGTAGAATTCCACGTTTGCTGGAAGGAATACAGATATCAAACAGCATCTCCAGGCCGATGGTGATAATGAATTTAAACTCGTCGGTTTATAGGGAGAATATTCCAGAGTGTTCTCTTCTGTTTACATGTCAATTTCGATAACAGTGACAGAAAGGAGCCATACTGTGTATCTTAGTGATCATTATTGTTGTTTCGCTATTTGAGTGTTGTTTAACTGCAATGACTGATGCTCCTTGGTTTGGTATCACGAATAAACCCAAATCCATTAAAATGTTACCTAGCTACATTAATAAAAAAAAATATTCAAGAATTGTTGGAAATTTTAAATGCAATCATTGAATTTATAACATCTATGATCCTTACTTATTGTCATGAAGTTGACCCAGCGGGCTGAAGAAAAAAAATCGCGTTACTTGGATATTTATATTTCTTTTAAAATAACAAATTATGTTGAACCAAAATGACATCTAAAGGCCACAACACCTTCCAACAACAGAAGACGTGTTGTACGAACCATCCCTGACACACGCGGGCGTATATCAAATTTGAGTATTCCCTCTAAGGACCAATGATCAAAGTTAATAGAAACTTAATCAAGATAAAAGGATCGTTCTACCACAATATATGAAGTTCAATTTTCATTAACTCCATGACGTCAAAAAACATCAAGCCAGGGGGTTTACTTCAGAGTTTACCTTGACGTCATAGACGACCATTAAATAGCTGAATCTGTGGTAATTCGGAAATTCCTACTCCGCCTTTGGGGATTTTAGAGATAAGAGTGTACCCACTGGACCAAGCTCCAATCAGCTCAGTATTTCCGTTACGCTCTAACTCCAATAAGTAGTCCCGGAGAATTGACACAGTACGGAGTTTGCCACTGGACACTCTTTGTACAGTGTCTATTCTCCGGGACTACTTTCCCCTCCGAAAATTGGAGTTGTAGCGTAACGGAAAAATTGCACTAACCGGAGCCTGCCCACTAGATGGCGTTTTTCTAAATGGTATGTAAGCGGAAGAATATTCTGGAGTCATGTTTACGAAAGCCGACTTCATTATTTCAATTAGATACTACCCAGAACATAGCATCAGTTTCCCATGTATCAAGGAAACGTGTTGATTTTGTGCAAGAAAATTTCCTTAAGAGTTTTATCGGTGTTTTTTTTTAATGTACATAAAATGAGGAGTCGCTTGATTAATGACGGCACATACCCATAAAGAGCGGTAAGAGTCGAGCTGTAGAAGCCGAGGCCAGAGAGATAGAGCCTGCTGCATCAGAATACTTGTACATACTTGATTTAAGACAAGTGTCAAGTTTATGTTTATATTGAAATAAAATATTGGCTTCCTCAGAAAGTAAGGGGATGCCCATCCACTTCTTACCATATATAGATTTGGTGTAAATCAAAAGTGGATCCTAAACTAAAAATATTCTTAAAGAACTTTCAACAAATACGAAATCACAAAACTTTTCCCCCAAGTCAACAATATCAAAATGTATGACTTTTTCCAACACTTTCCTCATGATAAATTAAAGACTAGACTTTTTGACATAGCATAGGCATCTTCTTCAATAAAGTTGGAACACGGAATCATTCATATCTTGTGATCACTCATTCACACAAATTACTTTCTTAAACATCATTCGGATTCTACGCACAAGTACTTTGAAGTTGAGATAAAAAAGATGCCGGAGTTCCTCATCGACAATATCTTTGTAGTTTTTGGTGATCAGGTCTTCATACAGTCTGTTGGAATCCCCATGGTCTCGAATCGTGCGCTATTATTAGCTGACCTGTTCTTATATTCTTACGAGGCACAATTTATTCAAAAACTTCTAATTTTAGAAAAAATCTCATGTTGTGGCCTTCAACTTAACTAGATACAATGACAACGTTTTATCTTTTAACGATATTCGTTTTCATTCATATGAAAAGGTAAAGAAAACAAACACCGATCATTATCGTAACTCCTATAATGAATACAAAATTAAGAGTTGGGCAAACACAGACCCCTGGACATACCAGAGGTCGGATCAGATGCTTAGGAGGAGTAAGCAACCCCATATGACTGGTTATACCTGCCGTGAGCCCTATGTTATTCAACATATCCCAGTAAACTCAAAATAAGATAAGAGAGAGTCGTCCATGTCTGCTTCGTATTTGGATATTTTATTGACCATAGATGTTAACGGCAAACTGCCAACTCGATAGATCAATGTTTTATTATGTTGAGATAGTATATTCCCAAGCTGTCTGAAACACTTTGCTGTAAATAAATACAGGTTAAAAGTTTTATTATGTAGAAATAAGATATTACCAATTTATCTGAAACACTCTGCTGTCATAGATAAAACCCAAGATCGGATTTCCTGCACAGGTAAACGTCCAAGTGAATTTCAAGATCTTTGATATTGATCTATATCTCCATGATTTCTAAAACTTTGCATGCATTTACTGTAGATATGTGTATTTTCTGATTAGCTAAGTACAGAATGAGGCCCTTCTCACGGTTTAGCAATATTCTGAGGCATTTCATACAAAGGACTAGAGTTACGAAATAACTAAGGCTGACGTGCTTCCATTTCTTTGTGGTTCTTTACAGGAAGTATCACACCGGGGAAGGAAACGCTTCAAGCCAACACACCTGTTGTTTAAGATTTTACGTACCCTAATAGTGTTTATATTTAGCACACAATTCAGTTCTTTGAAAAGGATATGTGATATCTGTGACAACAGTTTTTTGGGTTTTTTTTCAATCATTTGTATGATAAAACCCTTGCAGCTATCAGATGTGGTAGATAATACACAGGTTCCTTAAATGATAGATAGATCTGCAATTCATGTCATTAAAAAATATGATGTCATCAACGGGATGGTATCACGTCAAAAAACATGTTATGACGTCTTAATCATAATGGTGTGATGCAATTAACGTCTACATGTATAATACTATCAAAGCCATGGCACGATGGCATTGATGCAATAGAATAACACCATTTATATGACGGTACATCTTTAACATGATATCAGTAACATCACAATATGACGTTATTAATACAATGGTATGATACCGTGAAGTTATTAACATGACACCATTAATATTACGTCATGAAACCATTAACATGACGTTATAACACTGGTGAGATGAAGATATGATGCCATTAACCTGATGGTATTATACTACCAATATGATTTAATGCCATTAAGGAGATGATGAGATGCCTTTTAACATGGTGTGAAGCTTTTATGCCATTTTTTGCAGTTCTTCCCCCACTCCTAGGGCCATGGTATATTTTATATCCCCTTTATCTCAAATATGCTTTGCAAGATTTGGAAAGAATTGAAATGGTAGTTATCAAGAAGTTAAAAATGTTCAATTGTTAATGCACGATAGAAAATGCATGATGAAAAATGCAGGAAAATGGATGCAGACCAATTGCAAGTTCACGTGAGTGACTCAGGTTACCGACAAATTAGAGCTTTCATTTAGAATTGAAGATAACATGAAAGATAAAACTACAAAGTGTACTGTACATTTATAGCAAAAATAACAATGGCAATTTAATGACGATACACAATTCTATAATACACTTAAGTAAAATTACATTGTATAAAATCTACTATTTAACATGTTTACATTTAGTATCAAAAATATATGCATAATAAGCCTTCCATTAGTTTAATTATGACACATTATCAAAGACTCTGAATATTGTATTGATAATGACCAATTTAATGGTTTTACATATGCAATATTTTGTACGTCTTGGAAATAGGATGCCAATTTAGGATTTTACATGTACATATTGTTACATTATTACAAATGATTTAACATTTCACTTGATAAACATAATGTATGGAAAAGGGTATAAATGAAAAATTTGTTTGCCAAACTTATTACACAAACTATCAAAAAATGTATAAATTTCAAAAAATATAATTATATATATTTGTTACATGTATATAAATATGTTTTCTGACAATACATGCACTACAACACCATTCATCTATTCTTAAAAATAAATGATTATTTTTTAGTTTAAAGTTAAAAAAACAACCATCTAGTGGCATTTGAAAATTATTTAGTGGAATGGACTACAGGGTAACACCTTAATAAGTCACACGACGAAGTCTTCACCATCTTTCTACTATAAGTAACTCAGCCTGCTACCTCTCATTTGATTGGATGATACAGTCACTTGACACGCTCTTTAACTATCTGCTGATTGAATGATAAAGTCACATGACACAGGTTTTTCTACCTTTCTGTTGATTGGATGATACAATCACATGACACAGTATGCTACCTCTCTGTCTGTTGATTGGATGCCAGAAACTTGCACTTATCATATGTTCTCTCATAACCTATAAATAAATGATACGGAGAGAGGGGCATTTAAATATGATATCTGCAACAGCACATACTCCCTATCTAGTTTTGCTCCATATGATATTGATAAGAACTTCTTCAGGTGTTGTTGGACATCGAAATACTGTAAACCACATTGTATTTGTAACAACTTTTTTGACAATTTACCAATGATGAACTGGTTCTCAGTGACTGAGATTATTTTACTAGTAAACAAATATGAGAAATAGAGGGCTGGTTTGCAGTGAGACATATCCATAACGATGAAATTCTCATGAACTTCACGCAAGTATCTCACATGTGAATAAAAGTTTGTCTACAGCACATTGTCACAGTCAACACCAGATAAAAACTCCCTGTGGTTGGTTTAAACTACTTATTACCATTCCTTAAATGACAAAGTATCAGTCTTAATGACATGGCCGTTTATGTCTAAATACATACTCCTTCCTTACGTTAAACAACTTTTCCTCCATAGGACTGAGACTACACTGTAATTAGGTTAGCACTATAGAGAAATTGATCTTTTCATCTAGGATGTAGACACACCTACTGCTAGATTATTCTCAAGAACAAAATTCAAAACGCACCATATGGGAAAAACCGGACCGTCATCTGTATGGTAGTGTTCATCTTCAAAACTTTGACTGCCTAGAAACAAAACAAAAAACACAAGTTTTCAGAATTGAGATACAGGAAGAAGATAGTGTATGACAAAATATCATAATTGGTAAACTAAATGACAATTTATCTCCATCATTACTGGCACAATGTAATCAGTCATCAGTGTAAGACAAACATACAATTTGTTTTTCTCTCTACATGTGTTTTATAAATTTTCTAAATCACTCTGATCATAGTAATGTCACGAATTCATCACCTTTTCATTTGTATTTCAGAAATTTTACAAATGAATGAGAAAATACTTCAATAAAAAAAGTCTTTCTTTTGAACTTAAGTTTAAATTGACAACTCAGTGATGCACTGTGAGTGGAAAGTTAAAGAAAGGCATGAACAACTGACAATAGCACACAGTGATCAATCTCACATACAGAATACAAAATTAACAGAAGGGCGAATGTGGACCCCTGGACATACCAGAGGTGGAATTGGGTTTCTAGGAGGGGTAAGCATGCCCTGTTGACCGGTCACACCTGCCATGAGCCCTATATCTTGATCAGGTAAATGGAGTCAGTTGACATTTGAGTTTTAATGATATCTTTGTTAACTCACTATATATGAATATATCTTTTTCTTACCTCTGCATGGTCTATATACATGAAATCTCTGTTGTTCACTGTTAAAATCTGAAAATGCATATAACAATGGCTACTTGATAGAATAACAGTAGAAGTGGCAAAAGTGATGAAACAAGACGAGTTTGTGAAACATTATGCCCCTGGTGGCAAAAGAGAAACAAGGGAAAGGTTTTGTCATAAGAAAACTATATAAAAATATGAAAACCCCACCTTAAATAGTTCAGTAACTATTGAGTGGGTTAACTTTTCTTAAAAGTAGGTCAAACTTCGAGATGAAGATTGCAAGGTCAAAAACTTTGGTATTGAAAGAAAGGTTTTGTTGCAAGGAATAAATTATAAAATATGAGAGCCCTATCACTCACCATTCAGAAATTTTGAACAAAGTTAAGTTTTGCTTAAAGTTTTGAAATCTGGGTCATACTCCAAGGTCTATATAGGTTTCAAGTTCAAAAATCATAGTATCAAATGAAATGCCTTCATAAGTAATCTGTTAAATAAATTATAAAATTCCTTGAATAGATCAGGAGATATTGCCCTATGTTAATTTTTGTTAAATGTTTGTCAAACTCCAAGGTCATAACCTCATACACTTTGGTACCAAAAAAAAAGTGGTCCTGTCACAAGGAACACACATATGAAATATCAGAGCCCTATCATTCATCATTCAAAACTTCTGAACAAATTCAAAGTTTCGGACAAACGAAACAAATATAATAAAAACAACATCCCCACCCCATCCCTACATCAATCTTTGATACTGGGGTATAAAAAAAAATTTTACCAAATGATCAGGAATTTTGATGCTCTCTGACTGATTCAGGTGATCTCCTCTGATGTGCACTTCAAAGTGAAATGTGAAAATTGTTGTAAAATTCCTGATCATTTAACAAAGCATTACTGATTACTTGTGAGTATACGGACCTGGCCGGTTGTACAGCTGTACACATACATACAGATATCTCACAGACTGATGATTACAGCTGTACACATACAGATATCTCACAGACTGATGATTACAGCTGTATACATACAGATATCTCACAGACTGATGAGTACAGCTGTACACATACAGATATCTCACAGACTGATGATTACAGCTGTACACATACAGGTATCTCACAGACTGATGATTACAGCTGTACACATACAGATATCTCACAGACTGATGAGTACAGCTGTACACATACAGATATCTCACAGACTGATGATTACAGCTCTACACATACAGATATCTCACAGACTGATGAGTACAGCTGTACACAGATATCTCACAGACTGATGATTACAGCTGTATACATACAGATATCTCACACACTGATCATTACAGCTGTACACATACAGGTATCTCACAGACTGATCATTACAGCTGTACACATACAGATATCTCATAGACTGATGATTACAGCTGTACACATACAGATTTCTCACAGACTGATCATTACAGCTGTACACATACAGGTATCTCATAGACTGATGATTACAGCTGTACACATACAGATATCTCACAGACTGATGATTACAACTGTACACATACAGATATCTCACAGACTGATGATTACAGCTGTACACATACAGATATCTCACAGACTGATGATTACAGCTGTACACATACAGGTATCTCACAGACTGATGAGTACAGCTGTACACATACAGATATCTCACAGACTGATGAGTACAGCTGTACACATACAGATATCTCACAGACTGATGAGTACAGCTGTACACATACAGATATCTCACAGACTGATGAGTACAGCTGTACACATACAGATATCTCACAGGCTGATGATTACAGCTGTACACATACAGATATCTCACAGACTGATGAGTACAGCTGTACACATACAGATATCTCACAGACTGATGATTACAGCTGTATACATACAGATATCTCACAGACTGATGAGTACAGCTGTACACATACAGATATCTCACAGACTGATGATTACAGCTGTACACATACAGATATCTCACAGACTGATGAGTACAGCTGTACACATACAGATATCTCACAGACTGATGAGTACAGCTGTACACATACAGATATCTCACAGACTGATGATTACAGCTGTACACATACAGGTATCTCATAGACTGATGAGTACAGCTGTACACAGATATCTCACAGACTGATGAGTACAGCTGTACACATACAGATATCTCACAGACTGATGATTACAGCTGTACACATACAGATATCTCACAGACTGATGAGTACAGCTGTACACATACAGATATCTCACAGACTGATGAGTACAGCTGTACACAGATATCTCACAGACTGATCATTACAGCTGTACACATACAGGTATCTCACAGACTCATCATTACAGCTCTACACATACAGATATCTCACAGACTGATGATTACAGCTGTACACATACAGATATCTCACAGACTGATGAGTACAGCTGTACACAGATATCTCACAGACTGATGATTACAGCTGTACACATACAGATATCTCACAGACTGATGAGTACAGCTGTACACATACAGATATCTCACAGACTGATGAGTACAGCTGTACACATACAGATATCTCACAGACTGATGAGTACAGCTCTACAGATATCTAATAGACATTATTACAGATATCTCCATTGTCGTTTACCTGGTCACCTTCACAAAGTCCCAGGTTGTCTGCTTCACTGTTGGGCATTACCTGAAATTTACAGTTCAAATATACTGAATTAGTCTTGCATGTATTCACCTTTGCTTATGGCTCTAACTTTAATCAGTTTAAATGAATGGAAACTTTTTTTTATCATATGCCATTACTCATCTTCTAAATGTAGATTTTCTCAAATAATTAGCAAAATGCTTTAGAATGTAAAATGATGTAGATAGAGGAATCAGATCAACAACAAACGATACCAATTATCCTAGTATATTAAAATTTAATCTGTGCTTCCAAGACTTATAATATCTCCTATCGAATAAAAATATAAATTTCTTATCATCAAAGATAAATTGTATATTTACTATTACATATATATAAATAGGACAATATACTGTAACAGAATTTTTATCTAAATGAATGATCCTAACCTTTGATACAAAAATTCCACAATGATGTTCCTGTCCACCCCGAATGTTGAATCCTAGCTGTGACCAAAAAAAAAAAAGGCGACTTCCACTTGTGTGACATGAATAAGACAGTAAAACTATATGTGTATACATCTATAATTGTCAGTGTCTAAACAAGCAAACTTCGATGGTAACATGTAAGTACATATTTGCCAAAATTAACATACCAATATGATAAAAGAAATTTCAAAGTTAATAGGGAAAATAAGCAAAATTAGAACTGTTTTTTCAACCATTAAAGAGGCATATTTGAAATATTGCATAAGACCAGAAAGACAGGAGTTTCAACGTTACTCGTGTTTTATCTGAATACAAATCATAGGAACACTAATTTCCATTCATCGCTAATCATTATTAATAAAACGTGCACAAATTTTCAGGAAAATTTATGCACTAGTCTCTAAGAAAATGTCTGAACTAATCACATCCACAGACAGATGGACAGACAGACAAATGGACTGATGATTCTATTACACCCTCTCCTACACTAACGTAGCATTCTCTGTGAAAGAACAAAATCTAAAACAAAGTAGCCAAGTCCATAGAGTTGTAAAAAACACCTGTAAGATGAAGGGAAAACGTCCAATCATGAAGAAAACATCAGTTACATATTTCTGTATGTTTGAAATTTTTCCAAATCTGCCACTTTGCCTATCTGTACTCTCACTGACAATAGAACCATTCACATCTCGTAATTATGTGTACTATCCAGACTAAACAAATATGATACGGCAATGTTTACTTGTTCTGAAGCTCTCATTCTCTGTAGAAGCAGCTCTCGGGGTAGGAATTTTCTGATGTCATTATTGTAGTCAGGATGGTGAACTCTCTAGGGATGAAACAAATTTGTTATATACTTTTTCAACATATGCACATACACAAACAAGCACAGTATTTTAGTGTCTAAGGTAAGAAATTAACATGATTAAATAGGTATCATTCATTTAAGGTTCTATTTAAGTAAACAAGTTTAATTTTCATGCCCCATACTAGGAGATTTGGGGGCATGGCATATAGTTTTTGGTCTGTCCATCTGTCTGTCATTTGTATGCAAAAACTTTAACCTTGGCCAATGTCCATAACTTTTGATTGCCAAGTGCTAGGATTTTCATATTTCACATGTGTAGTCCTCGTGACAAGACCTTTCTTTTAATACCAAAACTTTTGTCGTCATGACCTTCACCTCAGATTTTGACTCAATGTTGAAAATTTAACCTTGTCCATAACTTTTGAATGCTTACTACTGGGGCTTCAATTTTTCACAGTGTTTTTCTTGTGACAAGATCTTTTTATCTTTCTTTTGGTACCTGAATTAATTTGCTGCCATACAAAGGCATCAGTATTTCTACTTTAGTACAGTCCAGTGCCATGCATAAACAAAGTTATAGTCCTGATGTGATAACAAGTTGTAGAATATTAGTAATTTAAGTTTATTTTTGGCTTCAAACAGAGAAGAAACTTTCTTCTAATCTTAATTATAATATTCTGGTACCTGCAATAATCATTAATAAATTACTAGTATATTGTTTGTGATTTGATGTGGGGGATTTTGATAAATTATGCCATCTCAAGAGGATGCAATGATATATACTGTGAGATAAAAAACAAGATGGCACAGTTCAATGTATGTTAAATTGATATTAGAGTTTCATTCATTTAGTTTGTCTCTTATTATTCTTGGTATGCTTTTAGGAAATGAACTTAATTCTACTTTGCTCAAATGATCCATAAAAAAAAAATATGGGTCATTTTGCATTCTTCTTTCCATAATATGCTGGGCTCCTTTAAGGGCATTATTTCACACTGTTCTGAACTCCTCAGGTAAAAATATTGATGTGTCAAATAAAATTACTCTTAAAACGACATTACATCAATTTTAATTCACCATATATGCACTTTCAGTGGTAGATTTAAAAGGGGACTTGGTTACATGGTTTGTTCTATGTCATGGATGGAAAAAAGGTTTTAAAAAACAGTTTTACTCTTTTTCCTGAAGTGTTGAAATTAAATTTCAAAACATTTAATGAGGCAAACAATGAGATCATGCTCATTAAAGGGCAAGATTTGGGGATCTTGGGGTGAGATTTTTATCAGCGTCAAGACAACCCAGATTTAGATGCAGTTCCCATCCAATACTCATGTGTGTATTGTTTTGAAACAAAAAAGCAAAAAAAAAAATCCTTTATAAACAAAACAATGTAGAATAAGACATCATTTCCATCACCATGCATGTTGCTTGAAAAGCACGAGACGTCACATTAATATGAATTTACATATTTGTTTATATTTCCTGTATTTATAGCCGATTCATACTGAGAGATCTGATGACAAAGGTTGCCAAAATGTCTGTGCTGGAGTGCACATTCAGCCATTCATCTAGAAATTTTCTTTGGTATCAACACTTCATGAGTTACTTCCCTCTGCGGAGTCAGCCAAAGATCAAACAGTGAAACACCCAGATTTCCTTCTTTTATATCCTACCAAATTTAAGAGGATACTACCATGAATTATAGCTATTATACAAGTTTATGAGTTTTATTATCGAGCACTATTGTTGTTGGCCAGTTGATGGAAAACTATCAAATATCAAAGCTACAAATCATGAAGTTCCAAAGGCTAATGCAGGGAAATAAGACTTTTTAACTGAAAGATGGCAAAGTGTTGATATGTGTATTATATACTTTTGTTTACATTAATCAAATAAAATTATATGAAACAATTTTGTATTAACATTTACGTTTAACTTAATTGCATCACAATGTATAAAGAGATCAAATGTTTTTCAGTGTTCAAATATGACATTTGACTTTCAAGCTTCCGTTCCTGTGCATGGCACCATATAATATTCTGAATATTGTAAGTTTGAATAAATACTGATGCGGAAACTTTCTGAGTTACAGAGTACACAAATTAAGCACCGTCAATAGCATATACATTGCAAAAAGAAGGCTAAGCCGAACATGGTAAATATTGCAATAAAAATTGGTCAAATTTGTTCATAATAAAAGGTACACATCTTCAATATGTATAAAAATACTGTGCAAAGATTGAATAATATCGTTTGGATACATTTTGAGTTACAGATTACACAAAGTATACAGCCATAAGCGTGACAAACCGACAGAGAGGAGCAGCTACTAGACCTGCTATCACTGTTGGTGACACAGGGGAAAATACAAGACTCTGATGTGTAATTTGTAATTTAAACACTCAATTTGTTCAAAAGGAATAGTATAATTGAATAGAAAAACAGTTATACAACTAAATAGATGAACAAGTTTGTGAGTTTCTTTAAATAAAAATGTATACGATATATTTACGCTTACTTTTTTACCAATTTTGATTTGTTGGTTAATTTTGTTTAATTTTAGTTGTCTTTTAAATTGAAAGATGGGATGCAATGTTGTTGTTCACAAATATTTGGTTTGAAAGAAACAAGCATTCTGAGTGTATTCCAATAAATAAAGTCCCCTACTGGTAGGTAAAGTCAGTCAACAGTAGGTCAAGCATAATGAAACTGAAACTTGATCTGTAACTATCCAATGAAAAGCTACAAATCAAATTTCAATGAACATCTTCATCCAATGCGGAAAAGGGTCAGGAATTCTTGTAATTCATCAAGGACATAATTCAGTCAAAAGTAGGTCAAGTGTAACAAAACTCAAACTTAATCTGTAACTATCCAAAACAAAGCCATATATAAAATTTCAGTTGAATACCTTCATCTAAAGCATAGAAAGGTCTGGAAAACTGATTCTTGCAATTTATCAAAGGGGCATAATTCAGTCAAATATAGGTCAAGCATAACAAAAGTCAAGCTTGATCTGCAACTATTCAAGACAAAACCATAAATTGTCA